>LPNX010518471.1:741982-852692 GCA_001517045.1 Pseudotsuga menziesii
CAGAAGAAATCAGAATTTTTTTCTTGTCTTCTCCAAGGAACCAAATGGCTCCATTTTCCTCAGTTGGGTAGCAGAAAAGTGAGGAGAAAATATGGAGAGAGAGGTGGTGCTACAGAAAAAGCAACAAATCACATCCCATTGACACAACACTCTAGAAATATGTGGAGAAACTTGGCACTAGGTGAAACTCTGGTGGGAGCTACAGATGAATAATTTATATGTTTTAAGAACGATTAGATTGGCTCAATGAGTGAAAGCCCATTTGCTTGATAAACAAGGGAATGGACTTGTGAAGCACAGAAGTATATCACCCAATGTGAGGACAAGACTTCAAAGACAGTAAGATAAGGCTGAAGCAGCTTCAGTTTATTGGCTTCAAACAGGTGATATCCCAACCAAAGACTTATTGAAATGTTCACCTATAAAGAAGGCCCTTGAGAAGATCTCTGCACTCAATATGCCTCAGGGGAGAATAAGGCAGCACTGCTAAGATTGAAAAGGAATTTATATCCCATTCTAAAATGGTATTCCAAACTTAAGGCATCAATGAAAATCGTAAGAAGGCTATGCAAACCAGTGCTGACCATCCCACAAGTGATAAAAGCTAACTCACAGACAACATTTAGCCACCAGTCATTGATGCCAGCTGGACGAGCTGTCAGTGCCACCAGTTAATTTTGTTCTTTCTTCTTTCTTCACTCGTGATTCAGTTAATTTTGAAACTGATTTTGAACTTCTTCACAAATAACCATGGGTTTTGCTATTTTAATTTTGAAACTGATTTGAACTTCTTCACAAGTAACTACAAACTCAGGCTCATAATATTCTAACACCATGTTCAGCTTGCAAACAAGATAAACAACTGATTTAACAGTTACAATAAAGTCAATAGATAAAATGAGATTGATACACTCTTATATCATCAACGAGGTAGTTCTTCTCCCATCACACCATTACATCTTAAATGTCTTTTTAATTAAGAACATTACTCAAAACTTATACTCTAAAACATATTCATGTAAACACTTCAAACTATGTTTTCCAATCTTCTTAAAACACCAAAATGACTCTAAATGGTCCCATTCTTTCCTGAACAAGCCTTCGGCCTGTTGTTATGGACCTCGATAAAACAAGAAATTCAAAATTTTGCTTAAATACACAGAAGTTTTGTCCAATCCTCCTCTCTGGTCTTCTCTACACAGTCACACATATGGCAATTACAACAACTTTATTGTCTCTATCTTTATGCATAGTTGTCTCAAATTTGGCCATATTATTTTATTTCCACAACACTCAACCTCAATCAAATCGCTAATTAGAAAAAGACTGAATTCACGCATAAGACATTCATTCCAACAGTAGCTGCACCGCACTTGCAATGCAGTGCAAAATTTAAGAAATAATCAGAGAGCTCACTGCAAGAGTCCCAGTCAAAATTTGATGCGTATGGGTCCCTTTTCGGTGCAATTGGGCCCCTGTGTGTGTTGTTGAGGGCGTCCTTGGAAGACTGGCCTGTAGCTTATTGTGCCTCTTGTACAATGATTACTTCATTTCTCTACTTCCCTTCAATATTCGACCAACTACATTAATTAATTAAGCGCTGTTCCATTATCATCATTAGGAAGCCGCCCATAGCCGAGTTTTGAGATTCTTAGGACCACTTTGATGAACTTTTTGAAGACAATAAAGCAGGCAGAGGGAGTTCTTCTCATTTGGGGAATGCCCAGAGTCTGTCCTATTTTTTAGATATGGGTTCATATAATTTAGTCCTGAGTTTGATGTTTTTGCTCCGTTTAAGCCAATTTTGGAGGGATTTTGCCTGTTTTTTGGAGGAAAATGGAGGTGGTATCGTGGTGAGTCTGAAACACAGAGGCTTTAGGAGCATGACGGCCATGAATGCCTTTGAATTGCTCAGGGTTTCAAGCAACCGAAGCTCAACTAGGTTTCATTCTCTGGGAAGAAGCATACATGGCCACAAGCAGCATTCACTGGATATCTCATTGCCTCTGAGTGCAAGGAGTGACTACATAATGCTAGTAATGTAGACTTAAGAGAAGAATGAGAGGTTTGCTGCCTCAAAGTTCAAATAGCCATATCTTTATACGAGCTTCAAACTAGTGCCCTCAAATATGCAGCTAATGAGTAGTATTATTTTTCCCCAATCAACCATCAACCATTTTCTTCCATGCGAACACCATAATGAACTGCAGCGCCCACCTATAAATGATAAGATCCCATTTATATTTATTACATTATCCATATCAAAGGGCAAGCGGCCACACCAGGATGAACCCTCTGCAACTAAGGTAGCATCTGGTGCCTGAAATGGTTGGCTCTTTGTTTTTATGACAATGGTTAATACATTGTGTTACGAGAAACTAGAAAAGGAATGGGAAATGAAAACAGAACAAGAAATGGGGGTAAAGGGATTTGGGGATAAGAAACATGAACCCCCCTTGCCAGCATATATTTTGCATATGAAATTGATTAGTAATACACTGATGCAGTTTCAAGATGGGAATGGAAAAGAAAACCAAGTAGGGAACAAAACAAGAAATGAGTCTCCTAGTCAGGCTTCCGTTAGCACATTTACGATAGATACAACTGCTCTAGAACACCTCCAGAGCCCTAATTTTGGACATTATGATAATGACTGTTTAATGGCTTTGGGCCGATTTCTTATAATGTGAGTAGCTGCTGGTTATGTGGCATAGAGCCTAGAAGGGTTTATCATATTGCCCCATATTTTGGCTGGTGTGGACTATTGTTTCATTAATAAAATTTACAACATACAAACATATTTTAAAATAATAGCTACACATTTTTTCCTCTGAGAACCTTACTTGACAAGTAACGCAGAGAGTGTGACATAATTGGTTTTTTCTTGTACGAAATTCCCCATAGATCTCTTTGATTGATCCAGTCTCAACCCCTCCTGTTAAGAAAAGAGAAAACTCTCAGAATCATGGAATGTGCCTAAAAAACAATTATCAATGCCCACAAAGAATTCCACCAATCCCATCATTAATAACAATGCAACTCAACTGTATCCTTGTAACCAAATAACTCTCAAGCAAGTTCTACAGAAATTACTTTACCTTCTAGTATCTTCTCAAGTTCTCTAGAGCCAGAACTTATCTGTATAATCTCAAGGCGTTGAGCATGCAGCTGGCTGGCACTAGTGAAACCCATGGGAACCAATTTTGAGTCTGCTAGAGGCAATAATCATATGAATACAAGCCACCCACTGAATTTTTCATGTTTTCAAAAATAGAACTATAAAAAAAGTGGGCTAAGGGATAAAGTTGACATGCTTCAATAATTTTATCAACCTTGGCATCACTGAGGCCCTTGATCTGCACAAGCTCTTTCTTGGGAGAATATGCAACAACTTCTACCGTGCAGTTCCCGGCATCCTTGAGTTTTTTAATATCAACAACAGATATCCCACAGGCCTGATACAACAAAAGCATCCAGAGATTAAATTCATTTCAAAGAAATTGCATTGCATTGTTCTTGGCTTTGAAAGGAATTTGAAACTTATTACCTGAAGTTGTTCAACGGGGTAGGGTCCATGCTGCAGCTCCTCTGCATTTTCTTCTTCCTACGAAATCTGTTGTTGCTTGCGTTGCTGTTGTTCCATCGGAATATTACTTAGAAAGCAAGTTAAGAGAGAAACCCAATAAGAAAGAAGGCTGTCTCATGATTCCGAGTTGGCCCTTCGATCGGTTTCAGGTTGTCTGATGGGTCGATGGATGATCTTGGTGTTGCTCTGTAGAGGGGCCAAAGAAGAGGCTGCAAAGTGACTCTGGTTTTGAATTTGGTGTGGGCGCCAAAGTTATTTATATTAAATCCATTTTTAATCATTTAGTCTATTTAAAATAAAAGTGGGGGACAGGTTTCTCCCCGAACATTCCGTTGGATGTTCCTAATGTTATGAGAACTCCGATGGCTAAATAAGTTTAGCTAGAGAAGTGCTTCTTTCTTTTACCAAAATTTTTACAATGAAATTTTTTTCTTATTTTTAATTTTGTTCTCGGGGTTTGGTAGGTTTATTTTTTATTTTAATTTTAGATTTATTAATCAAATTATTTAAAATGTAACTTTTTTACATTTTAAAACTTTAAGTATGAACGTTTTTAAGGTACTAAAACACTGTGTTTAAAATTTGGAGTGAAGGTGGATAGAGTGTCTAACACATGGATAGATTTAAAACCATTACACATTGAAAACTCCATAAATTTAAACACAGTTTTTGTATTTTTTTTGGTATATTAAGAAATTTGTCTCATCTACACACTTTATAGATGCAGTGTAAAAAAAATAACAATTAAGCATTACTATTATTATTTTATTTTTGTTTTTATAAACTATTATAAAATTTATTGAAATATAATTTTTTCTTTATATCTAAAAATAATAGGATAAAAATTTAAATTAAATAGATTTAGTTTTTTTTATGATAATTGTTAATGTCCACTAAGATCACTTTTCTCTATTGGACTTAAGCGTCGGATATGCGACGGCGCTTTCCAAAGGCGCCGTCGCTTAAGCGACACTTACTAACGCGCCGTCGCTTAACCGACGGTTATGAGAATAGCCGTCGCTTCACCGACGCTTGTGGCCACATTTACAAAAAAAATTGTATCCTTGTGATTTTTGGTAAGTTTAAAAAGAGAAATCCACGCGCCGTCGGATTTTGGATCGAAATGTAGTAGTGCCACCAAGAAATGATCCTGCATTACTCCATCCTTGTCCACTATGCCAAAGGAAGCTAGTGATGGTGGTGGTGGTGATGGAGGAGGAAGAGTGGGGTGGGTTTTGTGATGTTTAGGGAAGAGAGGTCATAGGTTGGAGCCAGGATTGAACCGAAGAGGAAATCGAGCCAATAACGATCTGTACTTGGTCATAATCGCTTGCCCAGTGTTTTCCCAAGTAGAAGCATGCAATGGCAAGCAGCAGAAGACCCACTACCTTCAATGTGAGGGGACTCTTCAGGATATCCTCCTTCATTTTTTCTTCCTCCCTCTGGATCTAGCTTCTACGAATTTGCCTTTGCTCATTGGCTTCCCATGTCCAAAAATGGGTGAAACAATTGATTTGAGAGGGAAAAATAATTGGGAATTTTTTTTATTGCTGGAGCGACAACTATAAATGACCAAATAAATTACCAATTGTTATGTGGTCATTTTTAGTCTAGATATCCCGTGACTAAATTTGGTCATTTATCTTGGTCGTTTTTATTTGGTTTTTATCCCATGACCAAAAGTGGTCATTTATCTTGGTCTTTTTTAGTTATCTCACTTAAATTTATCAATTTTGGTCATTTATCCCTTCAAAAACACTGTGGTGGCCAAAAATTTTGGTCTCCTGGTCACTAATCTCTCATTTTCCACTAGTGGCAGATTCTGGGCATGCTTTTGACCATATCCCCTAGTATCATTGCTTCATGGATAGAATGGACATCAAACTTCTTCTTCCTTGCTAGAAAACCTTTAAATTAGCGTGTCTCCACACTCCCAACATTTTAAGAGTTCTTTTTATGCTGGGTTTTTATTAGGAATAGTGGAGGGTGTGACAGAAACTTGAGGTTTAAAACCTTTGTAATTATTACCTTGATAACCTCTTTGATTATTTACCATGTTTTTATGGACCTTATTTTTTTTTCTTTTAGAATCAAAATTATTTGGCTTCTGATTTTTCTAAGTCGATGTACTTTCTCTTTTATTTTTGTTTTGGTCAACACAGAATTTGGCCTTCCTCATCGCTTCCTCTAGTGTCTTTGGATTGTCATATTCAATCTGTTCTTTAAACATGAGGGGTAGACAACTGAGGAACCAATGTATCTTGGGCTTCTCATCAATTATGTAGGGAACATAGTGAAGTAAGCTAAAGAACTTACTATAGAGTTCTTTCATTGTCATGGCCCCTAACCTTAGTTCATAAAATGCCTTGGATTTTTCTTCATAATACTGTCCAGATAAATATTTCCTTTTAAATAGTTTCTTAAACGTTTTCCAGGTTACATACCCTTCTTTAATACCCTTAACTTTCTTTATTTCTTTCCGGCATATATCTTCCTTTCTAGTTAGATTATAAATGGTCATTTTTTCTTTGAACTCGTCTGAGTAATTATATCTGGAAGTACTTTTTCATACCGGAAAGACAGTACTCTTCCTCCTCACCCTTCTTGATTTCCCAATTAAACATGGATGGTTTATTTTTTTTTAACTCCTCGGATATTTCCTCATAGGGTATGTACTTTTTCTTCTTTTTATTTTTGTCACTGCTTTCGCTTGACTCTTGAGTTTTTCTATGATGTTTAACTGACTCTTCACTTGAAATGTCAGGGTTATGGCTGGAAAATTCCAGCTTCCTACCCTTGTGTTTATTGTAAGGGGCATTTTTAGGCAGTTCTTGATCGATATCCTTATTTTTATCATTTTTCTTCATTATGGATTTTTTCTAATAGGATAGTGTTCAATTCTTCTTAAGCTTTCAGAATTCGCTCATTATCTTCCTTAACCTTTCTTAATTCAGATCTTAGTTCATTCACAATCCTTTTAAAATCAGATTTATTGTCTTGAATTTCATTTAGATCTACCCAAAAATATCCATCCCTTAGATTAACCTCTTCATTTAATGGTTGTTTTGGGTGACGTTCATCTTCTACATAAATTCCCTCATCTGCCATATTTCCTGCAGAAATATTTGTACTTCTCTTTCCTATGTACGAGCATTTTCAAAACAAAATAAACATGAGTTAGTTTACTGTTTTCTATAGCATTTTTTTGTTGACCAGGCCTAGTGCTGAAACCATGCTCTGATACCATATATAACATACCTCAAAAATAAAATATATATATATTTTTATATCCATATATCTTTAGACATATTAATAAAATACCCAACTGTTATGAGAAAATACAAATAAAAAGACACCCTGGCCATATTTAATGGTCAAATCAATCCTTGTACATTCATTCTCAGGTGTAAGGACCCATGTAACATTTGTTCCACCATTGATATATCCATTCTACAACCAAAATAGGAATTTCCTCACTAAACAAAGTTTTTCGCCTTCTACCTTCCACTGCGGAAATCAGAAAACAACATACAAATTTTTTCATTTGGCCACTTTTTGCCTTTTGCATTCTACACAAGCTTTCTGCACTAATTGAATTTTTCGCCTTCCTACTTCCACTTTTATTCCTTCCTCTTTTAGCCTACCGCTGCGTACCTCGGAAGTCATAAAATTCATAAAATGATCACTTGGTCTTTCGTCTTTCTGCTTTCTGCTTTTCGCCTTCTCGCCTTCCGCTTTCTTCCTTCCATTACAGACCTTGGAAGTCCTAAACTTCATAAAATGATCACTTGGTCCTTCGGCTTTCCGCACCATTGATCCTTGCGGAAAACAACCTTCACTGTCGATATTGCTTGATGTAGAAATCAGACTTCATAAAACTTAACACTTTGCATTATCTCTTCCCTGTTTCCCACCTTCTGCCTTCCGCGGCTTCTATTAATCGTCGATCTCTTTGATGGCTTTAATCCTAATCGTTTATCTGATTTCTTTTATGGATTCCCAATGGAACTTCGCAACTATCATTAGCCGTTGATCTTCTCTTTGCGGGTTAAGTCTGGACTGTTGATCTTCTAATTTTGTGGATCAACATTTAACTTTGTGGATTCAAGGGTTTCTGGTCTGATTTGGGATTTTGATTCACTTTAAGTTAAACCGATCTGAATACTAACTTGATTCTTAACCCTTCTTTGAATTCTTTATTCATTATTCATCATTTTTAAAACTAGATCACACTAGGTTAATTATGGATTCATACCGTGAATTAAGGTTTCTCCCTATGTTCATAGATTACATTCGAAATCATCAAAAGATATAGTTCTAAACCATAAACCAACATTAGTAGATCAATCGACAATCCAAGTTCGAAATGCAGAAGTAAAGGAATATTTTCATAAATCGATACTTTCGGGAAAAAAAGTAGAATATCCGATTAGTTACAACAACAAAGGATGTTGAAAAAAAAATTCATCTGCAACATAGGCCTAGTACAGATCTACGCTATAAAAATAGTACGGATTCAATGCACATTCTAATATGCATGATTAGGTTGAGCAAAAACAATACGAACAACCAATGCCCAGTTAAAGGTAGGAAAACATAGTGCATTTTAAAAGGAAGCAGAGGATTCAATTCATTATACACATACTCATCGATTCTAAATCATTCAAGTATGGGATTCAAGAACATAATAGGTTAGTAACATTCGGACCTAAATTAATCTAACTCAAAATGAAAATAATAATTGCTACAGTAATACATTACTAACAATCATTGATATAGGTATGAATTCCTAATCTAGGATAAGTTGAGAACAATTTAACATTGTACAGATATAGAATGTACAAAACATGGATAATGGTTCCCATATATGCATAAACAGTTCTTCCAGAAAGTATAACTCAAATTGAACATTTCATAAACGCATCCTACTACATCTAGAATCATTCATAAGAAATAGAGTAGGAACCTGGAACCAACATTGGGAAAACACAAGTGGAGAAGCTGTTACTCTCAACCAATTCCCATAGTAGCCAATTTACTTGCTCCAGAACCCTCGAACCTGTTTGTTGAAACACAAGAGAAAAATATCTTAATGCTCCATCTCTTTCATTACAAAAATGTTAATCCTCGTCCAATGCTAGCCTCTTGCTGCTCATTGACATACTATTAAATATTATTTTTCCTAGGAATTGGTCATTTATGATCCTCCTTCTCTTCAACAACTCAACTGAGGAGTGCAGACCTTATTTTTGGGGATGAAGCCTCCTGCATCTCGAGTTCTCACTCGGTGGTCTCAACCACTTGTCATTTCCCTCTTGTGGGTCAATGAACACTCTTTCAAGATCTACTTGTGCTCTCCTTCAACAATTTTTATTAATAAGTAATTTTTTATTACAACAATGTTTTATTCTTGACCTTCCTATCAAATAATAATAATAATTCAAGGTATTTTTCAACAAAATAACAATTATTAAATCAAGGGGTATTACATACACCTACCCTTAAAAGATAACACTGTCCTTAGTGTTATAACCTTTTGTTTTATTCTTCCATATCATCCTCTTGGAATAAGTCTAGATATGCCTCCTGCATATTACTTTCCAACTCCCAAGTAGCTTCTTTCAAACTAAGGTGCTTCCATTGCACCTTTACCTGTCTGATGGTACGGTTCCAGAGTAAAAGTTCTCTCCTGTCGAGAATGCGCTTCGGTCCCACTTGGAACTCTCCCTTTGGTTCCACCCAGATTACATTCTAGTAAATCACATGAGAAACATGATGAACATATCTTTTCAATATAGAAATGTGAAACAAATTATGTACTTTAAATTAGGTGGTAGGGCTAACTGGTATGCAACCGACCCTACTCTAGCTAAAGTTTCAAATGGCCCGCAATACTTGGGTGCCAATTTCTTATACTTTCCCAATCTCAAGTTACTTTTCTTGGGATTTACCTTTATGTGCACATGATCGCCCACTTGGAACTCTCCAGGAGTTCTTTTTAAGTCAGCATAAATTTTCTTCCTGTCCTGGGAAGCCTTCAAGTTTTGTTGTACCTATTTCGTAGTTGGTTCCAGACCTTCTAATATATCAGGTCATTAATCTATCAAAGAATCTGCTCCATGAGATTGGAGTATTAAACTTATTCCCATAAAAAATTTCAGATGGACTCATGCTTGCAAAAATTTTAAAATTATTGTTATAAGCAAATTCAACCAAGTGTAGATAGTCTTCCCACTTACCTGGTTTGTCCATAACATACATTCTTAGCATGTCCTTTAGAACCCAGTTTACCTTTTCAGTCTGCACATGCATCCATTTGTGGATGATATCCAGTACTGAAATTTAACTGGGTATCCAAGCCTTTAAATAAGGTTTTCCAGAAGTTACTTGTAAACTTTGCGTCTCTATCCGAGACAATCACTTTCGGTATTCCATGTAACTTGAATATTTTTTTTCATGAAGATGTCTACAATATTAAAAACTTTGTAGGTAGATTTGACAGGTATAAAATGAGCCGCTTTGCTTAATTTATCAACCACAACCATGATGAAATCATGTTGTCTGAAATTCTTGGGCAGTCCAGTGACAAAATCCATACTAATGGTCTCCCACTTCCATTCTGGAATGGGTAGTGGCTGCAAAAATGCTACTGGGTGTTGATGCTCTGCTTTAACTTTCTAACATTCCAGGTAGTGAGCTAAGTATTCAGCCACTTCCTTTTTCATGTTTGTTTAAAAGAAGTCCTCTCTGAACATGGTAATCATTTTTTGATACCCTGGATACCCCTAGTATGTTCTTTCATGCAGTTCACCCATGACTGTCAATTTAATTTCTTTTATGTTAGGTATATACAACCTATTTTTATACAACAATAGTCCTTGTTGGTTTAGAATAATGACTGTTTTTACTTGTTCTTGTTCATTTTTAGCGGTGTTTTCTTTTAAACTATGATATTTCCCATAAAAATTTCCAGTACTTAAAATCTGATCTCCTAGATCATATTCGTAGCTGTTGCTCACACACAGAAAATTCACATGCCGACTTAAAGCATATGCTACTTTATTTTATTTTCCCTTAATTTTCTTTATTTGGAAGTCATACTCGCTTAGAAAATACAACCATCTAGCTTGTCTTGCATTCAAATTATGTTGATCAAATAAATATTTAAGGATTATGTTGTCTGACATAAGTAAAAACTTACTCCTAATTAAGTAATGTCACCACATTTTTAGGGTGTGAATTATAGAAACAAGTTCAAGATCACGTGTCGCATAGTTCTTCTCATGATATTTTAGTTTTCTAGATTCATAAGCTACAACATGATTATGTTGTAGTAATACTCCACATAACCCTTCATTGCAAGCATCGGTACATATGACGAAATCCTTGAATGGATCAACAATTTTTAAGATTGGGGCAGTGGTTAATAGGTGTTTTAATTTGTTAAAACTTTCCTCACACTTTTTAGTCCGCTCAAAATTTTTTCCTTTCTTCTACAAGGAATTTATGGGGTAGGAAATCATAGAAAATCCTTCTATGAACTTCTTGTAGTATCCAGTAATTCCCATAAATGATCTGATGTTAGATAAATTTCTAGGAACCGACCATTCCATGATGGCCTTTACCTTCTCAAGGTCGACTGAGATTCCCTCCTTGGACACTAAGTGTCCAAGGTACTGAATCTTGTCTTTGAAAAAGTCGCACTTACTAAACTTTGTATAAAGTTGTTGTTCTCTTAATACTCGCAAAACTATTTTTAAATGTTCTTCGTGTTCTTGTTCATTCTTAGAGTATATTAATATGTCATTAATGAATACAACCACAAATTTATCCAGATAGTTACTTAAGATGTTGTTCATTAAACATATGAACCCAACAGGTGAGTTTGTCAAGCCAAAGGCCATTACGACAAACTCATAGTGACCGTAATGGGTCCTAAATGTTGTTTTAAAAGTATCTTCATCTTTTATTCACACTTGATGATAACTTGACCTTAAATCTATCTTTGAAAATATAGTTTCTCTGTGGAACTGGTCGAATAGATCATCTATTCGGGGAAGTGGGTATCCATTTTTAATAGTCTTGTTATTTAGTTTCCTGTAATCTATACATAATATTAGTGTACCGTCTTTATTTTTCACAAACAGGACCGGTGCCCCCAGGAAGACACACTTGGTCGAATGTACTTGTTATCTCCCAAATAAATTAGTCATCAATAGCTCAAATTCATAAAATTTATTTTTTGCATAGTGAAGAAGATTTCAAGGCACATTCTGAAATATTTTTGTATGTTTAACAAAGTTGGAACGCCTTGTGCTCTGTTTTTCCATAAAAATCAAAATTTAGCTTTCGGTGGTTTAGGTGAAATTTTCAACAGTTCATTAGCCACTGAAAATCCTAGCTTTTGGCAGCTAAAAACTTGGACGCAGGACTACATTAACCACCAAAAGCTCATTGACTTTGTTTTTAATAAAATTTTGAAAAGCAACTTTCGGTGGCTTAGGCGAAATTTTCAAGAGTTCATTAGCCATTGAAAATCCTAGCTTTTGGCAGCTAAAAAATTGGATCCAAGATTACCTTAACCACCGAAAGCTCCAAAAGTAGAAAATGGTTAGTACATTTGTCAAAATCAACCACCAGCAGCATGAGGAGCACCACTATCGAGCACTTAATCGCTGAAAAGACCGGGACTGCGAAAAATCATGATCTGGTAAAGAAGAGGTCATTATGAAACTGAAGTGACTGATAAAATACCCAAACCCTAGCTACCCTCCACTTGTCCCATGACTGCAGTCGAACCACCACAAAGCGTTAAGTTCCAGTTAAATTGATCACTGCACTGGCCATCTCACGGGTCTCATCAGAACTTACTGTTCCCCCTGCTCAAGTACCAATCACTGATTAGTCCCCTCAAAATTAGTACCCTCTCCTCAATTTGTTCCACATTTATTGCATGCATTCTCACTGAGCCAAGCCCTCTCTGGATCCAGCATTGTAGTATCCTTCCCTAGGGTTTGAATTTCAATTTTGCAGGCACAACAAGACATTCAAGAAGATGAAGAGAGGAGGAGGACTTGCTCAAAAACTCAAAACATAGGTTTCTATGGCTAAGCGTTGTTTCAAAATGGTCTCTAATCCACCAAAAGCAGAATTTCGACAGCTAAGACCGAAATTTTAGGGCGCTCCAAGCCACTGAAATTGGCGTTTTACTATGAAAAGGAACAATTTTAAAACGGTGATTCTGAGCGACTGGAGAATCCTTTTACAAAACGCTCAAAGTTTTTTTGTTTCTAACATGTCAAAGAACAATAACCTCTCTCATTTTTTCTACAGGTGTTTCATATTGGGAGAATCAAATCCATCTCTGAGCCCTAATTTTTGGATCTTAGAATTTCCCTATTTGACACATATTTTTGAAATACAGATATCTGGAAAATGAAAACGAATTTCAAAAAACAGAGAGAGGTTTTTGCTCAGAACAAACCAATTTACAAAAACATCTTTCGGTTTATACACAGTTGGAACATATTTTTAGAACCAAATCCATCTCTGAGCCCCTGGTTTTCAATAGTTTGGCCAAATTTTTGGGGCAAAAGATGACCTGTCATCTCACCAGTGGCAGTGGATTACCCCTCTCCAACTCCCAAGACCAACAGAACCAAGAGAAATATGGATTTCACTGGAAAGGGGGAGGAGTTTCTAACACAAGGTAAATATGCACTTAACCTACCCTACTCAGACTCAGAAGAAGAAGAAAAAGTAGGAAGTTGACCTAACAAAATAGGTTGCAGTAGAACATGAGGAGTTTCCCTCACCAACACCAAGGGAGGGTCAAGATGAACCAATGGTAGAGAATTCCTCTAGCAAACCTAGGTCTCAAAGAATCAACCAGCTATTAGGGTAGATACATGAACTAGAGGTCTTAGATAGAGAGATCAAAAGAAATAATGCAAGACTAACCAAGAAAAATACTGAATTGCATAATTCTATTCTAGAAATGAGAGGGATGTATGTCTCACTGAAAAGAAGAAATATGAGATTAATGAAGGATAACTCCAGGCTCTATAGGATGGTTAGAATGTTGAGGTTGTAGAAGAAGGATCCAAACCCTAAAACACACCTTGCGCTGGAAACACTAGCAGAGGCAACAATTAGCCTTCAGGACCTGGAGGTAGCCCATGATGTTGTTGATATTCCAAATCTTATGCAGGTTGAAGAAGTACCAGAAGGTCAGGAGTAAAGTTATAAGAGGTTGATTAAAAGATTAATTAAATTTTCCAGAAACAGAGCTTTCAGTGGCTTAGGCGAACACATCAGCTGTTCATTACCCACCGAAAGCAGAGCTTTCGGTAGCTTACATGCCCATAATGATGTTTCCTTAACCACCGAAAGAACAAAAGGGTGCAGAAAGACATGCTTCCACACAGAACCAATTTTGATGGATACAAACACCTCAGGGGTGAATTATGGAGCTGAAAATTGATTAAAGGCACCGGTGCAAGGGGTCTGTTCTAGTTTTGAGGGTGCCATCAAGGTGAAATGGGTCACAAACCCTACCTGCTTTTGACAAACTGTGACTTATCTGTCAGATAACGGGTCATAGCTCTACTTCAGTGATAACTACAGTTATTAAAGAGTTCAAGGAGTAAACAAGTATTAGAGTTAGATAGGTTAGCACTAAATTAGGGTTTTGACCTAATTTTGAAAAAACAATTATTTTATCTATTTTCAGTAAATCAGATCCAACTTTTTAGAATCTGAAATAAATTTTGTAAAGGCTATAAATCCTAAGACTTATGTTGAAACAAAGGTTCGACTTCAGAGAATTATGTTGAAACAAAGTTTCGACTTAAGAGACTTTTAGACTCTTATTTTTATCAAGCTTCTCATGTTATTCATCATTTAATATAAGCTCTTTTGCCATTATATGCTTAGGTTCCATTTATTTTCTATTTTGTACTTGTGCTTGAATGTCTGATTCAAGTTTATTATTTTTATCTAATGCCATATAGATTTCATCCTATCTATGTGTTTATGAGTTGGATTACAAGTATTTTTCCTTGTTATGATTAGCCATTCATATGTGATTGCTTTATATATGAATCTACCAACTTAATAAGTTCTCCATTTATTCACCTTATTATCAACCCTCTGAACATTGGTGGTTAGAAGCCTTATCTTTTGATTGAGTTTTATGCATGTATTGAGTGTGTGAGGTCCTTTCAGTCATCTGACTTGACCCATTTAGAAAAACCATTAAAAACATTTAAGTTACCATGCATCCTCGAGCTACAACCTAGAGGAGTTTCCTGGAGTGATAACAATACTTCTGATCGATTAGTTCTTGTAACCGTGAGTTTAGTTCTATGAGTTTGATTATGTTCATTTGATATGGAGATTTTGATGCTAGTACCGCTCCAGGTATGAAATCGATTGTGAAGTCTATATCCCTTTTTGGAGGAAGTACAGGGACTTCTTCTGGGAAGATATATTCAAACTCCTTTAAAACAGGTATATCTTCCAGCGTAGGTTTTATGTTGTTTTTCTTATCATTCATTATATATATTGAGAATACCTTACATCCTTTTCTTACCAATCGCTTCATTTGCAGAGCAGATATTTCTCTGATGGTTACCTTCCTAGGAATTCCTTTCACATTTATATTATTTCCATTATTATCAATACATGTAAATTTTTTATCAAAACAGTTTGGCAAAAAATTATGCTCCTCAAGCCAATCCATTCCTATAAATAGATCACAAGATCCTAAAGGAAATGTATTTACCTTCACATGTGTAAGGAAATCATTCAACATTATTTGCAATTTCTAACAATATTCATAACCTTTCTTTTTGTACCTGTGGCTAACTGTACTAGCCATGACTTATCAAAATTTTCAGGTACCAAATTGCATAAATCAACTACTCTAGGTGAAATATAACGTAGGCTTGTGCTTGTATCAATTAAGACAGGTATAGGTTGATTGTTTATCATACCTTCAATTTCAACCATGGAAGTTTGGTGGTATGCTTGCCGATTTTCCAGTGCAATGCATATTTTGGGCATAATTCTGGCCATATCCCCAACTGTCACTGCTTCCTGGATAGAATGGACATTAAACTTCTTCTTCCTTGCTAGACAGTCTTTGAAGTAGTGTCACTCTCCATACTCCCAACATTTTAAGAGTTTTTTTGTGTTGGGTTTTTATTAGGAACAGTGGAGGGTGCGACCAAAACTTGAGGTTTAAAAACTTTGTAATTATTACCCTGATACCCTCTGTGATTATTTCCCATGTTTTTATAGAACTTATTTTGTTTTCTTTTAGAATCAAAATTATTTGTCTTTTGATTTTTCCAAGCTCATATATTTTCTCTTTTATTTTTGTTTTGGTCAAAACAGAAGCTGGCCTTCCTCATCGCTTCCTCTAGTATCTTTGGATTGTCATATTCAATCCATTCTTTAAACATGAGGGGAAGACAACTGAGGAACTGCTGTATCTTGGGATTCTCATCAATTATGTAGGGGAAATATCGAAGTAAGCTCAAGAACTTACTATAGAGTTATTTCATTGTCATGGCCCCTAACCTTAGTTCATAAAAATCCTTGGCTTTTTCTTCATTATACTATTTAGATAAATATTTCCTTTTAAATAGTTTCTTAAAAGTTTTATTGGTTACATACATTTCTTTTATACCCTTAACTTTATTTATATCTTGCCATCATATATCTTCCTTTCCAGTCAGATTATAAATGATCATTTTTTCTTTTAACTCATGTGAGTAATTATATATCTGGAAGTAATTTTTCATACAGGACAACCAGGCCTTTTCCTGCTCGCCCTTCTCAATTTCCCCATTAAACATGAGTGGTTTAATTTTTTTGAAATCCTTGGAGATTTCCTCATAGGGTCTATACTTTTTATTCTTTATATTTTAGTCACTGCTTTCACTTGACTCTTGAGTTTTTCTGTAATGTTTAACTAACTCTTCACTTGAAGTTCAGGTTTATGGCTGGAAAATTCCACCTTCCTACCCTTATGTTTATTGTACGGGGTGGTTTTAGGCAGTTCTTGATCAAAATCCTTATTTTTATCTTTTTCTTCATTATGGATTTTTGCTAACAGAATAGTTTTTAGTTCTTCTTGAGCTTTCAAAATTCTCTCATTATCTTAATTATTTCTTAATTAAGGTCTTAGTTCATTCACAGTCCTTTTTTAATCATAATTATCATCCTAAATTTCATTTAGATAATGGTTGTTTCGGGCAACATTCCTCTTCTGTAGACATTCTTGCATGTGCCATATCTCCTTCAAAAATATTTGTACTTCTCTTTGCTTTGTAAGAGAATTTTCAAGAAAAAAATAAAAACTATTTAGTTTACTGTTTTCTATAGCAGTTTTGTGTTGACCTATTCAGGTCTAGTGCTAAAACCATGCTTTGATACCATATGTAACATACCTCAAAAATCAAATATATATATATTTTTTCTATATCCATATATCTTCAGACATATTAATCAAATACCCAACTGTTATGAGAAAATACAAATAAAAAGAAACCTTGAGCAATTTTTAATGGTCAAATTCATCATTGTACATTCATTCTCAGGCGTAAGGACCTCTGGAATAGTCGTTCCTCCATTGATAGATCCATTCTGCAACCACAATAGTCATTTCCGCACGAAACTAAGTTTTTCACCTTCCGCCTTTCGCTACGGAAATAAGAAAACAACATACCGATTCATTTATTTTTCCACTTTCCACCTTATTCATTTCACATAATATTTCCACACTAATTGAATTTTCCTCATTCCTACTTTCTCCTTTTCTGCCTTTCGCTACGGACCTCGAAAGTCAAAAAATTCATAAAACGATCACTTGGTATTTCAGATTTCCATGTTTTGCTGTGGACCTCGGAAGTCGGAAACTTCATAAAATTATCACTTGGTCCTTAGGATTTCCTCACCATTGACCCTTGCAAAAAAAAAACTTTGATTGTCGATCTTGCTTGATGTGGAAATCAGACTTCGGAAAACTTATCACTTTGCATTGTATTTTTCCTATTTCCTGCTTGCTGCCTTCGGCAACTTCTATTAACCATCGATCTCTTTTACAACTTCAATCTTTACCATTGATCTGATTTATTTTATGGATTCCCAATTAAACTTAACGACTATCATCAGTTGTTGATCTTCTCTTTGCGGGTAAAGTCTGGACCGTTGATCTTCTAATTTTGTGGATCAACGCTTAACTTTGTGGATTCAAGGGTTTCTAGCATGATTTGGAATTTTGATGCACTGTAAGTTAAACTGATCTGAATACTAAATTGATGCTTAACCATTCTTTGAATTTTGTCTTCATTATTCATAGTTTTTAAAACTAGATCACGTTAGGTTAATTATGGATTCATACCGTGAATTAAGGGTTTTCCCCGTGTTCATAGATTGCATTCGAAATCATCGAAAAATATATAGTTCTAAACCATAAACCAGCCTTAGTAGATCAATCAACAATCCAAGTTTGAAATGCAGAAGTAAAGGAATGTTTTCATAAATCGATACTTTCAGGAAAAACAAAGTTGAATATCTGATCAGTTACAACAACAAAGGATGTGGAAAAACAAAAATAATTTTCATCTGCGACATAGGCCTAGTAAAAATCTACACTATAACAATATTACATATTCAGTACACATTCCAATGCGCATGATTAGGTTGAGAAGAAACAATATAAAAAACCAATTCCTAGTTAAAGGTAGGAAAACATAGTGCATTTTAAAAGGAACCAGAGGATTCAATCCATTATACACATACTCATCGATTCTAAATCATTCAAGTATGGGATTTGAGAACATAATAGGTCAGTAGCAGTTGGACCTAAATTAATCTAATTCAGAATGAAAATAATAATTGCTACAGTGATACATTACTAACAACCATTGATACATGTATGAATTCCCAATATGGGATACATTGAGAACAATTTAACATTGTACAGATCTAGAATATACAAAACATGGAAAATGGTTCCTAGAGATGTATAAACAATATTGCTAGGAAGTATAACTGAAATTAAACATTTCACAAACACATCCTACTGCATTTAGAATAATTCATAAGAAACAAAGTAGGAACTTGGCATCAACACTGGGAAAACACAAGTGGAGAAGTTGTTCCTCCCAACCAAATCCCGGAGCAACCAATTTAATTGCTCCAGAACCCCCGATCATGTTCACTGAACCACAAGAGAAAAATATTTTAATGTGCCATCTATTGAATTACGCATATGTCAATCCCTGTCCAATGCTAGCCTCCTGCTGCTCATGGACATACTATTAAATAGTATTTTACCTAGGAATTGGTCATTTATGAGCCTCCTACTCTTCAACAACTCAACTAGGAGTGCATACTTGATTTTTGGGGATGATTGCCCCTGCATCTCGAGTTCTCACTCAGTGGTCTCGACCACTTGTCATTTCCCTCTTGTGGGTCAGCGAACACTCTTTCAACAACTATTTCCACTTGTGTTCTCCTTCAGCAATTTTTATTAATAAGGAATGTTTTATTACAACAATGTTTTATTCTTGACCTTCCTTTCAAATAATAATAATAATTCAAGGTATTTTCCACCAAAATAACAATTATTAAATCAGCGGGTACTATATTGAATAATATTGTGGACCTGAGATGGATTTATCTTGTGGGGAAGTTCTTGGGGCTCCAAAATATCATATTCATCTAGGATCTCATCATCATGAGAAGGTGTAACTTCCTTCATTGGTTCTACAGCTCTGGGAGCTACAATGTATTCATATGTTTCTTCAGGTTGGCATTTTCTTGACTTCTTGAGAGCTGCATATTCATCAAATTTTACATCCCTGCTAATTTCCATATGATGGTAACCTATTATATAGATCTTGAAGGCCTTGGAGACCTCATAGTACCCAACAAATATTCCTTTCTTTCAAGAAGGATCTAATTTGGTTATTTTCTCTTGTGGTATATGAACAAACAATGGACAACCAAATATCTTGAGGTGACTTACCTCCGATTTCTTGCCGATGAACATTTCTTCAGGGATTTTGAATCCAAGTGTATTATGGGATATTCAGTTCTGGACATATACTATTGTCCTTTCTGCTTCATCCCATAAGTGCATGGGAATATCGTGATCATGGATCATAGTCTTCACTGCTTCCATAATGGTTCAATTATTCCTTTCAACAACACCATTTTTTTGTGGATTATAGGGATTGGTAAGTTCCCTCCTAATCCCAACATCTTTGTAGAAGCTTCCAAATTCATTTGAAGTATACTCTCCTCCATTATCTAACCTGAGTGTCTTGATCTTTCTTTCTGAAATATTCTCTACCAATGCTTCGAATTTTTTGAACTTTCCAAACACTTCATCTTTTGATTTCAAAAAGTAAACCCAAGTATTGCGAGAGTAATCATCAATGAAAGTTACATAGTATACATATCCACTTAAATATGTTGAAGGCATAGGAGCGCATACAACTAAGTGTATAAGTTCCAATATTCCTTATGACTTGGTGTTTCTCTTCTGAAATGGATTCTTTATGTTATTTCCTTTCGCACGTCCTTTACATATTCCTTCATGATCAATATTTAGGTCTAGTAGACCTATGACTACCTGTAGCGTACCCATACCCCATTATCATGTGGAATTAAAAATTTCATCGAGAAGCTTTATTGTACATCGAAACATAGGGCATGGCTGTAAACCACTTCTCGACATTTCCAACACTATCATGCTCCCTCCCATATTCCATTGATCAGTTCGATGATCTGCAAGGACATATCTCAGAGGAGATTGGATGGTGGAGAGAAATAGCTACAAAAATCAATGATCACCAATGGTCGTACATTTGGGATCAAATCAACGCCTAAGAATCATCCTGCAAAAATTGACGATGCGGAAAAATTGAGTTGCACGATTGGGAATTGTGGAAATCATGATGCTGTGATACCAAATCCTGCATCCCACATTCTCGCATCCCACATGCGGAAATGACCATTGAAAAAATCAAAATATGCAAAGCAACATCCTGCATCCTGCATCCCGAAAGTTGCAGAAAGGTGCGTTGTGAAACAAAAATTGCAGAAATCTGTAATTCACAAAAAGACATCTCTGCATCCCGCATCCAGCATCCTGCAAGTTGCGGAAAGGTAATTGCAGAAAGGAATTGGTGGAAATACATAATTCACAAAAATACATCCCGCATCCCACAAGTTGCGGAAAGGTAATTGCGGAAAGCCGTAATTCACAAAAAGACATCTCTGCATCCCGCATCCCACAAGTTGCAGAAAGGTTTCTTCTCAAAAATTTGACCTGCTAATCGAAGTCTTTAAACAGACTTGGCCATTAAGGCCAACATTAATCCTACATTCTAACCCTGCAACTTATTTTAATAATGCATTGAAGGAAACATACATAGATGCTTGTAATTGCAGTTATTCAAAGGAACAATTCATCAATTCAACACATCCAAGATGTTCATCATATTCCATCAAGAAATTACAATGCAAGAAATACAATTGCAGAGATTAACATGGACAAGAAAACTTATCTTGAGAAGAACTTGTCCCGCAACCAACTATGTCACTGCAACGTTCCACCCAACCATAGGCCAGTGCACTCATCAATCTCTCAGAAACAATGCCACCCTCGAGATGGGCATGATTTCCTCAAGGAATAGGGGAACACTAGCAGACTCATACATAACCAAGGGTACAACAAAAATCAGCCAAGCCAACACAGTTTGGTTTATCAAGATGCAAGGGAAAACAAACCAACATATGGGTTTCATAGGCCACTCAACCAAGCCATCTCGTAGTTGGGTTTCACAGACTGTTCACAGTCAAGCCAACATTCACCTTAACAACCAGTCAATCCAACATATGGGTTTATTAGAATGTACACAATCAAGACATCTCACGACTGGGTTCATCAGGCTATCTAACCAAGCCCACATTCATATTTGGGTTTATTAGAATGTCCAACCAAAGGTTACTCACAAGGTCATATGCAACAAGAGACAGCCAAGCCAACAGATAGGTTTATCAGGCTACCAGCCAAGCCATCTTTCCAGTTGGGTTTATCAGGATTCTAAGGCAATGGGCAGGAAGAATTGCTAAGGTGGTGAGCTCATCTACAGAGCTAAGAAAACCTTCACAAGACCTATCTAGCCTGGATTCCCCACTGCCTACACACCCAACAAAAGAAAGTGTTCCCTTCTTTGCTCCACAATCCCTCAGGATACACCTTCCCTTCCAGTGCTCTTCAGGATGTGCATAGCAGGTTCACCAACCACTCTTATCATATTGTGAGGTTCCACACTAGGTTTATCAAGCACATTCTATGTCTCTAGCATTCCTAAGTCTTGTACATAATTCATAACTGAACCTGGGTGCACAACACAACAACCACAAGGAGACTCAGCAACACTAGCTTTACTCTGGAACACGAGTAACAAGGTCTCATACATTATGTATTTCAAGATAATTCTATAACACAACTATCATAGTCTCACCAAAGGAAAAACACTTGCAAAACATGGAGGATACATACAGGAAGATATCATCTACCAAAGAGCTTCCATGCGAATGGAGAATAATAATAATGGATGAGCAATACATCCCCGCAGTTCCCAAAATGTGAAATCCAAATGAAGACGTAATGCGTGATCCCCCCAACTGGCATATGGTTTTGGGTGTTTTTCTTTCCCATGAATTCAAAACACAACATTCAAAACTGGGTGCTCTGCCCAATTCGAATTTGCCATACTCTTCTCCTTCCTTGCAATAACTACCTCAACCACATTATGGCAGAAATAAATGGTTGGGAAGAAATACAAGAAAAAGGGTAGTTGACAGTTTTAATAGGATTTCCCCATGACATATGGATTTTCCCAAACTGGTTCAAGGTTAACATTCCCTCCCCCTTATCCTTAGGAAAATCATGCCCCCCATCTCATTTTTCGTTGCATTGACGTAGCTTGTTGTGGTTTTTTCATTAATTTTCACATTTACATGATGTTTACAAACGTGGTTGACTTAGCATAGAAACCATAGGCATAAACCATGATCGCCTATATACCAAACATTAATCACTGGCAGGGTCTTGGCCTTGATCTCCTTATCATGATTCCATATAATATTTACATCATATATATTAATGCAACGAGGTCCAAACCGGGGTGTTACATTCCCCTCCCACTTCAATAGCACTGTCCTCAGTGCTTTACAAAATTGAAAAAAAATGCTTCATTGGTACCTCTCTCAATGCTCTGCAGATTCGAACAAAAATGGATGTGCCAATTTCATGGCATCCTCTAGCTCCCATGTAGCCTCTTCAGGATCATAGTGCTCCCACTGCACCTCTACTTGTCCTATGGATCGGTTCTGGAGCATGGTGACCTTCCCGTCAAGGATGCACATTGGCTCGATTCGGAACTCTCCCTTGGGTTCTACCTGAATCACATCCCAATTTATCACATGGTTAGGGTCATGTATATATTTCTTAATAAAGGAAACATGAAAAACATTATGAGCCCTAGTGCTAGTTGGAAATGCAAGTCTATATGCAACTGGCCCTATTCTTTCAAGCACTTCAAACGGCCACAATATCTGGGTGACAACTTGGCACAACTTCCAAGTTTCAAGGAACTTTTCTTTTCCCTCACTCTAAGGTAAACATGATCCCCAACACTGAACTCTCTGTTCACCCTATGCTTATCAGTATAGCTTTTCTATCTGTCCCAGGTTGCTTTCAGATTCTGCCTGATCTTTACAATCTCCTGCTCCATCTTCTTGAGCAATTTTGGACCAATCACAACTCTTTTCATGGGATTATCCCAAGTCATGGCTATCCTACACCTCCTGCCATACAAAACTTCATATAGACTCATCCCCAAGGATGCTTGTTGTCCATTGTTATAAGAAAACTCTACCAAGTGTAAATAATCTTCCCACTTGGTTGGTTTTTCCATCACATACATGCGAAGCATGTATTCAAGCAATTGGTTAACTCTCTCTGTCTACCCATCAGTCTGAGGATGGTTCACGGTGCTGAATTTTATCTTTGTACCTAAATCTGCAAATAATCCATTCCAAAAATTGGAAGTGAACTTGACATCTCTATCAGAGACTATTTCATTTGGCAATCCATGCAATTTGAAAATCTCCTTCATGAATATATTTGCAATGTCATTAGTCTTATGCATAGACTTAACCAGTATAAAATGTGTTGCCTTTGTCAACGTTTCCACCACAACCATGATGGAATCATGTTGTCTCCAAGTCATTGGAAATCCTGTAATGAAATCCATGGAAATAACTTCCCATTTCCATTTCGAAATTGGAAAAGGATGCAACAAACCTGCCGGGTGTTGATGCTCAACCTTCACCTACTGACATTTGATGCATCTAGAAATGTATTCAGCCATGTCCTTTTTCATTCTTGGCCAAAAGTACTGCTTTCTGGCTATAGCAATTGTCTTTTGATATCCTGGGTGACCAGAATATGGAGCTTGATGGATCTCATCCATAAAAATTCTCCTCAAATATGCTACATTTGGAATGGAAATTCTGTTCTTATAAGTAAGAATTCCATCTTCTTCCAATTTATATCCCTCATACTTATTTTCAAAATTTATTCCCTTCTTTTGCAAAGAAGTAATGGCATGTGCAACCTTGGAGAATCCTTCAATGAATCTCATGCAGTATCTTGCAAGTCCCATAAAAGTTCTTACATCTGTCACGTTTCTTGGAGTAGGGAGATTTATTATGGCTTCAATATTGTTAGGGTCCACAGATATATCCTCTTCTGAGATAATGTGACCTAAGTACTGAATTTTATCTTTATAGAAGTCACACTTTCTCAACTTTGCATACAACTGATGCTCCCTGAGAAATTGTAATGTCAACCTCAGATGCTCTTCATGCTCTGCCTTATCCTTAGAATAAACAAGAATGTCATCAAGGAAAACACGAACAAACTTGTCTAGATACCTGCTGAAGACATTGTTCATAAGGCACATAAATGTAGTTGGCTTGTGAGACCAAATGGTACCACTACAAACTCATAATGCCCATACCTTATCCTGAAGGTTGCCTTATGAGTGCCTTCATTCGTGATTCTCACCTGATGGTAACCCAACCTCAAGTCAATCTTGGAAAACACCCTTTCTCCTCTCATTTGATCAAAGAGGTCATCAATTCTAGGAAAAGGATATTTATTCTTCACCGTAACCTTGTTCAGCTGTCTATAATCAATACACAATCTGAGTGTACCATCTTTCTTCCTTACAAACAGAACTGGTGCTCCCTAAGAAGACACACTTGGCCTGATATACTTTTTCTCAAACAACTCTTGCAGCTGCATCTTCAGCTTTAGCATTTTCAGCATGCTCATTCAGTAGGGTGTCTTGGACACTGGTGTTGCTCCTGGCACAAGTTCAATCATGAAATCAATGTCCCTCTTTGGAGGAAGCCCTGGAATCTCATTAGGAAAAACACCCCTGAATTCCTGCAATACCTTAAAGTCCTCCAGCCTAGGAGTTCCATTCTCCACTGCCTCCATAATATGAGCTACATACAATTGGCAACCCTTCCTACAAAATTTCTTCAACTGCATTGCTGAAATATGCCTCAATGAAATTACCTTTGGAATGCCTCTTACAACTCTCGATTTCCCTTCTTCATCCATGCATTCAAAATTATTATGGTAAAAGTAAATATTTACCTTGTGAGCTTCTAACCAATCCATTCCAACCAGAAAATCATAGGAACCAAGGGCTGGAAAATTTAGATCTACACAAGTAACCCATCCATTCATCACCAATGGATATTTCTCTACCACTTCACTAACCTTTCTCTTAGTTCTAGTGGCTAGCTGAACTAACCACGATTTGCTATGCCTTACTTTCTTTAAAGCACAAATCTCCACTTCTCTAGGAGCAATGTAATTGTGGGTAGAACCAGGGTCAATAAAAATAGAAACATATTGCTCAGCAATCTTACCTACAACTTCAATCACAGTCGACTAGTGGTCTTCCAGGAGGTCCTCCAGTGCTGCGTAAATCCTAGGGATGACCCTTGCTACTTGTCCCACTGTTTCTACCTCTTGAAGGTTGTAAGCTTTCCTTGCACTGTCATTCTTGAGTGGACAATTCCCGCGCATGTGGGGTCCTCCACATCTCCAACATTGGATTGGTTCTCTGATCTGCTGTGGATCTCTTGGATTTTCTCCCACCACTTTGGCTGGCTACTTTTCATATTGGGATGGTTTCTTTTGCTAATTCTTGAAGTTAGAAGGTTTAAAACCTTTCTTCCTTTGGTCAGACTTCTCATTCTTTCTGTCCTTCCATGTCTTATGATAGTCAAGTTTGCCTCTGCTTTGCTCATAACAATACTTAACTTTCCTTATTGCTTCTTCCAGAGTTCTAGGTTCATAAAACTGAATTTTGTCTTTGTAAGACTGAGGCGACCCACTCAGGAAACGTTGGGTTTTCACTTTCTCATTCTTGATGTACCTGAAATATCTCAACAACTCCAAGAACTTGTTTGCATACTCTTCTTTGGTCTACTGTCCCAATCTCAGCTCATGAAATTCTTTGATCTTGTCATCATAGTACCTGTTAGAGAGGTATTTCTTCTTGAATTACTGCTTGAACTATTTCCACACAATTTTCCTTTCATTAATATTCTTCAGTTTCCCTAAGTGATCCCACCATATGGATGCTCTTTCAGTCAAATTGAAGATGGCTACTCTAGCTTTCATATTTCCTAAATAATCCTGAACTTGGAAATATTTCCTCATCCCAAGAAGCCAAGCTTCAACTTCTTGACCATTCTTTATCTTGCCATTGAAGATAGGTGGCCTCACCTTCTTAAACTCATCACATGAATGGTTCCAATAATGCCTCTTTCTCTCATTCCTTTGAGAAGAGGAACTTGAATCGCTAGTGGATCCTTCAAATGACTCACTAGGAAATCTCTTTCTCTTTCTAGCAGTGATCTTACTTCCTTCCAGCCTTAATGTCTGGTCCCCAGAGTTCATCTGCCTCTGAATATCTGTCAGACTTTGCAACATGGTTGCATTCAGCTGATTCTTCTCCTCCTGAACCTTAACCAACCTTTCATTATTTTCCCTGTAGCTCTGCATATCCACCCTGAGGCTTCTCATGGTGGTTGTAAAATATGGGAAAGTATCTTGAAACCTCCTTTCATTAGACTCTATTTCATCATTTCTAACTCGGACATTCCCCCCCATAGCATATTCCTCGTGCTTATAGGGATCTTGTGCATTGTTCATGCCATAGGTTCTCATGGCTGAGCCAACAACCCACTCTTCCAAAATGTATTATGACTCTGCAAAATGTGTTATCAAACATCATTTGATAGATACACAGTAATTCAAAATCAAAACCATTTACTTACTGTCACCTGGCCTATCTAGGCCGAAAGATGTAACCAACAACTATGTTAATTGTTCAACCCGATCCTTTCAGGCTTGATGCTGCAACCCGCAGTGCTGATACAATGTTGTAGTGTTGGAATCATGCCATAGATACCACTCTATAGTGTACTATAATGTTGGAATATGAGGATATTCTTATTCCTTGCACTATCCATACTGGTCCATCCAAGATCAATGCTGCAGCCAGAAGCTCTGATACCACTCTGTAGCGTACCCATACCCCATTATCATGCGGAATTAAAAATTTCATCAAGAAAATTTACTGTTCGTCGAAACATAGGGCATGGTTGCAAACCACTTCTCAACATTTCCAACAGTTTCATGCTCCCTCCCATCTTCCATTAATCAGTTCGACGATCTGCAAGGAAATATCTTAGAGGAGATCGGACGATAGAGAGAAATAGCGACGGAAATCAATGATCACCAACGATCCTGCATTTGGAATCAAATCAACGGCTAAGAATCATCTCGCAAAAATTGACAGCACGGAAAAATTGAGTTGCAGGATTGGGAACTGTGGAAATCGCGATACCCTGATCTCACATCCCGCATCCCGCATTCTGCATACCCGCATCCTGGATACAGAAATGACCATTGTGGAAATTGAAATCTGTGAAGCCGCATCCTGCATCCTGCATCCCACATCCTGGATGTTGTGGAAAGGTACGTTGTAGAACGAAAACTACGGAAAGCCGTAATTCAAAAAAAGACATCTCCTGATCCCGCATCTCTCAAGTTGTGGAAAGGTAATTGCAGAAAGCCATAATTCAAAAAAATACATCTCTGCATCCCGCATCCCACAAGTTCCGGAAAGTCGTAATTCACAAAAATACATCTCCGCATCTCGCAAGTTGTGGAAAGGTTTCTGCTAAAAAATTTGACTTGCTAATCAAAGTCTTTAAATAGACTTGGCCATCCAAGCCAACATTAATCTGACATTCTAACCCTGCAACTTATTTTAACAATGCATTGAAGGAAACATACATAGATGCCTATAATTGCAGTTATTCAAAGGAAGAGTTCATCAATTCAACACATCCAACATGTTCATCATATTCCATCAAGAAATTGCAATGCAAGAAATACAATTATAGAGATTAACACGGATAAGAACACTTATCTTGAGAAGAACTTGTCCCGCAACCAGCTATGTCGCTGCAACGTTCCACCTATCCATAAGCTAGTGCACTCTTCAATCTCTCAACAACAATGCCAACCCCAAGCTGGGCATGATTTCCTCAAGGAATAAGGGAACACTAGTTGGGTTTATCAGGCTACAAGAGAAAACAAACTAATAGATGGGTTTCACAGGCCACTCAGCCAAGCCATCTCATATTTGGTTTTCATAGACTGTTCACAGTCAATCCAACATTCACCTTAAGGACCGATTAAGCCAACAGATGGGTTTATCAGACTGTACATAGTCAAGCCATCTCATTGCTGGGTTTATGAGGCTACCTAGCCAAGCCAACATTCACAGTTGGGTTTATCATACTGTCCGACCAAAGATTACTCACAAGGTCATACGCAACAAGACACATCCAAGCCAACAGATGGGTTTATCAGGCTACCATCCAAGCCATATTTCCAGTTGGGTTTATCAGGCTTCTAAGGAAATGGGTAGGAATAACTACTAAGCTAGTGAGCTCATCTACAGAGCTAAGAACACCTTGACAAGACCTATCTATCCTAGATTCCCCACTGCCTACACACCCAACCCAAGGAAGTGTTCCCTTCTCCGCTCCATAGTCCCTCAGGCTACAGCTTCCCTTCCAGTTCTCTTCAGGATGTGCATAGTAGGTTCACCAGCCACTCTTATCATATTGTGAGGTTCCACACTAGGTTTATCAAGAAAATTCTATGTCTCTCCCATTCCTAAGTCTTGTACATAGTTCAGACCCAAATCAGGGTGCATAACACAATAACCGCAGGGAGACTCAACAACATCGGCTTTACTCTGGAACATGAGTAACAGGGTCTCATACACTCTATATTTCAAGATAATGCTGCAACACAACAATCATAGTCTCGCCAAAGGAAAAATACTTGCAGAACACGAAGGATACACATAGGAAGAGATCAGCTACTGAAGAGCTTCCACATGAATGGAGAATAATAATAATGGATGAGCAAGATGTCCCCGTAGCTCCCAAAACATGAAATCCAAATGAAGACGTAATGTGTGAGCCCCCCAACTAGCATACGATTCTGGGTGTTTTTCTTTCCCATGAAGTCAAAACATGACATTCAAAACTGGGTGCTCTACCCAATTTGATTTTTCCCATACTCTTCCCCTTTTCTTCAATAACTACCTCAACCACATTATGGCAGAAATAAATGGTTGGGAAGAAATACAAGACAAAGGGTAGTTGATAGTTTTAATGGGATTTCTCCATGACACATGGCTTTTCCCAAACTGGTTCAAAGTTAGCATTCCCTCCCCCTTATCCTTAGGAAAATCATGCCCCATCTCATTTTTGGTTGCATTGACATAGCTGGCTGTGGGTTTTTCATTAATTTTCATATTTACATGATGTTTACAAACATGCTTGACTTATCACAAAAACCATATGCATCAACCATGATCGCCTATATACCAAACATTAATCAATGATAGGGCCTTGGGCTTGACCGCCTTGTCATTATTCCATATAATATTTACATCATATATATTAATGCAATGAGGTCAAAACCGGGGTGTTACACTACCTTACTCACATGTGGTAGGACTTTGTAGTTAATGTGAGAAAGCCTTCTATGCCATAGTTGACATGTACTGGTAGTATCATGAATCAAGGTTGCTTCAGAGTGACATTTTAGTTTATACAAGACTCCTTCTTATGTCCCAATGACATATGCATCTTCTAGATATTTACCTCTAGGACACATAATAACTTCACCATCTATAAAGGAAACCCATAATCCTTTTTGTCTAGGGCTGAAATAGAAAGCAAGTTCTTCTTCAATCCAAGGACATATAATACATCCTTCATCTTCATTGGGATTCCTGAATCAAGCTTGTGGCTTCTCCTATTCCCTTGATCGGGTATTGATAGTCATCTCCTAGTGAAACTTTCTTAGGATAGTCCATTTCTTCAAAACCAGAGAGGGACTTCTTCTAACCTGTCATATGCTTTGAAGCACCACTATCAATCAACCATGTATCACTTTTAGGTGTCACAGACCCGGAGAGAGCAGAGAGTAGAATACATTCTTCAACTTCTTCCTTTGCTTACTTCTTAGAAGGTTCTTCTTCATATAATATTGATAGGGAATCAAACATCTCCTTAGGTGTATCCTTAGAGGATACTTGAGGAATCAAGTGATCTTTGACTGAATCATCTATGATGCTCTTGGCCCTAATCATATCTTTCTTGTACTTTTCTTTCGCTTCATCTTCTTCGGGTTTTGGCACAAATCCATAGATAAACTTTCCAAGATAACTCTATTATAGAATGAGTCCTATTTTGTATTTCCAAGCACAAAATTTTTCTATACTTTTCAACTAGCCATCAAGCTTAGTGCTTAGAGACATGTTGTCCCAGAGAACATAAAATGACAAAAATAAAATTTTATCAAAAATGAAAACTGTACTCACCAAAATATTCAATTGAATGAGGCAAGTATGATAGTATAGTTAGTTTATGAAGAATCCAAATTCTAACCCTTGAAATTGGACTTGCAAGTTCTCGATTGCAGTTTCTAGTTCTATTTTTGATTTTTTGGTTTACTGGTTTTCTAGTTTCAAGCCAAAATAGGGATTGAATTTATGAAGGATATGCTCACTGGAAAACTTCTATCTAGGTTCCAAAATATGTGCCTCATAGGGGTGCACTCCCTATGTCACTTGCACTAAAAAATTCCACTTTATCAAAAAACCCTGATTTCCTTGTCCTGAGAAGGAGAGATAGATTTACCTCATGAAAGATGCTCTTTTCAGGATGGATATGATACCATGTTATTTTTTCTATGATGTCATAGCTTAAGTATTAACTTAATTAATGTTCAATACATTTTTATAATAACATCATAAAGAGGATCACTGAAAGAAACACAATCTCAAGGTACACAACAATTTATCCTAGGAAAACCATAAAGGGAAAAACCCAACAAAACTTCCTCAATATAGATTACCAGTATGCAATGAACAAAGAACAAAGTCTCATCAAGTGAGAGACCAAACCCCAAGCATAAAATCAAAGACACCAAATACAATGGTCCTCCTCCTTCTTTGTCTCTCCTTCTTTCTCTCTCTTGCACAATACAAGTGTGAGTGAGAGTGTATAAATGAGAGAGGGAGCCTCCCTATTTATACTAGTTTCCCAACTGACATTTTACTTATCTGGGTCGACTTACTTGACTGGCAGGATCGACCTACCTAGGTACACTTCATAATAAAAATTATATTTCTTTTCTAGGTGCTATTGACTCGACTTACAACTGAGGGTTTACCTCACGATATTTACATGAACTTTTACATTGGTAACATCTACCAAAGGAATAATAATAATAATGTGAAGTACAAGTAGAATATTCTTTGAAGTTACATTATTTCAACAAGAATCCTATTTTCTAACATAACCAGATGAAGCATTTTATTTTTAGTGGAATATACCATTTCCACAATTTTGTTTCCACCATTTCTCCTCAATATCACAAGATGTTGAAGTAATAGCCTCATACGCTAGATTTGCATTAATTTTACCATCAAATTTGTTCCAATCCCAAACCAATCAGTTTCCCTCTTCAGATAATCTAATGCCAAGATGATTTAAACTTGAAATAAAGTAGTTCCACTCTAGAGCAAGGAAACTTGTTAGGTGCAGATCACCTGCAGATAACTAGTATGAAGACGTTTCATCTCTCATATTTTGAATATCGGCTAATATGAAAATACCTTGATTAAAAAGATAATAAATACGAGCTTTCGATAGCTTATACATTTACTCCCCACCAGTAATGGATCAATACTAAGATGAATACATATTCCATTTCCAATTTTCCATGATAGCCATGAACCCAACTAAGGATAGGATTTCAAAAAACCATTCCATAAATTTGAAATTTGACCTACCAATTTTTTTCAATCCCTAATCCATTCAACCACATGTTTATTTTATAAGTATTTTGGAGGTAAATTTTCTTTTCATAATACATAACCAAATAAACCCCTCCATAAACTTTTGAGACTCAAGGCTATACTAAACCAAGTAAGAATTTTTAATCCGCATCCCCCCATAGAATTTGGCATTGATAATATTTCCCAGCAAACCATATGAAATTTATTTTTATAACCATTACTTGACCATAATAAATGACTACAACAAAACCTTGTGATTAGCATCTCTTTTAGCTTCCTTTTTAGCGTCCACTATCACTTTTAGTGTAATTTTCATCATTTTTTAGATAAAGTGTACGCTTTTCCATGGGATGGCACTTTTAATGGCGTTATTTGCGTCCCTTTTTAAAGGTTGGCACTATTTTGGATGCTAATTAGCATCCCAATTAACGTCCCAAATAGCATCCTAATTAGAGTCCCAATTAGCGTCGCAATTAACATCCCAATTAGCATCCCTTTTTAAAAATTGGTGCTATTTTGGATGTTGATTAGCATCCCAATTAACGTCCCAATTAGCGTCCCAATTAGCATCACAATTATCATCCCAATTAACATCCCAATTAACGTCCCAATTAACTTCCAAAAAAACATCCCATATAACGCCCAGAATAGCCTCCAAAAAATCATCCTCAATAGCATAGCACCATATATTAATCTAGGGTTAGCGACAAGAATTGTGTCATGAATTTCAGCAAGAAAATCATCCAACATAGCACTAAGTATAGATCTAGGAATTATGCTTAGAAAAAATCCAACATAACGCTAGGTATAGCACCTGGAATAGTGCCAAATTTTTTTAAAAGGAATTGTGCTAGCAATTGCACTAGGTTTAGAGCTAGGAATTGTGTTCGGAAAACGTTTGACACAATGTCTGATATAATGGGATAAAACTAGGTAAGTAAGCCTAAATCAGAAGAATGATATATGTATAACAAAAATTAAATTAATAGAACAAAACCCCTATTATAACGATATGGCAATAACAAGCACTAAGCATCATGTAAGAAATCAAGCTGTTCTAACTATACCTATAAGAATAGAGATCATAGTTAAAACTACAACCTTATTTTAAATCCCATGTAACTATAGCTACTATTATGTAATCATAGTATGTTATGATTTACACATAAATCCCATACATTTGTATTACTTTATTACACTTCACCTAATTGAACTTGAACAAATAAGGAACCAAGCATAAGTTAAACAATGATGGTAATAAGAGTAAGTATGATCAGTGTTGGAATTTCATTTCATCTATTCCCTTCAAACTGATTTTTTCTGATGTTTTGAACTTTTATGTTTCCCTTCGCACAATGTCTTAGTGAAAAAACAACCCCTCAAGAATGAAGTTTTATTTAAAAAATACCTTTCATTAGTGATGATTTTATTAAAAAGTTTAGTTTCGAATTAAAAGAGATAAAAAATTTCTTATTAAAAAGTTTAATTTTAAATAAAAGAACATATTTTTCATTGTTGATCATGTACTCAGAAAATCAAGATACTTGCATGTTGGATGGAACAAAACCACCCACTAATAGTAGTAATAACGAGACAAACAACTCTTACACTTGCAAGCATTATGCATGTGAAGTATATTAAGTGTTAAACTTAGGAAACAAGCAAAGCTGGATCTTGATTCCTTGAAGGAGGCTAATGTTAATGTTAGGCTAGATGGAATGGGGCATACCAAATTTTGCAATAGCATAAATTGTGTTGAAAAGACAAATAAATATAATATGCACTTTGTGGACATACTTTTTTAAAATACATATTGCAATTCTTGAATGATATTCTACTATGAGGTTCTCTCATTCCTTTGCCAAAAGAAGTTTAAAATGCTGAGTTTCCTTATGCTGAGTTTCCTTATGTATTGTTTTGGATTCCTCAACTATTGTTACAAATGAATTTCCACACATGGAAATCCAAGGTGCAACAAATGGGATTGCCTATGTATTATCCACTATACATTATGATCAAAATTTGATTAAAACAAATTACCTTGTTTTTCTTCATTCATAATAGAACACCTTTAAATTTCTACTATATGTAATTCATTTTATTTTATTTTTATAAAAATGGAATGATACAAACTTACATAATTTGGCATAGTAATTTGATATATAAATATGGGTTAAAAGGGTTTTTTCCAATGAGTTTTAGTAATTTGTTTACTCAATTACTAAATTACTAAAACTACAATAATAATAAATTGTTACTAAGTTTTAACATAAATCAAATAAATTATTTTCAAACAATTTCTGAATATTGTGAATGACAACATTAAAAGCTTTAAGCAACCAAAAATTTTGGAAGGACCTGTAAGTTGTAACTAGGAAGTATTGGAGGTGTACAAAGTAGGACTGGTAGCTTCCCATAACAAAACCCTATTTCCATGTCAAGATTCCTATATCGATTGGAGTATTTGTAGAATCATAAGTGTTAACCCAACTCAATATCAAAATAATAATAAAAATCAAGACAAACAATTTCATGTCTAAAAAAGGTGTAGTCAATTTCAAGGCCCTCAATTACCCTTGGGGTGAAAACTATCATTTCAACAATTCCCACCAAAATTTTTCCTTCAAATTTGGATGCAATTCTTCTAGAAATTAACTTACTCTTTTCTTTACTTTTTAATTAATTTAATAAATATTATATTTAAAACATTAAAAAAAATTCACACATATTAAAATTAATATAAGTTCAAAATATTTGACTAAAAACTATTACAACTAGAATGTCTATTAATTAATAATTTAAATTATGTCAAACATAAAATTTTATCAAATTAAATAAAATGTTAATTTAAAGTAATATAATTTATTCAAACTTATCATTGCAATTTGCAACTGTTTGATTTAAAATAAAAGTAATTGAAACTTATCTTAAACTTTATTCCCCTCCGCATAATTGTATTTGTGAAATCTTACTCCATTAACATCCAAGCTCAAGAGCCTATCCCAACCCCACTTACCATCTGAAAATAAAAATAAATAAAAATCAATGACGTTTTAAAAAATATTTTTTCAATTGATAGAAGCTAAATGGACACTAAACTCACTATGTGAACTAATAAGATAACTATCAAACTAAGAAAACTAAGTGAACTTATTATTTGACTGGATTTGGTTGGGATGGTGGATACCAAAATGCAATTGGATATGCCCTTGCCTCTTCAAAAAAACAAAAAATTCAAATTGTTAGGGGCTAAACTATGTAAAATTTCCTCTTCATGGAAGAAGAGGGCTTGAAGAGAAAATGGTCTCCTTGGTTACACCTGCTTCAAGCACTCGATCGGATAGAGATTCGAACAGTGAACGCTTGCTGCGCAGACCATAGGTGTATGCACGTAGTATAGGTGTTATGGAGAACTTGGAACGAACACGGAGTTATAATGGTGAATAAACGGGCGGATCAACTACCGAATGAAGAAGATTCGTTCCTGCTACTGGATATCGATATGTTGCAGGTGAAACTATTGGCTCTGGCTCCATATATGGATCAATTTTCATGGGTTTAGCATATACCTTTGCTATTGAAGCTGCTGAGCCAACCGGGTTGGCTACATATCCCTAAAAAAGATTGCTTTATCTTCAAAATCTTTGGTAAGTTTTCTACACATATTTCAAATTGTCGCATTCAACGACTGGTTGCTGACCAACATTAAACCCCAAGTTTGAACTGGCTTCTTGCTGAGCAACATTAAAACCTAAGTTTTACCTACTGTAAATGAAGGAGGAAAAGTAGAAAAAATCGATCTTGATTATAAATAGCTTGTAAATGACCAATCCAAGTTTCTAAAGTCGCTACAAGATTGTGGGTGTTTAATAAAAATGGAATTACATTTAAATCCTGAGTTTTTCCAATTCTAAACAGAAAGAAGATGCCACATAGCTTAACAAGAATTATTTATGAAACACCAAAACGCCACCTCCATGGGATTGGCTCCAAGGCCATACCAAACAAGGGAATTTTGATTTTAAGTTTGATGGTCACTCTACTATATACATTTTTTTAAAATCATAGTGACTCTTCCAAATCCTTTATCACTTAATCCTTCAATCATCAGATCATCAAATTCTTGAATGCTTTGTTTCACTTATCCTTTTTTTGGGTTCACTTTCAAGCCCCGCTCAATACAACTTGGCATCCCTCAACACGTTCAGTTTTACAAGGATTACCTGCATTCGTTCATGAAAGGTTTATTCCATGTCACAATAAGCTCATACATAGTAATTTGATATGAAATATGCTGAAAGGAAATCCAACTGATACAAATATATAAATGGTTTCTGACAACTTGAACAGGATTTTTATCAAATTCCCTTAAGATCCATTATTCATAGGTCTGAAGTATTTTTTAATGATAAAATTGTTTAGAACACACCCAAAAATACTTTTATTGCTGTTCAAATTTCCCCAAGTCTATATTTTCACTGTCCAGGCATCCAATGTGCTTTGAGATACTCTAACAAAGCACTATAAAATCTCTCATCCAAGATATTTGACACATTCAACGCACAATTGTAATGTTGTTTGTTGCAAAATGATGCCATGAGGCTTGCTTTTCCATTGGTTTTCCAAATAGGTCCATGGTTTAGATGGAGGATTTCTCTTTAGAATTTTCTTACCAATCTTTGGAGGTTTTCTCCCCGGAATTTTGGAATCTGGTCCATTGGTTTGCTAAATAGGTCGTCTTAGAGGGTTCACCATTGCTTGACTTTAGTTTTTTCTCTGAATTAAGTTTGATGGTTTCATTTGACGCCACCCCACCTCTGCTATGGAAGGCCTCACATACTCTTTGAGGTTAAAATAATCAAGAAATAGGAGAAGAATGCATGGAGATGGCTGAATGTTCTGTAAGTGTAAACATAACTTTGACATAACAATGAGGTGCTTGTATTATGTACTGTTTTCCTGCTTCAGTTATCTAGGATGAATTTATCCTCTATAGTGATCTGGGATGAATTTATCCTCTATTGCAGGCGTGTTTTTAAGGCATAAAAAAATATATGAAGAAAAGCTATTACAATGTTCGTAGAAAAATCCTTCATGATTTTCTCAATAGGAGATACTCTTGTATAAAAACACAATATATTTATCAAAATGCATGGCAGTCCTGTTCAAGTATTTTAGTTTACATAATGTATATGTGAACTGCATTGAAGACATGGAACTCAATTCACATGAGTTTGGTACATATTCCAAACATAATGATTCACCATCCCGTTTGAATAAATTGAAGACTGAGAACACTCTAATATCTGAGACATTTCAAGGAAAAAAATTAATAAAAATGGATAGGATTTATCAGGTGAGAAGCTTCTAGAAGGAATGTTGTCTGTTTGTGACTTGCTGCAATATTAACTCCTTAACTCCTTTCAATGAGACTTGTTAGATTAGTGATTTTAATTGCAACAAACTTCTCACTGTACAGTAGCAATATCGAAAAAATTCCTGGACTTATTTAGGATGTCCAGCTCTTTGAACTAGATTGTTGGGTGTGAACGCAAGATTGCCCCTTCTTCCTCCAGTAGTTTTGATAAAAACGACCCAGTTTTTAGTTCTTGATTTGAGGGGGTACACACCTTACCCAAATTCTTATAAGCCATCTTCAAGTTACCACAGAAATATGAAAATGAAATTTGATTCCCACATCTCTCGGAACCCACCCAACTGACTTTTTTCAGTGTATTAGGCTTCTCTAGAACGCCATAAGTTTTTTCCTCATTAGACCTCTTTGAAATATTAGCATAAAAAAGATTGATCCTCTTTATACATTTCTTAACCATCTCCTTGGCTCTCTTCCTATCTCTATCCATGTCCTTAAGTACTTGAGAATTACCTCTAGTGAAAAAAGACACCAGAGGTACTTCCACGAACTTTAATATCACACTAAATGATCTATTCTATTTGGGCGCCAGAGAGTCCATAGCAGTACCAACACCGACATTTGAGCACAAAAAAACTGCAAATCCATTCCAGGTTTAGCTCACTTTTTGAATCCCGACAATGATATTTTCAACTTAGTAGCAGTTTTGAGAAACTTGGGGGATTGGATCTTGAATCGAGGGAGGTTACAAGATTGTGGAAAGGCAATATCTTGAGTTTCTTAATTCCGAGTCAGAAGTTACCACTGCTAGAATGATCATAAAGTTCTCTTATAGTTTTGGTTCCATTGAATTTATCTGGATCTCCCTCAGGAACTTCATCTTCAGATGTTGGGAATGTCAAACCAAAGTAATCCTCACCCTCTTTTGTCCTTTCCCATTTTGGTTTTACCGACTATTTGACAAGATCCATTGAAAACTCAATTCATAAAGTAAAATATTATTCAACAAGCATCTTAAAAGATGGAGAGATTTTATAAAAAAAGAGTAGTTACTGTAGCACCAATATCATCCTCCAACCCCTTCAGCTTCAAGAAGGCTAAACACCTGGATGCCCAAGGACACGCGTAGGATATGTACAGGTGGTATCTACTAGACTCAACATAGAATTCAAGGGATTTGTCCCTTGAAATGAAGGAGCGAAAAATAGATGCAGTGCGTTTGAATTCTCCATTATTTTTCATTTCATCCAACGAGACTCTAGTAGAATATTGAGCCATCTGGACGATTGCAGAAGGTCTAATTTAGAAACAAAGCGAGAAAGGGGACCTCTTTATCTTAGAATCGAAATCAAGAAGTCTCGTTTAATCAAAATTTAATCACAATTAAGAAGCTGGTCGAAAACTAAGAATAAAAAGGGACAAAGATGAGCGACAAACAATTTTTTTACCTATATATTACATTGATAAAGATGACGAGAGTAATCAATCATTGTAAAGAATCAAAAGAGATATTTGAAAGGGAAGACTATTGACCCAATCCTTTAAGATTAAAAATGGATTCCGTGTAATGTAACTTTCCATACATGTAAGGACCTTAGAAAGACTTAGATGTCAACTTGAATTATAGTCTCCTGGATGTCAGAGGAAGATCTAGAAAATACTAATCAGATTTCATGTGAGGAGAGCATAATCTAGAACAAGAATCTAAAAAAGATGAAGTTGCACAACTTTAGCGTGCATGATTGAATTAGGGACTGTTTTGTATATTGTTGAATTTTCTTCTGGAAGAAAATATTAGAAAAAGTATATGGAATTCCTCAAGAGAGTGGTCACAGATCTTACTAGTGTGGAGTTGTTGATATCATACTTGCAGGATTTCCAGTATTATAAGATCTGTAAAAAGGTTTCATCGTCCATGAACACCTTGCACTGTAATATTGAGGACTTTTCCTAATGCTCTATTCAAGATATCAACAGCTTATTTTTATCACCCAAGTCAGAGTTCAAATGTCAGGATTAATCACTTGCAGCATTAAGGAAAGAGTCCATTTTTTATGGAGACTATTGATCCTAAGTGAAAATTATGCAATGAAGAGGGTGAACAAAGAAAATAAGAGGCCAACAGTCTTCGATGTATTTATAAAAATCCAAATAATGGGCTTAACATTAGTTTATACAAGGATAATTTATGGGTTGATTTTTAGTTGATACATTGCATTGAAGTTCTGTTTGGAAATGAGGCCAGTTCTATGTGGAAATATTTTTTTATGTAGCAGATAAAATTCCAAGCTAAGAGAATTTAGGAGTAAAACTGAAAGAATGTATGACGATAAAATTAAATTGAGTGTATAGAAACAAACTTTCCTTTTGCAAAATTTGGAAAGAATGATTTCCACAGTAAATCAAGTCCACAGGGGATTCACTTGTTGACCAATATCCTAGCATGTTAGTTCATATTGCGGGTTTTAAATTTCTTAAAAATCAGGTCAATATATTGCAGGTATTGGGGGGATGAGGGGTTTAGGGTGGGGGGTTAGGGGAGTTTATAAGGATTAGGGTATGAAAAGGGGTGGTGGGGAGGTTTCAGGTATTGGGAGGGGGTTTCAACAAAAGGAGTTTGGACCAATATCTACTGAAATTAAGGGTATTATTTAATATTCCATGATTGCATGTGCTATGTGAGAGGTTCTCTAAATGAAGCCTCCAAGATCAAGTCACCCTGTAATTATTTCTATGCAGGAATCAAAGGAAAGGCAATTGAAAAGTGGCAGGTATGTTGGATTGAAGCAGAAAAATAATTTTGGGTAAACTACAATCCAGATCATGAAGGTTAAGATATCTTGCAATGTAGTTCAAGTGGAAAAAGGATAAGATATGAAACAAACTTAATCAAGCGTACCATGAAAGAATTAAAAGTTGTCAGTAAATCAGGAAAATAACTATTGTGATTAACTTAATTTATATCCTAGCAAGAAGTTGCAAAAGTATGATCACTCGTTTTAAAGCGAGTAAAATAGAAACTTCATGTGTCCTTTCTTTATACATTTACTTTGATATAAGGGTCATTTTGCATAGACCTTGTCCCTAAAAGATTGATAGATTGATGTTACTATTTCAGGCCAATGAAATTACAGTAATAACATGAAAAAACTTTAAAATAGGCCATCAACTACCTGATGAAGACTCAGAATAGATAGGTGTCCACATCAATTTGTTATCCAGTATAATGAAGTGACAAAAGGGCTTTGTTCCAATTTCCATACCTTTTTGAGAGTGCATTTAAGGAGAGATTAAACGATCGGTTGAAATTCCCGAAGGGTTGTCTTGGTTGCTCCTTGTCGTTAAGTTTAGTAAGCCTCGCTAGGTAGGTCCCACAGTTGGAATGTATAGATCGTCCATCCATAACATAGGGGACAAATATGGTGGAAAATTGATAGCATAAATCAACTCCTTACGCACCTCCGTTATCCTTTAGCACACGTATGATAAACATTTTCTATGGTGAATACGTGTGGATAGAGCCAACACTGTTGGGCGTATATATTTTCTCTTTTTTTGTTGTGTATTTACTATTAACGAAACCTCTAGTCAATCTATTGCGTAGAGTTCGTTGGGTGGCGAATCGTTGAGGGAATCAAACTATCTCTATTTGTTTGTCTTGTTGTTCCTTCACTTGTTGCATTTTGTCTTAAAGATGCAGCCAATCAATTGTCCATATATCATTGGGTGTTTAAGTTCTTTGCTAGTTAGTTACATGCTAACGTTGATTGTTGTCTATATAATAGAAAAATCACCTTGCAACCAATTTATAAAATAATGGCTTGTCTTGTGGATTAAAATCGACTGTTGGTTTTAGTATTGTTTTGATAAAATTCCATTTTATTGTTATCAGCTAATTGAATGGATGGGTGAATGATGGGCTGCACTTAGATCATAAACAATTAATTTACAAAATAAGGGAGCAACATTTGCCTTGTAATGACTAAGTGAAAGTAGGTCTTTAGTGCCGAGTTCATTTAATTTCCCGTGCTGACAATATGTTTTTTTTAATCTTTGCAGTGTGATATAAATTTCATATCTTGCATTTTTTCAGGTCTCCAAGTTGGTAGTAATACCTTTATATCAGATCTAGCTTATTGCCCAGTTTATTCAATTTTCATTTTTTTTTCTTGGATTAGTGTGTTGAAATACTGTCTTCTATTAAGTGAATTGTTTGAAGATACCACTTTATAAATCTAATGTAAATTGTTTCTCTTAAATAGATCACAGTGAATGCTGACCTTTTTTCGATATCCATATCTTTTAATGTGTGTGTTATTTTCTTTTACATATATGATAATATTCTTTAGGAATACTACTCATGGTGTATGTTGTTGTAAATCTATACTAAATTTGGCTGCAAGTTCCTTTATCATTTTAAGACTGGGTATAAAGGGATGACTATTTGTATCAGTATTATATTTTTGTTGTATACTTGCACTCATCAAGATAAAATTTTTAAATAAATTGAAATGTTTAAGATTAAAATACGGTTAATTTAGTACTGAAGATTCATTTTTTGATTCTAATTACAGTTTTCTAAAATATTTTTCTTAAAATCAATTCAAAATTTTGTTTTATTTATTGTATGTTGTATTCTTATTTTGGTAGTTGTTGATGACTATTTTCCATCTAGAAAATGATTATGTCTTGATCCTCCACATAATTAATAGGTCAAATTACTTATTCCTCCTGAAATTTAATTGAAATATTGGAAAACATTGGCTAGATATCTGAATCTCAATGCTGTAGTTAATGTCTCTTGTTTTCTATGCAGGCACTAGGGGAGAGCGTATATATGGTGCAAAATTTGTAATTCAGTTAACACATTCTTTTTCGAAACATCTTCTATTTGACTCAATCTAATTTATATTGTCAGCATTGTATTGAACATTCCTTATTTCTTATCACAAATGAGAATTTTCAGTTACGTCATGATGGCCCTGGTATTATATCAATGGCCAATACTGGCCTAAACACTAATGGTTGTCAGTTCTTTATTAATTTTGCAGAAACAACTCATATTTATGGGTATATACTTGATTCCATATCTTGAATGTCATTTAAGATTTTTTGTATTCAACTGATTTTGTCTGAGCAGATTTACATGTTGGTTGTGATCGACATATTTAGATTCATACACTTCTGATAGTGATTCTGACTCAGACTCTTTCTCGTCATATGATACTAGCACTTCAAGTGAAGATGATAGGGTAAGAAGAAAGAAGAAATCATCAATAAGAAACAAGCATAGACATACAAAGCGACAGAGGGACAAGCAGAGAGGGAAAATACATGGTCGAAAAGTGAAGAGATTAAGATGGAAGTCCAAGTGGTATGGATTATTTATTCATTGACTTAGGAATATGAAATGCAGTCTCATGTCTTATATACATAATTCATTTTTCTAATAGTGTTTGAATTATTTTTTTGAATTACAGGAGCTCAGATATTGACTATAGCAGTGGCAGTGATAGTGAGAGTGAGACCGAAAGTGAGAGTGAAACTGAAAGTGATAGTGACAGTGATGTTGGTAAGAAAAGTGTGAAATCAAAGACACACTCTTGTGTAGTTGAGAAGCCTCAACTTTCTGGTAAGTGGTAGCTCATTATTGACTTAATGTTTACCTTGCCACTTGTCATCAAACATTTTGTGGAACTGATAGAAATGATGATGTTGGGTTTGATAATGTTGTTTTGCTGGAATACAATGGTCACACTTTAACTGAAGTTCTATTCTCCAATTTTTTTGAAGGTATTAGATGTAAAAATTGCAGAAATTAAAATTAAAATTTTAATGGGCACCATTAAAAATGGTGGTACCTCTTAGAAAACTCTTTCTTTAATGAGGCCACTTTTCCCATGGTTCCACAAACCATAAATTGTTTTTTGCTTTTGTTTTTTGGATTCAGAATCTAGTACTTGTGTTATAGGATTAATGGCCCTTTTATATCATAGTAGACAATTTGTGAAAGGTTTAATTGCATGACTCTTAAATATTAGTTTAGATTTTGCTGAAATTTTTAGTAGTAAAGGTGGTTTTGTTATCTCTCAAATTTAGAATTTACTCCAGGTCCTAGCAGGATTTTTAATTGCATATCATAAAATTTGAAATCATTGTGCTAAACATGTTCATGTTAATTTATTTTGAAACCAAGACTTAAATGGGAAATCATCTTATTACAATTTTTTTCATTCCAGCAAAACTAATTGCATTACCAATGGAAGAAACTTTAGACAAGCAAGGCATTGAGGAAGAGAAAGGAGTTGTGGTTAAAGATATTGTGGAAGAAGGCGAATTAGTGAAAGAGAATGAGGAAAAAACCAAAGATATGGATGTTGTTGAAGTTAAGGAACATAGTAGTCCATATTCTCGATCTCCTTAGAGTGATGCCCCTAGTAGTTCTAGGTCAGTATTACTTTGCTCTTTTATTTAAATGATTTGTGAATGTCATGGAAAAGTTATTAAGGTCTATCATTTTGTTTCTGATATTATTTTGGCATTCTTTAGTGTATATATTATTTCATATATTTTGGTGTTGTATAATTGTACGTTGTGTACTTTGTTGTTTTGCAAATTTAATAAATGGAATTTTCTCTCCAAGGAGTCCCAGCAGGATCCCTCGAAAGAGTTTGAACAGAAGCCCTAGAAGAAACTTGAGAAGAATCCCTAGAAGGAGCTTGAGCAGGAGCCAGAGTGAGAGTCCTTTTGTATTTGAATTCTAGAAAATAGAATAGATTTTATTTGCCCCATAGAGGGGAAACTAGAAATATTTGAAAAACATGGTGGGTGTTTCCACCAATCTCACACCTTTGGGGTTTAATTGTTAAGGGAAAATGGGCTGCTCTAGAAATTACGAGGTTTCTGTAAACAAATTGAACACATTTCAATCTATTCCATTCATCACTCGCTCCATCGATCCATCCATGCATTAAGAATCCAATAACTACAAGTATCAAAGTTAATCCGTTAACGAGTGGGTATGGGGCACCCTAAACTCTACTTCTCGTTCTCACATTAGCCGATGAAATTATAAAGGCCAAGGGATCTCCTTGCAGAACCAGATCAAAAAATCCAACATGAGATCAAGAAGTTGCAAGCTCGATGTGAGGGGACCTATGTTAAAGTTATTTTCTTAGACACCACTGAAGACAAAATGGAGGAGGCTCAATGCCTAACATTATGCTAAATACTCTTCTTAGAACTTGGTCTATGGGTGGTAAATTTTAGAGTGAAAAGGTAGGCTCCTAGGTTAGGTGGATGGATCCTATAAAAATAACGCTAAAAATAGCACATATAAGGTGCCCTCCTTCTACCCATATGGAGCACCATTCTGATCCAAATTTCAACAACAATATCGATTTTATTGATTTGTAGTGCACTGATTTATTCCCTGTTGGCCATTAAGAAATAGATCCCATAAAGAATGCATGTTAATAGTGCAAAAAATAATAGTAGATATTGATGTTGAAACGATTACGGTAACAAGTGTGATGTATATTATGACACCTTTGTTTTTTATTATGCTTGTAAGTGCAAAGCTTGTTTAGTTATTTTGGCACTTGTTCCCAGTGCATTTTCTAAAATTTTAGGAAAGAATTCAGAGGTCGAGTACCATAAGGAAAAATTTTGTGTTCCTTACAGGTAAGATCTAGATTGGTCAGTAGGCATGGTTCTGATGAATATCCTCCTGTAGATTACAGTGTTGAGACTTGAGAAGAGGTAATAAACAATTTAGAATCTAAATAAGTACTGGTTGTGGAATATTTTGTTTCTCTGAAATTGATCATAATGGTCCAGATTTGTCTTCAATATTTTTGGCTCTGGTTGGCTTTTCTAGCATGTCGAGAGGGTCTAAAATCAAGATGAGGCATAGAGATCAGTGATGTTTGGGTGTCAAAATATAGAGATGAACATTTATATCTCCTTAATAATATTGGTATAGATTACATTGTATAGAAAATCCTTACAAGCTTGGAATAAAAGTTTTGTCATAACCGGAATTAACATACTTAGGAGGCTCAACCTTTCCAATTTTATGGCTTAAAATTAGTTGTTTCATTTCCTCCTTTTATCAAGGTTCTTTTTTTTCTCTAAATCATGTATAGGTGAAGACGGTAGGTACTTCCGAAAGAGGGCATTCATTTCCTTTATGCATGTTTTGTCAGATTCAATCCAGCTCTCACTCAACTTGGGTTCATCTAGCAGTTGTGAGAATCTAATAAAAAATGAAATTAAATGAATAATTGTGATATTTTCTTGATTCACTTGAACGCACATTTGCCATGTATCTCTTTGTTTAATATCCATGCGATCTCGTTCATTTGGATTTAATGTGTTCTTTCTTTTGTGATAAGTTGTTTTTGAAAAAATTAGATTTCAGGATAAAATATCTTGTATTAGTAGTACTAATTTAATTGGTTAATGAAACATATGTAATAAAAAAATTATGGTACTGTAATGATTAGTGTTCTCCTTTCTATAATAACTACATCTTATATCATTACATACAGAGATGTATGTAATATTGATAAGCATTGATTACTTGTCATTGATGTTCCTATACATGATGTAATGGTAAAGTAAGTGCATTTCTAGAAAAATTACTTTTTGACCGCCCTACAATTTTTTAACGGAGAGAGGGGGCCCCTTCCCAATTAAGCATTCCATATTGAATTAATTTTAGGATTTAGACATGACTTGACAATTATTCTTAATGGTTTGTTGTTTGTATTTCTCCTAACACAACATTTTGATATAGAAGACGCATTTTATTGCTTTCCATTTCTCGTTGATTTAGATGAGATCAAGACCTCAAATTTCTCTAAATTCCTTAATGAGAGGTTCGTGAGATGACCGTTTAGGTTGATTATGGTATTCCTGTAGCATTACTTCATGAACCATTATTTCAATTTTGTTTTTAGTTTATTATCCTTTATTATGTTGTTAGGATGATAATCTATTTATATATTTATTTTATGTCCTAATTTTTTGATCAATCCCATTTTAGATACAAAACAAACAACTTTGAAAGTAAGTGTATGGATGGAAATATGCAAACATAATTTATGTTTTGCAAGGGTTAGAAGGTCCACTAACATTCTAGAATACATACTAATATTCAAAAAGAGAGTATATTTAGTTGACATTGTTGTCTCCTTAAGGCTATTTAGTGCAGTGAAAGTTGGACTTTAACATCGAACACTCGTGAAAGAGAAGAAATGTAAAAATACATATTAATTGGAAGAAGAGGGCACCAAGAGAAAATGGAAGAAGAGGGCACCAAGAGAAAATGGTCTCCATGGGTACACCTGCTTCAAGCACTCGATCGGATAGAGATTCGAACAGTGAACGCTTGTTGCGCAGACCATAGGTGTATGCACATAGTATAGCTGTTATGGAGAACTTGGAACGAACACGGAGTTCTAATGGTGAATAAACGGGCGGATCAACTACCGAATCAAGAAGATTCGTTCCTGCTACTGGATATCGATATGTTGCAGGTGAAACTATTGGCTCTGGCTCCATATATGGATCAATTTTCATGGGTTTAGCATATACCTTTGCTATTGAAGCTGCTGAGCCAACCGGGTTGGCTACATATCCCTAAAAAAGATTGCTTTATCTTCAAAATCTTTGGTAAGTTTTCTACACATATTTCAAATTGTCGCATTCAACGACTGGTTGCTGACCAACATTAAACCCTAAGTTTGAACTGGCTTCTTGCTGAGCAACATTAAAACCTAAGTTTTACCTACTGTAAATGAAGGAGGAAAAGTAGAAAAAAATGATCTTGATTATTAATAGCTTGTAAATGACCAATCCAAGTTTCTAAAGTCGCTACAAGATTGTGGGTGTTTAATAAAAATGGAATTACATTTAAATCCTGAGTTTTTCCAATTCTAAACAGAAAGAAGATGTCACATAGCTTAACAAGAATTATTTATGAAACACCAAAACGCCACCTCCATGGGATTGGCTCCAAGGCCATACCAAACAAGGGAATTTTGATTTTAAGTTTGATGGTCACTCTACTATATACATTTTTTTAAAATCATAGTGACTCTTCCAGATCCTTTATCACTTAATCCTTCAATCATCAGATCATCAAATTCTTGAATGCTTTGTTTCACTTATCCTTTTTTTTGGGTTCACTTTCAAGCCCAGCTCAATACAACTTGGCATCCCTCAACACGTTCAGTTTTCCAAGGATTACCTGCATTCGTTCATGAAAGGGCTTATTCCATGTCACAATAAGCTCATACATAGTAATTTGATATGAAATATGCTGAAAGGAAATCCAACTGATACAAATATATAAATGGTTTCTGACAACTTGAACAGGATTTTTATCAAATTCCCTTAAGATCCATTATTCATAGGTCTGAAGTATTTTTTAATGATAAAATTGTTTAGAACACACCCAAAAATACTTTTATTGCTGTTCAAATTTCCCCAAGTCTATATTTTCACTGTCCAGGCATCCAATGTGCTTTGAGATACTCTAACAAGGCACTATAAAATCTCTCATCCAAGATATTTGACACATTCAACGCACAATTGTAATGTTGTTTGTTGCAAAATGATGCCATGAGGTTTGCTTTTCCATTGGTTTTCCAAATAGGTCCATGGTTTAGATGGAGGATTTCTCTTTAGAATTTTCTTGCCAATCTTTGGAGGTTTTCTCCCCGCAATTTTGGAATCTGGTCCATTGGTTTGCTAAATAGGTCGTCTTAGAGGGTTCACCATTGCTTGACTTTAGTTTTTTCTCTAAATTAAGTTTGATGGTTTCATTTGACGCCACCCCACCTCTGCTATGGAAGGCCTCACATACTCTTTGAGGTTAAACTAATCAAGAAATAGGAGAAGAATGCATGGAGATGGCTGAATGTTCTGTAAGTGTAAACATAACTTTGACATAACAATGAGGTGCTTGTATTATGTACTGTTTTCCTGCTTCAGTTATCTAGGATGAATTTATCCTGTATAGTGATCTGGGATGAATTTATCCTCTATTGCAGGCATGTTTTTAAGGCATCAAAAAATATATGAAGAAAAGTTATTACAATGTTCGTAGAAAAATCCTTCATGATTTTCTCAATAGGAGATACTCTTGTATAAAAACACAATATATTTATCAAAATGCATGGCAGTCCTGTTCAAGTATTTTAGTTTACATAATGTATATGTGAACTGCATTGAAGACATGGAACTCAATTCACATGAGTTTGGTACATATTCCAAACATAATGATTCACCATCCCGTTTGAATAAATTGAAGACTGAGAACACTCTAATATCTGAGGCATTTCAAGGAAAAAAATTAATAAACATGGATAGGATTTATCAGGTGAGAAGCTTCTAGAAGGAATGTTGTCTGTTTGTGACTTGCTGCAATATTAACTACTTAAATCCTTTCAATGAGACTTGTTAGATTAGTGATTTTAATTGCAACAAACTTCTCACTTTACAGTAGCAATATCGAAAAAACTCCTGGACTTATTTGGGATGTCCAGCTCTTTGAACTAGATTATTGGGTGTGAACGCAAGATTGCCCCTTCTTCCTCCAGTAGTTTTGATAAAAATGACCCAGTTTTTAGTTCTTGATTTGAGGGGGTACACACCTTACCCAAATGCTTATAAGCCATCTTCAAGTTACAACAGAAATATGAAAATGAAATTTGATTCCCACATCTCTCGGAACCCACCCAACTGACTTTTTTCACTGTATTAGGCTTCTCTAGATCGCCATAAGTTTTTTCCTCATTAGACCTCTCTGAAATATTAGCATTAAAAGTATTGATCCTCTTTATACATTTCTTAACCATCTCCTTGGCTCTCTTCCTATCTTTATCCATGTCCTTAAGTACTTGAGAATTACCTCTCGTGAAAAGAGACACCAGAGGTACTTCCACGATCTTTAATATCACACTAAATGATCTATTCTCTTTGGGCGCCAGAGAGTCCATAGCAGTACCAACACCGACATTTGAGCACAAAAAAACTGCAAATCCATTCCAGGTTTAGCTCACTTTTTGAATCCCGACAATGATATTTTTAACTTAGTAGCAGTTTTGAGAAACTTGGGGGATTGGATCTTGAATCGAGGGAGGTTACAAGATTGTGGAAAGGCAATATCTCGAGTTTCTTAATTCCGAGTCAGAAGTTACCACTGCTAGAATGATCATGAAGTTCTCTTATAGTTTTGGTTCCATTGAATTTATCTGGATCTCCCTCAGGAACTTCATCTTCAGATGTTGGGAATGTCAAACCAAAGTAATCCTCACCCTCTTTTGTCCTTTCCCATTTTGGTTTTACCGACTATTTGACAAGATCCATTGAAAACTCAATTCATAAAGTAAAATATTATTCAACAAGCATCTTAAAAGATGGAGAGATTTTATTAAAAAAGAGGAGGTACTGTAACACCAATATCATCCTCCAACCGCTTCAGCTTCAAGAAGGCTAAACACCTGGATGCCCAAGGACACGCGTAGGATATGTACAGGTGGTATCTACTAGACTCAACATAGAATTCAAAGGATTTGTCCCTTGAAATGAAGGAGCGAAAAATAGATGCAGTGCGTTTGAATTCTCCATTATTTTTCATTTCATCCAATGAGACTCTAGTAGAATATTGAGCCATCTGGACGATTGCAGAAGGTCTAATTTAGAAACAAAGCAAGAAAGGGGACCTCTTTTTCTTAGAATCGAAATCAAGAAGTCTCGTTTAATCAAAATTTAATCACACTTAAGAAGCTGATCGAAAACTAAGAATAAAAAGGGACAAAGATGAGCGACAAACAATTTTTTTTATCTATATATTACATTGATAAAGATGACGAGAGTAATTAATCATTGTAAAGAATCAAAAGAGATATTTGAAAGGGAAGACTATTGACCCAATCCTTTAAGATTAAAAAGGGATTCCATGTAATGTACCTTTCCATACATGTAAGGACCTTAGAAAGACTTGGATGTCAACTTGAATTATAGTCTCCTGGATGTCAGAGGAAGATCTAGAAAATATTAATCAGATTTCATGTGAGGAGAGCATAATCTGGAACAAGAATCTAAAAAAGATGAAGTTGCACAACTTCAGCGTGCATGATTGAATTAGGGACTGTTTTGTATATTGTTGAATGTTCTTTTGGAAGAAAATATTAGAAAAAGTATATGCAATTCCTCAAGAGAGTGGTCACAGATCTTACTGGTGTGGAGTTGTTGATATCATACTTGCAGGATTTCCAGTATTATAAGATCTGTAGAAAGGTTTCATCGTCCATGAACACCTTGCACTGTAATATTGAGGACTTTTCCTAATGCTCTGTTCAACATATCAACAACTTATTTTTATCACCCAAGTCAGAGTTCAAATGTCAGGATTAATCACTTGCAGCATTAAGGAAAGAGTCCATTTTTTATGGAGACTATTGATCCTAAGTGAAAATTATGCAATGAAGAGGATGAACAAAGAAAATAAGAGGCCAACAGTCTTCGATGTATTTATAAAAATCTAAATTATGGGCTTAACATTAGTTTATACAAGGATAATTTATGGGTTGATTTTAGTTGATGCATTGCATTGAAGTTCTGTTTGGAAATGAGGTCAGTTCTATGTGGAAATATTTTTTTATGTAGCAGATAAAATTCCAAGCTAAGAGAATTTAGGAGTAAAACTGAAAGAATGTATGACGATAAACTTAAATTGAGTGTATAGAAGCAAACTTCCCCTTCGCAAAATTTGGAAAGAATGATTTCCACAGTAAATCAAGTCGTGATCAAGTCACGCTGTAACTATTTCCATGCAGGAATCAAAGGAAGGGCAATTGGAAAGTGGCAGGTATGTTGGATTGAAGCAGAAAAATAATTTTGGGTAAACTACAATCCAGATCATGAAGGTTAAGATATCTTGCAACGTGGTTCAAGTGGAAAAAGGATAAGCTATGAAACAAACTTAATCAAGCGTACCATGAAAGAATTCAAAGTTGTCAGTAAATCAGGAAAATAACTATTGTGATTAACTTAATTTATATCCTAGCAAGAAGTTGCAAAAGTATGATCACTCGTTTTAAAGCAAGTAAAATAGAAACTTCATGTGTCCTTTCTTTATACGTTTACTTTGATATAAGGGTCATTTTGCACAGACCTTGTCCCTAAAAGATTGATGTTACTATTTCAGGCCAATGAAATTACAGTAATAACGTGAAAAAACTTTAAAATAGGCCATCAACTACCTGATGAAGACTCAGAATAGATAGGTGTCCACATCAATTTGTTATCCAGTATAACGAAGTGACAAAAGGGCTTTGTTCCAATTTCCATACCTTTTTGAGAGTGCATTTAAGGAGAGACTAAACGATCGGTTGAAATTCCCAAAGGGTTGTCCTGGCTGCTCCTTGTCGTTAAGTTTAGTAAGCCTCGCTAGGTAGGTCCCACAGCTGGAATGTATAGGTCGTCCATCCATAACATAGGGGACAAATATGGTGGGAAATTGATAGCATAAATCAACTCCCTACGCACCTCCGTTATCCTTTCGCACACATATGATAAACATTTTCTATGGTGAATACGTGTGGATAGAGCCAACACTGTTGGGCGTATATATTTTCTCTTTTTTGTTGTGTATTAATGAAACCTCTAGTCAATCTATTGCGTAGAGTTCGTTGGGTGGCAAATCGTTGAGGGAATCAAACTATCTCTATTTGTCTGTCTTCTTGTTCCTTCACTTGTTGCATTTTGTCTTAAAGATGCAGCCAATCAATTGTCCATATATCATTGGGTGTTTAAGTTCTTTGGTAGTTAGTTACATGCTAACGTTGATTGTTGTCTATATAATAGGAAAATCACCTTGCAAACAATTTATAAAATAATGGCTTGTCTTGTGGATTAAAATCGACTCTTGGTTTTAGTATTGTTTTGATAAAATTACATTTTATTGTTATCAGCTAATTGAATGGATGGGTGAATGATGGGCTGCACTTAGATCATAAACAATTAATTTACAAAATAAGGGAGCAACATTTTCCTTGTAATGACTAAGTGAAAGTAGGTCTTTAGTGCTGAGTTCATTTAATTTCCTGTGCTGACAATATGTTTTTCTTAATCTTTGCAGTGTGATATAAATTTCATATCTTGCATTTTTTCAGGTCTCCAAGTTGGTAGTAATACCTTTATATCAGATCTAGCTTATTGCCCAGTTTATTCAATTTTCAATTTTTTTCTTGGATTAGTGTGTTGAAATACTTTCTTCTATTAAGTGAATTGTTTGAAGATACCACTTTATAAATCTAATGTAAATTGTTTCTCTTAAATAGATCACATTGAATGCTGACTTTTTTTCGATATCCATATCTTTTAATATGTGTGTTATTTTCCTTTACATATATGATAATATTCTTTAGGAACATTGCTCATGGTGTATGTTGTTGTAAATTTATACTAAATTTGGCTGCAAGTTCCTTTATCATTTTAAGACTGGGTATTAAAGGGATGACTATTTGTATGAGTATTATATTTTTGTTGTATACTTGTACTCATCAAGATAAATTTTTTAAATAAATTGAAATGTTTAAGATTAAAATACGGTTAATTTAGTACTGAAGATTCATCTTTTGATTCTAATTACAGTTTTCTAAAATATTTTTCTTAAAATCAATTCAAAATTTTGTTTTATTTATTGTATATTGTATTCTTATTTTGGTAGTTGTTGATGACTATTTTCCATCTAGAAAATGATTATGTCTTGATCCTCCACATAATTAATAGGTCAAATTACTTATTCTATCTGAAATTTAACTGAAATATTGAAAAACATTGGCTAGATATCTGAATATCAATGGTGCAGTTAATGTCTCTTTTTTTCTATGCAGGCACTAGGGGAGAGCGCATATATGGTGGAAAATTTGTAATTCAATTCACACATTCTTTTTCGAAACATCTTCTCTTTGACTCAATCTAATTTATATTGTTAGCATTGTATTGAACATTCCTTATTTCTTATCACAAATGAGAATTTTTAGTTACGCCATGATGGCCCTGGTATTATATCAATGGCCAATACTGGCCTGAACACCAATGGTTCTCAATTCTTTATTAATTTTGGAGAAACAACTCATATTTATGGGTATATACTTGATTCCATATCTTGAATGTCATTTATGATTTTTTGTATTCAACTGATTTTGTCTGAGCAGTTTTACATGTTGGTTGTGATTGACATATTTAGATTCAGACACTTCTAATAGTGATTCTGACTCAGACTGTTTCTCGTCATATGATACTAGCACTTCAAGTGAAGATGATAGGGTAAGAAGAAAGAAGAAATAATCAATAAGAAACAAGCATAGACATACAAAGCGACGGAGGGACAAGCAGAGAAGGAAAATACATGGTCGAAAAGTGAAGAGATTAAGATGGAAGTCCATGTGGTATCGATTATTTATTCATTGACTTAGGAATATGAAATGCAGTCTCATGTCTTATATACATAATTCATTTTTCTAAAAGTGTTTGAATTTTTTTTTTGAATTACAGGAGCTCAGATATTGACTATAGCAGTGGCAGTGATAGTGAGAGTGAGACCGAAAGTGAGAGTGAAACTGAAAGCGATAGTGACAGTGATGTTGGTAAGAAAAGTGTGAAATAAAAGACACACTCTTGTGTAGTTGAGAAGCCTCAACTTTTTGGTAAGTGGTAGCTTATTACTGACTTAATGTTTACCTTGCCACCTGTCATCAAGCATTTTGTGGAACTGATAGAAATGATGATGTTGGGTTTGATAATGTTGTTTTGCTGGAATACAATGGTCACACTTTAACTGAAGTTCTATTCTCCAATTTTTTTGAAGGTATTAGATGTAAAATTTGCAGAAATTAAAATTAAAATTTTAATGGGCACCATTAAAAATGGTGGTACCTCTTAGAAAACTCTTTCTTTTATGAGGCCACTTTTCCCATGGTTCCACAAACGATAAATTGTTTTTTTCTTTTGTTTTTTGGATTCAGAATCTAGTACTTGTGTTATAGGATTAATGGCCCTTTTATATCATAGTATACGATTTGTGAAAGTTTTAATTGCATGACTCTTAAATATTAGTTTAGCTTTTGTTGAATTTTTTAGTAGTAAAGGTGGTTTTGTTATCTCTCAAATTTAGAATTTACTCCAGGTCCTGGCCGGGTTTTTAATTGCATATCATAAAATTTGAAATCATTGTGCTAAACATGTTCATGTTAATTTATTTTGAAACCAAGACTTAAATGGGAAATCATCTGATTACAATTTTTTTCATTCTAGCAAAACTAATTGCATTACCAATGAAAGAAACTTTAGACAAGCAAGGCATTGAGGAAGAGAAAGGAGTTGTGGTTAAAGATATTGTGGAAGAAGGCGAATTAGTGAAAGAGAATGAGGAAAAAACCAAAGATATGGATGTTGTTGAAGTTAAGGATCATAGTAGTCCATATTCTCGATCTCCTTAGAGTGATGACCCTAGTAGTTCTAGGTCAGTATTACTTTGCCCTTTTATTTAAATGATTTGTGAATGTCATGGAAGTGTTATTAAGGTCTATCATTTTGTTTTTGATATTATTTTGGCATTATTTAGTGTATATATTATTTCATATATTTTGGTGTTGTATAATTGTACGTTGTGTTCTTTGTTGTCTTGCAAATTTAATAAATGGAATTTTCTTTCCAACGAGTCCCAATAGCAGCCCTTGAAAGAGTTTGAACAGAAGCCTTGGAAGAAGCTTGAGAAGAATCCCTAGAAGGAGCTTGAGCAGGAGCCAGAGTGAGAGTCCTTTTGTATTTGAATTCTAGCAAATAGAATAGATTTTACCCGCCCCATAGAGGGGAAACTGGAAATCTTTGAAAAACATGGTGGGTGTTTCCACCAATCTCACACCTTTGGGGGTTAATTGTTAGGGGAAAATGGGCTGCTCTAGAAATTATGGGGTTTCTGCAAAAAAATTGAACACATTTCAATCTATTCCATTCATCACTCGCTCCATCAATCCATCCATGCATTAAGAATCTAGTAACTACAAGTATCAAAGTTAATCCGTTAACGAGTCGGTATGGGGCACCCTAAACTCTACTTCTCATTCTCACATTAGCTGATGAAATTATAAAGGCCAAGGGATCTCCTTGCAGAACCAGAGCAAAAAATCCAACATGAGATCAAGAAGTTGCAAGCTCGATGTGAGGAGGTCTATGTTAAAGTTTTTTCTTAAACACCACTGAAGACAAAAATGGAGGAGGCTCAATGCCTCACATTATGATAAATACTCTTCTTAGAACTTGGTCTATGGGTGGTAAATTTTAGAGTGAAAAGGTAGGATCCTAGGTTAGGTGGATGGATCCTATAAAAATAACGCTAAAATTAGCCCATATAAGGTGCCCTCCTTGTACCCATATGGAGCACCATTCTGATCCAACTTTCAACAACAATATCAATTTTATTGATTTGTATTGCACTGGTTTATTTCCTATTGGCCATTAAGAAACAGATCCCATAAGGAATGCATGTTAATAATGCAAAAAATAATAGTAGATATTGATGTTGAAAGGATTACAGTAACAAGTGTTATATATATTATGACACCTTTATTTTTTATTATGCTTGTAAGTGCAAAGCCTGTTTAGTTATTTTGGCACTTGTTCCCAGTGCATTTTCTAAAATTTTAGGAAAGAATTCGGAGGTCGAGTACCATAAGGGAAATTTTCGTGTTCCTTACAGGTAAGATCTAGATTGGTCAGTAGGCATGGTTCTGATGAATACCCTCATGTAGATTACAGTGTTGAGACTTGAGAGGAGGTAATAAACAGTTTAGGCTCTAAATAAGTACTAGTTGTGGAAGATTTTGTTTCTATGAAATTGATCATAATGGTCCAGATTTGTCTTCTATATTTTTAACTATGATTGGCTTTTCTAGCATGTCAAGAGAGTCTAAAATCAAGATGAGGCATAGAGATTAGTGATGTTCGGGTGTCAAAATCTAGAGATGAACATTTATATCTCCTTAATAATATTGGTATAGATTAAATTGTATAGAAAATCCTTACAAGCTTGGCAGAAAAGTTTTGTCATAACTGGAATTAACATACTTAGGAGGCTCAACCTTTCCAATTTTATGGCTTAAAATTAGTTGTTTCATTTCCTCCTTTTATCAAGGTTCTTTTTTTTCTCTAAATCACGTATAGGTGAAGACGGTAGGTACTTCCGAAAGAGGGCATTCGTTTCCTTTATGCATGTTTTGTCAGATTCGATCCAACTCTCAGTCGACTTGGGTTCATCTAGCAGTTGTGAGAATATAATAAAAAATGAAATGAAATGAATAATTGTGATATTTTCTTGGTTCACTTGAACGCACATTTTCCATGTATCTCTTTGTTTAATATCCATGTGATCCCGTTCATTTGAATTTAACGTGTTCTTTCTTTTGTGATAAGTTGTTTTTGAAAAAAATAGATTTCAGGATAAAATATCTTGTATTAGTAGTACTAATTTAATTGGTTAATGAAACATATGTAATAAAAAACTTTATGGTACTGTAATGATTAGTGTTCTTCTTTCTATAATAACTACATCTTATATCATTACATACAGAGATGTATGTAATATTGATAAGCATTGATTACTTGTCATTGATGTTCCTATACATGATGTAATGGTAAAGTAAGTGCATTTCTAGATAAATTACTTTTTGACCGCCCTGCGATTTTTTAATGGAGAGAGGGGGCCCCTTCCCAATTAAGCATTACATATTGAATTAATTTTAGGATTTAGAGATGACTTGACCATTATTCTTAATGGTTTGTTGTTTGTATTTCTCCTAACACAACATTTTGATATAGATGACGCATTTTATTGCTTTCCATTTCTCATTGATTTAGATAAGACCAAGACCTCAAATTTCTCTAAATTCCTTAATGAGAGGTTCGTGAGATGATGGTTTAGGTTGATTATGGTATTCTTGTAGCATTGCTTCATGAACCATTATTTCAATTTTGTTTTTAGTTTATTATCCTTTATTATGTTGTTAGGATGATAATCTATTTATATATTTATTTTATGTTCTATTTTTTTGATCAATCCCATTTTAGATACAAAACAAACAACTTTGGAAGTAAGTGTATGGATGGAAGTATGCAAACATAATCTATGTTTTGCAAGGGTTAGAAGGTCCACTAACATTCTAGAATACATACTAATGTTCAAAAAGAGGGTATCTTTAGTCGACAATGTTGTCTCCTTAAGGCTATTTAGTGCAGTGAAAGTTGGACTTTAACATCGAACACTCGTGAAAGAGAAGAGATGTAGAAATACATATTAATTGAGTAAATTGATACAATTTTCTAGCATCTTGTCATTGTGGTTTAATTACTTACTCTACATGACCATCCCTAACTACCAATACTAAATGTTATTCATTAACTTGATTGGTCACTAACACTGACGATATTTATTACACATTAATACATAATATATCGGGAATCCTAATATATTATTGAGTGCTAGTTATTCTAGCACCTCGTCTTAACACATAATACAATTTTTTAAACTCCCCTCAATATAAAATCCATAACAACTTACTCAGTAACTAAGAATACTTACAAAAGTTGAAGGAAATTCTTGTTTAGTCTTCAATAATGCAACACTTCTTTGGTTCTTAATATCTAAACACTACATTCTGTTGTATGATGCAGGTTGTGTTGGTAAAGAAATGTATGCAATGTCATATCAACCAAGTTTTGCTTGGGGCATCAAAGGTAATTTCTTGACTTTATCAATATTTTTTCTTCTCTTTCTTTCATTATGAGATATGATTATTGAAACAAGTTTTTGAACATGGAATTTTATGATTTAAATATGATATTGTCTTCCAATTGATAATAATGAGATTCTAAAGATTATTGATTTTTTCATGACAAGATCTTTCTGTAGTGACCAAAATGGAAACCTAACCAATAGAGTAATCACATTGTGATATAGGTAAGTGAAACATGACCTATTTTATGAGCACAGTCAATTTTGTCTATATTATGAATGCTTTCTTGTTTATAATGAAAAATCTAGATGGAATTTCTTTAGGGTGTTGATTTTACGTTCTAATGCTATGTGTATCCCCTTGGAGCTTCCATTTCTGGCTTCTTTGTTTCTTTATGTTAGAAACAGTAACAATAAGCTCACTTCCATCGAGTATTCCTCTGACATGGAATGTTTTATTTCAAAGCTATCATACAATATTTATGCAACCACAATTTCTACCTAACAATGTTGATCTATTGGTATCAAATCAAAAATCTTTTTAAACTAGGTCACATCTTCTTAAAAGTAAATCAAACCTCAAATCTATTCATAAAATCACACTATAAATCTAAAAACAAAATCAACTCTTATGAAGAAATATCTAACTACATAAATCTGAAAGAAATGCTATGTTGGCCAACGATCTATCAAAATGAATTAAGAGGAAAACAACTATGATAAATATAATGAATAAAAGCATGAACCAAATAATAAATAAATCTAAAAAATAACACACTTACAATCAACACTACCAACATATGCTCAGGGAAGAGGGCCCTTCATCCACTCAGTAGATCTGGATCTCCACAATGAAGGTCTACAACTTCAAAATTAAGAAACTTCCAGCATGTATTATCAGAATGAAATTATTACAACAAAGTCACATAACATTGATTTCTCCTCTCTCCTACCAAACCCCAATAAACCAGAATGATTACATATTTACACATAAAATTCTCTTAGGAGAATGAGAAACCAAATCCCCAACTTGTGGTCTGTTTCAATAAATTTTGCTAATTTGAGAACCCACCATAACTGTAAATACAGAAAATACCCTCTCAAAAAACCACCTGTATCTGTAAAATTGTAGCTTTGTTTGGAGATTTATTCAACAATAATTAAACTGAGTTCGTTACGCACAAAACCCATGTCCCATATTTTTGAGATTCTTCTCCATCTACCCGCAAATCGTGATGTAAATCAATGTGTTCTTATTTGGCATTCGTTTTTTGTTAAGGCTGTTTGATCATGAGCTGGAGGCTTCCATGTTGGACTTGAGCACGAATTGAAATCACAAATCCAAATAATCAATCCTAGGAATGAAACCATGTTGTCAATATCCATGTGGACGTGTGTTAGCATGCCAACTTTGAAGGCTTGAACCATGAGTGTTGCTGCTGTTAATATGAAAAATCACTCCACAAACCATCATCACTAAAACTATGCATAATAGTCTTTAATTCATAAAAAATAAAGGAAAATAATCATTATTACCCACTAAAGCATCAATGGGAGTAATATGGTATTTTACAGACAGTTACAACAAATGGATGAAAAATAGAGTGATAAATGGATAATAATAGGAAGAAGATGGAAGAAATAGATGTTGATACGTGATGAAAATAGGGACAAATCCGTGACCCAACATCTCCCCCAAACTAAACTTGTTGCATGTCCTCATGCAACCCAATACTTGTGTAGCCTCCAAACTAGAAAGAATCATGCAATTTGTGTTTTCATTTTACCATGCATAGTGACCAAAACCACTATACTTTCCAACTAATGATGCCAATGGAATATGATGCTTCTTTCCAAACAATACTTGAAAACTTCTTCAAATAGTGGCCGTTGCATTTCTCCTTCAAAAGTATCCCTAAAGTGACTTCTAGCGATTTTGGTGGAATTTTAGCAATTAGCGAAAAATTTAGCAAAAACTTTACGGAAGAATTTTAGCGCTGTTTTAGCCATTTAGGAGAGAATTTAGAGAAAAATTTGGCAGAATTGCAACCATTTAGTGGAAAATATAGCGGAGTTGCATCCATTTAATGGAGATTTTAGTGGAAATTTTAGTAGATATTTTAGCGGTGTTGCAGCAAGAAAGCGATAAATTTAGCGAAGTTTCAGTAAGAAAGCGCTAAATTTAGTGAAGTTTCAGTAAATAGAACAAAAAAATTCCGAAGTCATTTTCTCCCAAACGATGAACTAGGTTTGACCGAAATTTTGCAAGCGGGCTTTTACTAGTCCAATGCATTTACACACTAAAAATCAAAGATACCCACATCACTGATTTCGAGAAAAATGCAAATTGGCTGTAAGTAATGATGGTCATTTTATCGAAAATCGTTCAACATTTTTTCTTGAAACTCGGTCATTATATTCCTCTTACCACATTGCTTCTTCACACCAAAGATCATTACAATTCAGTTCAACAATCCCAAGATATAAGCAAATAAACCATTTATTAGAAAATAAGCCACTACAAGTGTTTCAGCTAGTGTTTCAACAAACAAAGAACCAATAATATCACAAATAATGAACTGGGTTTGATTGAAATTTTGCAGGCACGTTTTCACTAGTTCAATGCATCTCTACACCAAAAAAAAAGAGATACCCACATCACGGATTTCAAGAAAAATGAAAACTAGTTGTAGGTGACGATGGCTGTTTTTTTTGAAATACGTGAAGAATTTTTTCCTAAAAATTGGTGAGTATATGCCTCTTATCACAATGCTTCTCACCAAAAATCAAATCCTTCTGATGCACGTATTTCAAGATATAGGAAAAATGGTTGTAGGGGATGTATAACAAAAAAGCCACTACAAGTGTTTCATCTAGTGTTTCAACAAACTTCCTGAACCAATATATCACAAATAACGAACTGGGTTTGACTAAAATTTTGGTTTTGACTAGTGCAATGCATCTCCACACAAAAAATCAGAGATACCCACATCATGGAGTTCGATAAAAATGCAAATTAGCAGTAGGTGATTATGGTCATTTTCTTGAAATTGTTCATTCGATTGGGCTGAAACTTACTAGAGTTGTTCATCATAATATTATGCACTTCATTAGCACACAATAATTAGCATTGAATTAAACAAAGAATACCAAAAACCACTTCTCTCCCAAACTGAATACACAACATATCCCCATGTTGCATTGGATTGTTTTCAAGTTCTTGTAAATTAACTTTTTGGAGCATGAGGTAGCTCACAACACATTATGGTTACAAGCTGTTATACACCACGACTGAATCCTTTATCACTAGGTTGCAGATGGTTTCACAAAATATGCTCTAATGCTGCCTTTAACAATGAAGACAAAAGGATGATGTATTAAGCAGCGTTACTACCCATTATTCTTCTTCAATTCAACCATATGTTCATGTAGTCTCTAATAATCTCATCTTGATGGTAATGCATTTATTTGAAAATAGAGCATGGATCTGAAAATGACTGTGTATTGTTCCTCCAAAACCTCAGATTGCAAAAACATAATCATTGAAATATGGATTCTGTTGTTACCTTGAATTTTCCTTGGATATACCTTTACTTTTTGAGATGCAGCGAAAAACTAGAGATAGAAAGATGAATGTGAATCATTAAGCCAAGAACTTGTTGTGATGTCTTCAAAAATACTTTATTGCCGTGTCCATAATTCTTGTCATGTGCCCCTTCTTTAAATATTTACTCTTCATGCTATGAATGTATTCTCTGTTGTATGGAAGCATATGATTCTTCCACTATAGGTTCTGATGAAGCAACAACAATGCCTTATATTCCCACTGTTGGTTCTTATGTGGCAGCAATAGATTAATTTATCATGCTTGGACATAGGAGATGTAGGGAAGGACTTGACTCGGGTGTGCATTGATGAGAATGATTAAGGACAAATAACTAGTGGTAAAGAAGTGGAAATGCTATACAAAAAATGGAAATGGATAATGCTTAATGGTTCTTCATGACATTTTCCTAAATCTTTAATAAATAAAAAACTCATGTCATTTTACCTCCATGGAAGCCTTGGTTGACATGAATGTATTGATGATGGAGAAATGTAGGCCTATCTGATGCTGAGACAGATGTATATGAGAGTTGAAACTAAATGAGGTTGAATCTAATCTAAAATGATGTTGTGCTGGTTACATGTAAAACTAATTGCTGAGACAAATGATGAGGAAGAATCCTGCCACAAAAGTAGAAAGCTCATTCTCTCATTCTGAAAATCAACTGTTGGAATGAAAATGGAAAGGAATTGCAAAACTATTGAAATAAATGATGCTGCAAGNAGAACCCTGCCACAAAAGTAGAAAGCTCATTCTCTCATTCTGAAAATCAACTGTTGGAATGAAAATGGAAAGGAATTGCAAAACTATTGAAATAAATGATGCTGCAAGTCACTGTTGAAACCATTATATCACATAACCTTCAATTGCTACAAAATCGAGGTACAATTCTTACCATGCGAATGAATGTGTTGAAGTCGAGCATGCAAATAAATCAATGGATTACCGACTATTAACGCATGTCGTTAACCAATGTGGAGAAACTCACCTTTAATGATAGTGAGCTCTAAATTACCGTAGTGCATCTTGACATGTACGAATGGATGTGCTGGAGTTGAGTCACCTGCAAGATTTTTCAATCAAGAGGAATTGATGAATCCCCATGATTAACAAGGAAATATGCCATTGATTTATGCAGATCCTAGTGCACTATAAAACTCTAATCTCGATCCTAGATGATGTGGTGGATTCGACGGGACAATACCATTGGAAGGTGGACCTTAATTAATTCCACATCATTCAATACGAGTACAAAATAAATGGTTATTAAGAATCATAGTGAAAAATAGAACTAACATGAAACTCAGAGGTGGAAAGTATATGTGAAGTCATGATTTAGTAGTGATAGAAAATAAAAAGGTTGAGGTTGACTACATAAGCAATGGAGAATGAGACTTCGACATGAATGGATTTTTAGAGCTTTGAAAGGAGAAGGGTGAATGAATCTACCATAGCACAATTGGTTTCTTGAGAGGTTTATTTTGATAGCAATTGGTATGACAGGTGTGATGAGCTTAATGTGTCTTAGAAGGATTATTGGCATGTAACAACGGGACTCGATTTAAGAAACATCGGTATCTGTATGGTTTTCACATCAATCTATCCATTTTATGTTCTCATTCCATTTGCAAATTGAGAAAAATTCTTCAAGAGTCACTTGTGCATGCATTGACCTTCTTCTTCAAAGGACCTGAAAAAACCTAGCACTTCCTGCAATAAAACATGAGATTATGGAAGAAGAGAGGTGATTGGTCTCTCTTCACCCAACACTTATGAAGAACAAAAAAAACAAGAAATTAATTATAAAATAAATCCAAGGAAGAGTGAATGAAGTAAATTCAATTTATACCGGTGGGAGAGCGATGATCCATGAGACTCACTAGTAGTATTTTGATCATAAATTCTTCGTTGATCATCTAATTTGAGTGATTCAAAAGAAAAATGAAAGAAAATTTATAGTTATATGTCCCTTAGAAACATGTTTTAAAAATTCTGTGTGATGATATTCCAAATTTGCTAAGTAACAACCTGCATGAGAAGGCGTTTCTTGGATTCTAGACTAAACCAACAGTCACGGTTTTAGGCATAAATTTTTTGTTTGATAATGGATTGATGTGATTCAAAATTGAATATGAAATAATATTCATGTAGGTATCTCTAATACAAACAGGTTTTGAATCCAGTGAGAATACATGGGGTCATATAGGCCAATGGACAGTCTAGGAAACAAATTTTTTTAAACAATGTTGATTTGTGATAGGTTGTTGGTATTTCGGTCATAAAATTCTTGTATGATATCAGAATTGAGTGATTCAAATTGATTTGTAAACTATATTCATAAGGAAATATACCAATGAAGCAGGCTTGTAATATATATTCAATAAGGAATCCAAAAAGTGTATGCCCTAGCTCTGTTCCTAAGCTTCCTGCTTGACACCCCGTTAGTATTTTGACCATAAATTGTTTGTTTGATGCCCAATATCAAAAATTCAAATTGGTTTGGACACTAGGTTCAAAGGGATACTCGGGGTGTAAATATGTTTTAAAAGTAAGTCCATTTTTTCTCCCAAAAACGGACTGTCCCGACTGTGTTTCAGTAAAATTTCAAGCCAAAATGCCACAAAAATCCAATAAATTAAATATGGCTCTCAAAAAGTGACCAAAATTAGTGTGAATGTTTTTAATGATATAAATTTAAATATAGCACATACCCATAACAAAAATTTCAAGCATTGAGTGCCTAGATGATCTTACACAGTGTGTTGCAACCATAACTGGAACTTCTTTAAAAATGATTGCACAAATTTCAAGCTTGAAGGTTTCCATAATCGTTTGTCTCCTTTCTCCGTGGAGTTTTCATTCACCTTCCCTAATTACTGTAATTTTGTTTTCAGGAATGATTTTTTTTTGTAACAAATAGAGACAAATTAAATTTCGAAAATTGAAGATAAAAATTATTTAAGCATTTTGTTCAAATAATCAACAATTCCAAAGCATTCTTGAAAACATCTCATACACATTCCTTATATTTCTACTTCTAGATCGCAACAAGGCACGAAAAGAGAACATACTTATATTCAAAACTAAAAACTAAACTAAAAAAACAAAAGCATGGTTTTATTTTGTTATTTTATCCTACCCTATTCTACTTGGAAATATAAAAATTGTTCAAGTGTATGCATATTTTCAATGGAGCCACTTTCAAAGAAGTGACTCAAGTATGCTCATACTCCCAACATAAAAATATAACTTTATGAATGCTAGGATATCAGAGATCAACTTCCCTTGAAATGATAGTTCCAAGAATTGCTGATCTATGGAATGATGTTGTAGACTGATGGTAGATTGAAACCAAACTTCAATAAAGTCTATGTTTCCTTGATTTCTCATGGTTATTACACCATGAAGCTCCTTAGTAAACTGGTCTTCTTGAATGCATAAGAGATTCAAATATGGTGACAATGCTGCTGGAAGTCCTTCATTTTTTTGCCCCAATCCTTGTTCTTCATCAAATATTATGTGTGGCTTGCTGATCTTGTCTGCTCGCTGGCGAGGACTAGAAGAAACTCCATCTACAAATCTTGGACCTATAATCTGTTCAGGCCTTGTATGGACTTGTTGCAATAATGCACAATATTTTTGTAGCGGTGTAGGTGAGATAGAACAGGTGGGAAATGTAGGAATTTTTTTCAGTTCATCACTGTAAGCATACTGTACTGCTTTATTATAGTTAGGGTGGGGGGTGGATTGGACAGGAAATTGTGTTGGATGCCAAGGAGCTTGATGAGAAGATAGATGTGGCTAATGTAGATGACTGATTTGTGAGGTTGATATTGAAGGACCGAGTTGTGTTGCAGCATGAGAGAGAGTATCCATGTGATAATAAGATAGGACATTCAAACCTTGTGGATAAGGTAGGTAAGAGTTAAATTAAGGTTGCAACAACTACCATGGTGGAAGAGTATTCAATGATTGAGTATGAGAGTAAGGAAAATGAGGGATAGAGTTTTGAACCATACATGTAGGACACGGTTTCCATGGGTGTTACAATGAGTTTGTTGCAACTCTTGGATCTATTTGATATCTTGTTTTCATCCTTGGTAAGGAGGGGCAACAATATGTGAAATGCTTCAAGCCACATATGCCACAAATTGTGAGACTATCCAAAGGACAATACATTGCAATATGTTGCTTCTAGCACCGAGGGGAAACTGTTTCTTCAAATTCCTCATGCCTTTCCTTAACCTCCAAAACACCCAATTGTGAATTTAGTGACCATTTATATCAACATTAAAATTTTCAAATAAATTACCGATTTTAGGTCTTAGAGCTCCTGTTTTGACATCAAATTTCAAAAGTCGAGAGGAAGGTTCCTCATAATTCTTACCAGTCAGTGAAGTTTCCTCTTGAATACCTTATACATAACTCACAAACATCATCATATGATAGCTAAAATACATCACCTGTTCCCATCAGATTTAAGATTTCTAAATATTCATCTTGGATTCCTTTAAGTAGGAGTGTTTTCAAGGTCTCTTTCCCCAGTTTCCTTTGTTTGGATCTTTGGAGGTTATATTGAAAGTGTTCCATGTAGTCCTCCAGAATCTCTTATTCTCCTTGTGTCATTTCAAAAATGTCTTCATTGACCCTGCAATAATCTTGGTACCTTTTCAAGAATACATGTTTCATGTCTTCCCAAGTTTGTATGCAATTCCCACCGAGGCTCATGAACCATCGGAGGGATTTTCATTTTAGAGTAAGGGGAAACACATTCAACTTTTTATCATTATCACAATTACCATACTCTCTACAAAGTACTTTGAATTGAAATAAAAATGCATTGGGGTGTTTGTTTTTCAAACCGTGAAAATTTAGCAGAGCAGATGAGAGAATTCTTTGCATTTGTACCACTCCTCCTAGATTTCTAATGGGGAATTCAAATGTAACCATTTATGTATCTCTACTAACTTCCATCTTTTCATTAGGTTATTCATGTGCTATTGTGAGACTCATTCTTTGAATGTTCCTGTCAACTTGTTAGTATAATGGGTGGTGCGTACAACACCACTAAGGGGAATGATAAGATTTATGCTCCAAAAAATAAAAATGAAATAAAACTAAATGGAAAGACAACATATTCACACTCAAAGTAAAATCAATTAATTGAAAAATAATCATGCAACCTACATGCCTTGACCCTAGAATTAGGAACACATCTACCATGCTCTACTTTAATAATGCATCTACAAAACAATGCCAAATGTACTTTTGCACCATTGATCATTTCCCCGACAACAACGCAAAAATGTTGGGTAGATTAATTGTCTAATTAAATAAGTAGATGAAATTCCCAAGACATAAATTGCCAACCCAATGAAGTCTATTATTTCAAAGCTATTGTGCAATATCTATGCAAGCACAATTTCTACCTGACATTATTGATCTATCGGTATGAAATCAAAACTCTTTGTAAATTAGGTCACACCTTCTTGAAAGTAAATCAAACCTCAAACCTATTCATAAAATCACACTGTAAATCTAAAAGCAAAATGAACTCTTACGAAGCAATATCTAACTACATAAATCTAAAAGAATTGCTATGTTGGCCAATGATCTATTTAAACGAATTAAGAGAAAAACAACTATGATAAATCTAATGAATGAAAGCTTGAATTAAATAATAAACAAATATAAACAATAACAAACTTACAATCAACACTACCAGCATATGCTCAAGGAAGAGGGCCCTTCCTCCACTTAGCAAATTTGGATCTCCACAATGAAGGTCTACAACTTCAGAATTAAGAAACTACCAGAGTTTTGGAAAATATGGTGGAGTTGCAGCCATTTAGCGGAAACGTAGTGGAGTTACAACCATTTACCATAGATTTTAGCAGAAATTTTAGCAGTTTGCAGCAAAAAAGCGCTAAATTTAGCGGAGTTTCAGCAAATAGAACAAAAAAATTCTGAAGTCATTTTCTCCCAAACGACAAACTGGGTTCAACTAAAATTTTGCAAGCAGGTTTTTACTAGTCCAATGCATCTACACACTAAAAATAAGATATACCCACATCACAGATATTGAGAAAAATGCAAATTGAAGGTAAGTAATGATGGTTATTTTCTCGAAAATTATGCAACATTTTTTCCTAAAACTTGGTCATTATATTCCTCTTACCACATTGATTCTTCACACCAAAGTTCATGACAATTCAGTTCAGCAATCCCAAGATATAAGTAAACAAACCATGTATCAACAAATAAGCCATTGTAGGTGTTTCAGCTGGTGTTTCAACAAACTTCCTAAACCAATAATATCAGAAATTATGAATTGGGTTTGGATGAAATTTTGTAGGCGTGTTTTCACTAGTCCAATGTATCTCCACACCAAAAATCAGAGATACCCACATCACGGATTTCGAGAAAAATGCAAATTAACTGTAGGTGACGATGGCTGTTTTTTTTGGATTTTTGAAGAATTTTTTCCTGAAAATTGGTGAGTATATGCCTCTTATCACAATGTTTTTTATCACTAAAAATCAAATCCATAAGATGCACGGATTTGGAGATATAGGCAAAATGGTTGTAGGTGATTTATCAACAAATAAGCCACTACAGGTGTTTCAGCTAGTGTTTCAACAAAATTCCCGAACCAATATCTCATAAATGATGAATTGGGTTTGACTAAAATTTTGTAGGCATGTTTTGACTAGTCCAATGCATCTCCACACAAAAAATCATAGATACGCACATCACATATTTTGAGAAAAATGCAAATCAGTTGTAGGTGATGATGGTCATTTTCTTGAAAACCGTGCATTGGATTGGGATGAAACTTACTAGAGTTGTTCATCATAATATTATGCACTTCATTAGAAGACAATGATTAGCAGTGAATTACACAAAGAATTTCAAAAACCACTTCTCCCCCAAACTGAATACACAACATGTCCCCATGTTGCATTGGATCGTTTTCAAGTTCTTGTAAATTGACTTTTTGGAGAATGAGGTAGCTCACAACACATTCTGGTTACAAGATTTTATACACTACGACTGAATCCTTTATCACTAGGCTACAAATGGTTTCACAAAATATTCTCTAATGCTGCCATTAACAATGAAGACAAAAGGCTGATGTATTAAGCAACGTTACTACCCATTATTCTTCTTCAATTCAACCATATATTCATGTAGTCTCTAATAATCTCATCTTGATGGCAATGAATTTATTTGAAAACAGAGCATGGATCTGAAAATGACTGTGTATTACTGGTCCAAAAACTCAAATTGCACAAACATAATCATTGAAATATGTATTCTACTATTACCTTGATTTTTCCTTGGATATACCTTTACTTTTTGAGATGCAACAAAATACTAGTGATAGAAGGTTGAATGTGAATCATTAAGCCACGAACTTGTTGTGATGTCTTCGAAAATACTCTACTGCCATGTCCATAATTCTTGTCACGTACCCCTTCTTTAACTTTTTACTCTTTGTGCTTTGAATGTATTCTCTGTTGTATGGAAGCATATGCTTCTTCCTCTGTAGGTTCTCATAAAGCAACAACAATACCTTGCCTTCCTACTGTTGGTTCTTGTGTGGCAGTAGTAGATTATTTTCTCATGCTTGGACATAGAAGATGTAGGGAAGAACTTGACTTGGGCGTGCATAGATGAGAGTGATTAAGGACAAATAACTAGTGGCAAAGAAGTGGAAATTCTATACAAAAAATGTAAATGGATAATGCGCAATGATTCTTCATGACATTTTCCTAAATCTTTAATAAATAAAAAACTCATGTCATTTTACCTCAAGTTTTACCTCCATGGAAGCCTTGGTTGGCATGAATGTACGGATGCTAGAGCAATGTAGGATGATCTGATGCTGAGAAAGATGTATATGAGATTTAAATTTGAATGAGGCTGACTCTGATCTGAAATGATGTTGTGTTGGTTGCATGTAAAACTAATTGCCGAGACAAATGACGAGGAAGAATTCTGCCACAAAAGCAGAAATCTCATTGTCTCATTCTGAAAATCAACTATTGGAATGAAAATGGAAAGGAATTGAAAAACTATTGAAATAAATGATGCTGCAAGTCACTGTTGAAACCATTAGATCACATAATCTTCAACTGCTACAAAACTGAGGTACAATTCTTACCATGCGAATGAATGTGTTGAAGTCGAGCATGAAAGAAATCATTGGATTACCGACCATTAATGTATGTTGTTAACCAATGTGGAGAAAATAACGTTTGATAATAGTGAGCTATAAAGTACCCTAGTGCATCTTGACAGGTACGAATGGATGTGCTGGAGTTGAGTCACCTGCAATATTTGTCAATCAAGAGGAATTGATGAATCCCCATGCTTAACAACAAAGAAATTCGTCATTGATTCATGCAGATCCCAATGCACTATAAAAATCTAAGTTCGATCTCATATGATGTGTTGGAGTCAATGTGACAAGACCATTGGAAGGTGGAACTTAATGAATTCCACATCATCCAAAATGAGTACAAAATAAATGATTGTGAAGAATCATAATGAAAAATAGAACCAACATGAAACTAAGAAGTGGAAAGTATATGTGAAGTCGTGATGTAGTAGTGATAAAACATAAAAAGTTTAAGGTTGAATACATAAGAAGTGGAGAATGAGACTTTGACATGAATGTATTTTTAGATATTTGAAAGGAGGAGGATGAATGAATCTACCATAACACAATTGGCTTCTTGAGAGGTTTATTTTGATAGCAATTGGTATGACAGGTGTGATGTAATTAATGTGTCTTAGAAGGATTATCAGCATGTAACAATGGGACTTGACTTAGGAAACATTGGTCTATGTATGATTTTCACATCAATCTATTCATTTAATGTTCTCAATCCATTTTCAAATTGATAAAAAGTCTTCAATGATCACTTGTGCATGCATTGACCTACTTCTTCCAAGGAGCTACGAAAACCTAGCACTTCCTACAATAAAACATGGGACGATGGAAGAAGAGAGGTGATTGGTATCTTTTAAACCAGAAATTATGAAAAAAAACAAGAAATTACTTATAAAAAAAATCCAAGGAAGAGTAAATGAAGCAAATTCAATTTATACCAGTGGGAGAGCGATGGCCCATTAGACTCACTAACAGTGTTTCGATCATAAATTCTTCATTGCTCATCCAATTTGAGTGATTAAAAATCCAAATAAAAGTAAATTTATATGTATATGTCCCTTAGAAACAGGTTTTAAAAATTATATGTGATGATATTACAAATTTTCTCAATAACAACCTGCATGATAACGTGTTTCTCAAATTCTGGACTAGACCAACAGTCACGATTTTAGGTATAACTTTTTTGTTTGATAACGGATTGGTGTGATTCCAATTGTATATGAAAGTATATTCATGTAGGGATGTCTGTTAGAAATATCTTTCACATCCAATGAGAATATATGGTTCAAATAGGCCAATTAATAGTCTAGGAAACAAAGTTTTTTTTAAAAATGTTGATTTGCGATAGGCAGTTGGTATTTTGCTCATAAAATTCTCGTATGATATCGGAATTGAGTGATTAAAATTGATTTGTAAACTATATTAATAAGAGAACATACCAATGAATATTTTTTGTAAGATATAGCCAATAAGGAATCCAAAAAGTGTCTGTCCCAGCTCTGTTCGTAAGCTTCCTACTTGACACCCCGTTAGTATTTTGACCATAGATTTTTCGTTTGATTCCCAATATAAAAATTCAAATTGGTTTGGACACTAGATTAAAAGGTATATTTGGGGTGTAAACATGTTTTAAAAATAATTCCATTTGGTCTCCCAAAAATGGACTGTCTCGACCGTGTTTCAGTAAAATTTTCAATCCAAAATGCCATAGAAATCCAATAAATTAAATATGGCTCCCAAAAAGTGACGAGAATAGGTGTGAATGTTTTTAATGATACAAATTTAAAAAGAAAACACATCCATGCCAAAAATTTCAAGCATTGAGTGCCTAGATTATCTTACACAGTGTGTTGCCACCATAGCTGCAACTTCTTTAAAAATGATATAATGTTTGAAATAAAGTCTTTGTATTTTTATGGAAGTGTTATATAAGAATCAAAACTAAAAAAATACCATTATGATCGTAAAAATTTCAAGCTTGAAGGTTTCCATGATCGTTTGTCTCATTTCTCTATGGAGTTTTCATTCACCTTCCCTAATTACTGTAATTTTGTTTTCAGGAATGGTTTTTTTTGTAACAAATAAAGACAAATTAAATTTTGAAAATTGAAGACAAAAATGATTTAAGCATTTTGTTCAAATAATCAACAAATACAAATCATTCCTAAAAAAATCTCATGCGCATTCCTTATCTTTATACTTTATGATCTTCTAGATCGCAACAAGGAACGAGAAGAGAGCATACTTATTCAAAAATAAAAACTAAACTAATAAAAACAAAAGCATGGTTTTATTCTGTTATTACATCCTACCCTATTCTACTTGGAAATATAAAAATTGTTCAAGTGTATGCATATTTCCAATGGAGCCGCTTTCGAAGAAGTGACTCAAGTATGTTCATACTCCCAACAAAAAAATATAACTTTATGAATGCTAGGATATGAGAGATAAACTTCCCTTGAAATGATGGTGCCAAGAATTGCTAAAGTATGGAATGATGTTGCAAACTAATGGTAGATTGAAACCAAACTTCAATATAGTTGTTGTTCCCTTGATTTCTCATGGTTGTTACACCATGAAGCTCCTTAGAAAATTGATCTTCCTGAATTCATAAGAGATTCAAATATGGTGACAATGATGCTGGAAGTCCTTCAATTTTTGGTCCCAATTCTTGTTCTTCATCAAATATTATGTGTGGCTTGTTGATCTTGTCTATTTGTTGATAAGGACTAAAAGAAACTCCATCTGCAAATCTTGGACCTATAATATGTTTAGTCCTTGTATGGACTTGCAACAACAATGCACAATATTTTTGGAGCGATGTAGGTGAGGTAGAACAGGTGGGAAATGTAGGAGAATTTTGTAGTTCATCACTGTAAGCATACTGTACTACTTTATTATGGTTAGGGTGGGGGTGGATTGGACATGAAATTGTGTTGGATGCCAAGGAGCTTGATGAGAAGATAGATGTGGCCAATGTAAAGGATTGGTTTGTGAGGTTGATATTGAAGGACCGAGTTGTGTTGCAACATGAGAGAGAATGACCATGTGATAATAAGATAGGCCATTCCAACCTTGTGGATAAGGTAGGCAAGAGTTAAATTGAGGCTGCAATAGCTTCCATGGTGGAAGAGTATTCAATGATGAGTAGGAGAATAATGAAAATAAGGAATAGAGTTTTGAACCATACATGTAGGCCACGGTTTCCATGGGTGTTGCAATGAGTTTGTTGCAACTCTTGGATCTCTTTGATATCTTGCTTTCATTCTTGGTAAAGAGGAGTAGAAATTTGTGAAATGCTTCAGGCCACATATGCCACAAATTGTGAGACTATCCAAAGGAAAATCCATTACAAGATGTTGCTTCTGGCATGGAGGGAAAACTGTTTCTTCAAATTCCTCATTCCTTTCCTTAAACTGCAAAACACTCAATTGTGAATTTAGTGAACCATTGATATCAACAATAAAATTTTCAAATAAATTACAAATTTTATCTCCTAAATCCCATGTTTTAACAGCAAATTTCAAAAATCAAGAGGAAGGTTCCTTCAAATTCTTACTAGTATTGAAGTTTCCTCTTGAATACCTTATACATAACTCACAAACATCATCATATGATAGCTGAAATACATCACTTGTTCCCAGTAGATTTAAGATTTCTAAATATTCATCTTGGATTCATTTAAGTAGGAGTGTTTTCAAGGTATCCTTCCCCAGTTTCCTTTGTTTAGATATTTGGAGTTTATATTGAAAGTGTTCTATGTATTCCTCAATGATCTCTTCTTCTCCTTGGGTCATTCGAATATGTCTTCATTAACCATGCAATAATATTGGTACCTTTTCAAGAATACATGTTTCATGTCTTCCCAAGTTTGTATGCAATTCCCATCGAGGCTCATGAACCATCAGAGGCTATTCATTTTAGAGTAAGGGGGAACACAATCAGCTTTTGATAATTAGCAAAATTACTATAGGCTCTACAAAGTACTTCGAATTGAAATAAAAATCCATCAGGGTCTTCGTTTTCCAAACCATGAAAATTTGGTAGAGCATATGGGGGAATTCTTTGCATTTGTACCACTCCTCCTAGATTTCTAATGAGGAATTCAAAGGTAACCTCTTCTGCATCTCTCTTAACTTCCATCTTTTCATTAGGTTCTTCATGCATTATTGTGAGACTCATTTTTCGAATGTTCCTATCAGCTTGTTAGTAGAATGGGTGGTGCTTACAACACCACTAAGGGGAATGATAAGATTTATGCTCCAAAAATTAAAAATGAAATAAAACTAAATGCAAAGACAAAAAATTCACACTCAAAGTAAATTCAATCAAATGAAAAATAATCATGCAACCTACATTCCCTGACCCTAGAATCAGGAACACATCTACCATGCTCTTCTTTAATAATTTATCTACAAAACAATGTCAGATGTACATTTGCACCATTGATAACTTCCCCGACAACGATGCCAAAATGTTGGGAAGATTAATTGTCTAATTAAATAAATAGATGAAATTCCCAAAACATAAATTGTCAACCTGAAGAAGTCTTTTATTTCAAAGCTATCATGCAATATCTATGCAAGCACAATTTCTGCGTGACACCGTTGATCTTTTGGTATGAAATCAAAACTCTTTGTAAACTAGGTCACACCTTCTTAAAAGTAAATAGAACCTCAAACCTATTCATAAAATCACACTATAAATCTAAAAACAAAATCAACTCTTACGAAGCAATATCTAACTACATAAATCTAAAAGAAATGCTATGTTGGCCAACGATCCATCAAAATGAATTAAGAGGAAAACAACTATAATAAATCTATTGAATGAAATCATGAACTAAATAATCAACAAATATACAAAATAACATGCTTACAATAAATACTACCAACATCTGCTCAGGGAATAGATCCCTTCCTCCATTAAGCACATCTGAATCTCCACAATGAAGGTCTACAACTTCAGAATTACGAAATTGCCAGCATGTAGTATCATAATGAAATTATTACAACAGAGTCTGTCTCAAATTATACAACATAACATTGCTTGTTCTTCTCTCCAACCAACCCCCAATACATTAGAATGATTACATATTTATACATAATATTCCCTCAAGAGAATGAGAAACCAAATCCCCAACTTGTGATCCGTTTAAACAAATTTGCTAAGTTCAGAACCGACCATAACTGCAAATATGGAAAATACCCTCTCAAAAACCCACTTGTATCTCTCAAACTGCAGCTTTGTTTGGATATTTCCTCACGAGTCAGGTAATTGAGGTCGTTACGCACAAAATCCATGTCCCATATTTTAGAGATTCTTCTCCATTTTCCTGAAAATCGTGACACAAATCAATGTGTTCTTATCTGGCATGTGTTTTTTGTTAATACCGTTTGATCATGAGCCGGAGGCTGCCATGTTGGACTTGAGCATGAATTGAAATCACAAATCCACATAATCAATCCTAGGAATGAAACAATGTTGCGAATCTCCATGTGGACGTGTGCTAGCATGCCAACTTTGGAGGCTTGAACCATGAGTGTTGCTGATGTTAATATGAAAAATCACTCCACAAACCATCATTAGTAAAATTATGCATAACAATATTCAATTCATAAAAACTAAAGGAAAATGATCATTATTAACCACTAAAGCATCAATGAGAGTAATATGGTATTTTACGGACAGTTACAACAAATGGATGGAAAATGGAGTGATAAATGGATAATAATAGGAAGAAGATGGATGAAATAGATGTCGATAACTGATGAAAATAGGGACGAATCCGTGACCCAACATCCATGTAGGAGCCAATGGAATAGGAAGAAGATGAATAATATTTTCCCCATAGAATATCTATCAAGAAAAATCAGCTAAGGAGTTAAGTCTAGGATTAGAACCCCATACTTCATCCGTAGACAAAGTAAGGTTTAATTAACCCCCCAAAATAAAAATAAAAAATACTCCTTTAAAATTCTATTATTTACAAATTTATTCTAGAAGTATTCTCTACCATCATAAGGGCCATAACACTTGACAATCTTGATGGATTGATCAAAGCCTCAAAGCTTTCAATATAAAAGTATACATGTACATGAGATGTAAGGCTCAAAATTAGCCATGGAGGGATTCCATATGGCAAGTAATCCCCCTAAAATTCCGAGAACATCTAAAACACAACATTCCCACCCCAAGAAGGATTTTAGAAAAGTATCTCAAGCCGCCGAACTATGACATATTGTTTCTTAAATATGAACAACATCAACCTAGAATAGACTAAAATTCTCTTTAGGGAATTGAATTTGGACCTTCCCCCAATCCCTTTGATATTGAAGGAAGAAATAATCAATAATGAACATGTCTCGAGGTATGGCTTGCTCTAAGAACCTCAAGATGGACAACATAACCCCCAATAGGAGAAATTGAATCAATATCATTTATCATAGTCGATAATGGTATATATTCTTACTCAAAAACCTTATTTTCTTCCAAAATTGAATCCCTAGGTTTCGATTTACCTTTTTGTTTCTTTTATGACAAATAGTCATGTTCTCATAGCGTAAATATGATATATGATTAACCCCCAACCAAGAATGTTTATCAAATAAAATTTGCAGAGGCGCAATAGACAATGCCTTTCAAAATCTCAAGCCAATTGATTTTACAACACCTTGACTCAATTAAATGTCATCAAAATATGAGGGTGTGGTCAACCCATTACCCTTTGGAAGAGAAGGAGAAAAAATATCCCCAAGGACCCTATCACCACCTATGAAAGAAAAAATAACAAAATTCGAAGTTGGATGTTGAGAACTGGGTCTTTACATGAACTATAATCAATATCAACCAGACCAATACGAGAAGGAAAATCATAGATTATCATGTTCTTTAACTTCCCATATATAAGAGGATTCATATGATATATGCAAAAGATCAGCACTAGGAGAGCTCTCAGATATTTTGTTCAAAGTTTTATCTACACCACCTAAACCTAAATTGTCCCTATCTTTAGAATAAGTATTTGTTTCATTTACAAAGGAAGGTATAGTAACATCAAGTTTATTAAGAGTATCACCCTCATATTTATCTAAATTATTAATAATCTCTTCTTTATCTTCAATAATAAAATTCATCTCTTCTTGAGCTAGAGTGTTGTAAAAGACATGGAATTTTTTAAAGCTTACCAAGGAAAGATGCAGAGTCTTCTAATAATGAACATACACCTAAGACTCGATCATTTCCTTTGAAATCAGACAGAATCAACAAATCAATATCCAACAGAAACACATACTTTAATGATTGTTTGAGTTTCTCTCTTTATATAACCCATCTATGTAAATTGTAATTCAAATATAGAAAACTTGTTCAAAATTATTAAATTATTAAATATAAAATTATCATATCACAATATTTTAAAATATTATAAACTATTTTAATTTAATTAAATTTTTTTAATTAATAATTTTTTTAATTAAAAATATAATTAAATAATTTTAAATTAATAAACAATTAAATAATTTTAAATTAATAAACAATTAAATTTTCGTTTAAAACCATCTTTTGAACTTTCCTTGTATTAAAAGAGCCAATGCACCAAATCCTTCTACTAAATGAGCAAATCCACCAAATATTATTTTTATGATGATGATGAATATTAAAGTCCACTGAGACCTATTTGCTCTATCAGACCTTAAGAAAAGAGAGAGGAATTATTTCAATTTCTGTAAAATTTTATTTCTATGCTCAAAGACTTAGAAAGAAGCGTTCCTAGGTCACCATAGTTTTGACCAGTTATAAGATCACGTATGTTAGAATTGTAGCAAAGATTATGAAACTACAATCGAATGTGGGTGTATGCAGAGCACTTTAAAAGAAAATGAACTTCATCTTCAACTATCTTAGGCTCATGGAGCTAGCATATCCTTTCCACCCATGGTGTTTTAGGAACTTCTTATCATCGTGTTTCACCATGAAGCCCCATGGGAGTTCATTATTATCTTGGATATATTAATTTTATTCTTCGAACTAGTTAAGAGAAAGATACTTTTGATCTTCCGAATTTGGGTTAATGACTTCCTTCTAATATCTTAATTTTCTTTTAACTTCTAGAACTTTCTCATCCCACACCTTCTCTTTATATATATTATATACGTATTATCCTTAAGTGTTAATACCACCCATCTCAATTTGATTTCTTAGATTAACCAAACACGTGCTTTTATAACTATTACACCCACTTAATTTGTCCCAAGTGAATGTCGATAAATATGACAAGAAAGCTTCAATTGGTAAAAAAATGATGCAAATAAAAACTAAAAACAAAGATGTTTAAACACAAACCTACAGATTGAAAATGTTGAAAAAAATTAGCATCAATACCATGGCATATGGTACACCTTGGCCTTTTCATCTCACACAACCATAGAGGCTCATGGCCTGGTTTAGGGTTTTTATGAGATGGACTGCTTCCCATCATGTCTCTGGAATATCCACCTCCCCTACCACTGTTTCGGTGATGTAAAGTCCTTGGAGATTGGTCTTAGGTGTGTATTCCAGGGTTCTACTCCTTATTAACTGGTTCAAATACCCTCTGGAACTTTGTCAACGACCTGCACTGTTTAGTCACCTTTGGCACATCACATCTCATTTTCACGTATCTGCACGTCTACCACCTTTTTTGCTTGGTCTTCTGTTTATTTATTCCCTTCACGTCACTTGCAGTGACTCTCGGTGACTTTCTTGGGGCTCACGATGCACATCATGATAGTAATATTCGGGGTTTTAGGTACTTTCCTTGTTTGTTTTCTTTGTTTTATTTGTTCTTGATTGCACTCTGGGGTTGAGTTAGAACCTTGGTTTCGAGGGATTTCCATTATTCTAGATGTGACTCTCCCCACACGGATTCCACCTTCTTGATCAGAGGACTAGTACCAACCATGTTAAAATAAGTGGGAACTAATTTTCTATTCGTAGGGTTTTGGGTATATTTTCTCCGGTATTTCTGTCCCTGTCCTACTTTGGTCCATATTTTTAGGGCCCTATCTATTTGTCGTGGTCTGTGTCTTTTGGGCACTTGATTTTTATCCGGTCCCTTCCTCTAGGGTTTCCTTTGTCCCAGGGTTCTATCCATAGGGTGGTGATGGCGTTCCTTCATATTCGTAGGAAGGTGGGATGCCACACCAAATCCATCTCCATCCTTCTTACCACTCATGGCGTAAAACCAAATCCTTAAAATCCCTGGATTCCAAATGCAAATATGTTCTTGGCCATGACATTTTCTTTGATAAGGTTGAAACACTCTGCTACAGAGCCCTCATTGGGAGGTTAGAATACTGTTCAATGTCAAAAGAGGAATGGATTGACTGGGCCACAGTCCATTGGAAACCCATCATCCATTATATCCACACCATTAGTCTACTTGCTAATAAGTGGTTGGTTTTTGTTTTCATTGAGGAGAAGATGCCTTGTGTATTTTAGACTCCTCGTGGACCATTCAGAAGGGATCTTTGGTATTGAGCCATTGGCACACTGGTTTTGACCCACTAAAAGAGAGAATCATTAAACTACTTCTCTAGTTCCTTCTGCTCGCTCTGCCTTTTCCTCTCTGGAACAAGGAGTTTCTCATGGGTCTGGAAAACTCCCTCGGGCGCTTTGTAGCCTTAGAAAAGGATTTTCATCTAATATTTGATAAGTGAATGGAAAGGGTTCTTGTAGAACTTGATGTGTCCAAGGGTATTTTAGCTGATATTGACATTGTTTGTGGTGAGCACATCATTAACCATAGATTAGATTACCTCCGTATTCCCTTTAGGTGCAATTATTGTCATGACACCGATCATCTACGCAAAAGCTATTCTTTGCTTCTTCAAGGTAAACCTGTCTCATGGGTTTTTGACCAAGATTCCTTACCTACTTCCCCCTCCCCTGTTGGTCTTTAACTTTCCATTAAGCATTCCCCACCTTCTCTGGAGGACCCATATGTCTCCACCTCATCCACACCATATGAGGGAATCTCCAAGGGTGAACTACTATTTATCGAGGATGTTGAAACATGATCTCTCTTGTCTCGACTATCTAGCGTAGAAACCTCTCCTATTAAGCATGTCCTTTACACTCTCCACTCCCTCACTCACCCACACCCCCTCAACCCCTCCCACTTTGTCTCTCCTCTAGTGGTCCTCCTCCCAATACACTGGAACACTTCCCTTCTCTCTCGAATCTTCATTAGTCCCCCTGGTATCCTCTTCCAAATCCTTTCCTACCCTCACTACGGATGCTCCTTATAGACCCATGGACTCCCCTGCATTCATGGATCCATCCCTCCTCAAAACACTAAATATTCTCACAGACAAGTCCCATGTTTCTACCTCAACTCTTCCTTTGGATTCTATATGTTTTGAAAACGTTACTATCAAGAAGTATAAGAAGAGAATACCCTCTGACCCTGTTGCCACTGGTATTTACACCCCACTCTCAACCAAACTAAAGGCTGCTACCAGGTCTCCCTGGTCTTCTCATCTCAACCCTTCATAGGTCCTTAGAGTAGACATACTTGAGGACTCTGTTCTCCAATGAAATTACTATCTATGAATATTCGTGGTTTTGGGGGGCGGACCAAACAAAAATCCCTCAGCTCACTGTTTTCTGACCTAAATCCTGATATGATACTTATCCAAGAAACTATGTGTAACTTTTCCCAGGATCTCTTTCTCTTCTCCAACTCAAACCTGGATGGGAATTTTGTGCCCTTGACTCATCTGCCCTATCTGGGGGTCTCCTTGCAGAATGGAACCCACATTTGATTCGATGCAAGGATTTTCATCCTTTGTTGGTATTCTTCTCAAAGCAAGCATCAAAGGATTAACTTGGGTCTTTTCTATCTTAAATTTATATGGTCCCTATCATCACAGACTTGAATTTTGGAACAATGTCCTAGCTGGTGGACTCTTTACACTGCCCAAGCTCTTACTTGCTGGGGATATTAACCTCACTCTTTCATCATCTGAAGTCTGGGGCTCACATGCACATATTGATCCTATGTCATCCTACTTTACAAGGCTCTTCTCTTGTAATAGCATGGTTGACTTGTGTCACTGTACTCCCAGCCTGACTTGGAGAAATGACCACTTTGGTGTTGATGGTATTAGCAAAAGACTTGATCATTTTTTTGGCATCTGATGATCTCCTTCCCATTCTCTCATCTTATAGATCTTGGGCTACTCCTTCAGAAATATCTGACCACTTCCCCATTTTTCTGGAATGGGGTACTAGACTTTCCTCATATTTATATCCTTTCAAATTCAACAGGACTTGGATCTTGGAAGATGACTTTGTTGCTCTTGTGAGCACATCTTGGAATGCCACCACCCACCTGCGGTCTTGTGATCACCAGGATATCCTCTCTCTCAAGCTTAGAAGGCTCAAAGACATTATCGAAAAATGGGAGAGGGACATAAAAATATCTAGGAGACTAGAGCTGACAAACATTGACTCTGATATCTATACTATCCTCCAGAACTCCTGTGGAATACGCCTCATGGCTGATTTTGATTTGCTGCTAGCCCTAAAAAACAAAAAAGAAAAACTTTTAGCACAGGAGGTCCTCGCTCAAAGATTAAAGAGAATATCCCTATGGATTAGTGAAGGTGATGCAAATATGAGATTCTTCCACTCCTTTTCTTCTTCCAGAAGAAATAAAAAAACCATATGGTCTCTTGAGGATCTTGAGGGGAACTTGATTTCAAATGGCTCTCCTCTTAAGCTGTTGGGTCAACAACACTTTTCTGAACTATTTAAGGATGATGGAATCACTAATATTTCTGATCAGCTTAAAGTTATTAGCCTCTTTCCTTCATATTTCCAAGAGGAGGATAAGGTTTTTTTTCTTGATCCCATCACACTATCAGAGATTGAAGTTGTTCTGAAAGGCTTTAAAAAAGACAAATCCCCAAGTCCCGATGGATGTCCTGTCGAATTTTTTCTTTGTTTCTTCGATCTCTTAAGGGAAGAACTTCACTGTGCTACTAATCAGACTAGGATTGAGGGTAATATATATGTGGCTTTAAACTCTAAAGTTCTCACATTGATCCCAAAATGTGAAAATCCCCTCACCTTTGTTGATTTCATGCCGATCTCGCTTGCAAACTTGTATACAAGATTATATCGAAAATTGCTGCTCTTCGTCTAAAGCCACTTTTAGATAAGGCCATTTATACACAACAATTTGGGTTTCTAAAAGACAAACTAATTACTGAGCCCATTGGCATCACTTAGGAAATCCTCCATACTGTTGAGACTAAAAACTTAAAAGTTTTGATTCTTAAACTTGATCTGGTAAAATCCTTTGAGCGGGTGAACTGGACTTTCTTGAGGCTTGTCCTTTTCTAGATAGTTATTCCTCTGGAAGGTGTTAATTGGATTATGGGTTGCGTTTTCTCTTCAAATTGTGTTGTACTTGTTAATGGAACTCCATCAATTTTTTTTCCTGCCTCCAGAGGGATTCATCAAGGTTTTCCACTATCCCCTCTTCTGCTCATTCTGATCATTGAAAGTCTCAGTCTTATTCTATGTGATGCACATCAAAAAGGTCACATCAATGGGATTCAGATATCACCTGGACATGCTATTACACATTTATTTTTTGTTGATGATGTGATTTTATTTGGGCTGGGTTGTGTTGAAGAATGGAAATCATTTAAAGAGGCCCTTGAACTATTTTGTTCAGCTACTGGCATGTCTATTAGTGTTGAAAATTATTCCTTCTTATATAATGATATATATGAGGATACCAGAAGACTCATTGTTGCTCTCTTGCCATACAAAATGGAGTCGATCACTACTGGATTTAGATATCTGAGGTATCGCCTGAAGCCCTTGGGGTACTGAACAAATGATTGGAATTGGTTACTTTCCATGTTTGAAAAAAGGATAAATAATTGGACCTACAAGCTCCTTTCTCTTAGTGGCAGAGTTGTCCTTATCATATATTTTCTTATAGGATTAGTTGTTTATTGGTTTGCACTGGTTCATGTGCCTTCGTCCATTATAAATTCTCTGAGACAATGAATATTCTATTTCTTATGGGGGAACTATGATGGCAAACATAGACTTCACTTGGCTGATTGGAAATCCATTGATGCTCACTATGACTATGGTACTGGATGGAACATTAAGTAGATCGAATGGTTCAGGATATCTCTCAGAGTCAAAAAGAATTTGGAAGCTTATAAAAGGAAGGGGTATCTAGAGTCGTATTGTGGCTCACAAATATCTAAAAGACAGACCTATTGATGATTGTCTTAGAGCTCAATATTTCTCTGTTACAGGCACTTCTTATATATGGAATGGTTTTATTCAGTCCTTGTCATGGATTACTTACAGAATTGGATGGAAAGTGGGAAATGGACTGAATATTAGGCTGGTAGTTTATCCCATTGCGGGTCTCCATTCCCCATACATTCTCCTAGCCTAACTTAGAGAATATATTGCATAATTTGGGATGACTCATCTTGCTCAGATTCATAACCTCGATTTCGGGCCTCACAATGGAAATTATTTGTATACAACATGTGATCTAAATCTAGGGGGTGTTTGATCTGAGATCTGGACTTCATATACCAAAGGTATTTTACATGGGGGCATAAGGATAAGCAATGTTGAGGACACTTTGATCTGGATACATAACACCAAAATGGGTCAGTTACAACCAAGGAAGCATATGACCTAATTGTTTCTTCCAATTTACCACTTTCCCACCAAAACTTACACTCACATCTATGGCATCTAGAGATCCCACAGAAGATTAAATGCTTCATTTGGCTGGTCATTGAAAACAAAATAAACACCTGGGATAATCTTGTAAAAAAAGGATGAAATGGACCCAATAGGTGCGGTCTCTGCAAATGCTAAGCTGAATCTATTAGGCACCTCTTTGTTGATTGTTCTTTTACTCTACAAACCATCAACAGTCTCCTTGGACTTCATAATTGTTCTTTAATTGATCTGATACATCAGTTTTAGAAAATATTGAAAACTGGCTCAAGAAAAAAGGTAACCCACTCTATCTACCTTTCTTTGTCATATGGAATATTTGGAAGTCAAGAAATTAATATCTATTTGAGGATAAAGAACATGAGTCTGACTGTCTTTATCACATTATTATGCATAATTTTTTAGCTTATCCTGTACCATCTATTAACATTTGTAGTAAAAGAAACATTGGATGCCCCCCTGTCATCACATACCCTTCTGGTTTTTTCAATGGAGCAGCTACTGAAAATAATGGGGGTGCTTGTATTTACCTATTAATCAGTCATACACACCATTTTCACATCAAAATGGGCTATGGATATAGTACCAATACTCAAGTAGAGCTATTAGCCCTCTAGGCTCTCCTATGTTTTTCCAAGAAGATTGGGATCCAAAGGTTACATGTATTTGCCTACTCTATGGTGGTAATAAATTGGGAAAAAGTATGCTCATCACTTCACACTCTTGACATGGAGGCTTGGTGTTTAAACATCATTGCGCTGTCTGCCTCCTTCACATCTATTAATTATGAGTATGTCTATAGGGAGTATAATGAGAGGGAAGCCATGTTATCCAAGGAAGGCCTCAATTTGGTTATAGGACAACTATCCTTTAATGAATATTGTGAAGACATGGTCATTGGGACAAACAAAATGCTGTTATTTTAGATGAGCTTAACTCTCTATGACCTACTCCTCCTTTATGAGTATGGCACTTACAAACCCTTTGGGTTTTTTTTTATAGTCTGCTGATTCACTTCTGTTGTGAATATTATCATAGAATTCTCCCTAGAGACCTTCCTTGGATGAAATTCCTGATTTCTCAGTATCCTCTCTATATGAATGTTAGATAATCTTCTATTTTGTTTGACATTGATGTATAGAGTCAGATCGGTATTTCTGCTTAGGTCAGATACTTTGATTTTGGTACTTGAATGATCTTATGACTTGGCATATTGATGATGTAACATGTTACCTTTGATTCACCATGAATATCAAGGAGCTGCTATTTTTTGTTTGGAAAAAAACCAATTCCTAGTAAATTTCGAAGAAATATAAACCATTGGTGACAAATTTCCATTGCATAAAACACACGTGCTTGGGGGTTTGCAATTCACATAGTTCATGAAATATTGTCAAATTCGGCTCTCGACCTCAACAATATAGTTATGTTAGAAAACAAATCCATAAAAATACATTTTTCTTTAAATATCTTTAAATCTTAATTCCTAGATTTTATTATTAGAGACATTAGCTTCAAATCTTCTTCACTTGCACTTTTGGTAAGATATTGTATGACAGTCGGTTCCACTCTTCCTTGGTGGAACTTTTTATGAGAGACCATTGATAATAAATCCACTGAAGCACATCTTAACTTGAGATGGCCTCTTGCGACGTTAATCACACACAACAACAGTTAAATCTCAATAATTTGACTATCACGATTTACACTTCGAATCATGTGCCAGACCTTAATTGAGTTTATAGGCGTATATATCTTAGAATTTTGGGGTGGAATACCATTTATGATTTTTCATCTACCGACGAGAATGAGACAAGTGTACTATCCAAATTGATTCTATGGGCATCATCCAATATTGAACATGAATGAGACAAGTGTACTGTCGAGATTGATTCTATGGGCGTGGTCCAAAATTAATAATTAATAATTTCAAAAAATAAAAAATAACTTAATTAACATGTGATAAATACAGTTAGTGATAGTTGTAAAAAATAAAATTAATCTTCAACTATTCGATTATTAAATACAACTACGAGCTTAACTCCATTTATTATTAGATACAACTATTAGCTTAAAACTCTAATGATTCTAGAACTATTTTCTTAACATCAACTTTATTCACAGTTATATTGGATAACTATTAGCTTAACTATTAGATACAAATATTACCTTAACTCAAATGATTCTACAACTATTAGCTTAACTTCAACTCTAATCACTTAAGGCTTCGTCCAACTGCATTTGGCATCTAGGAGTCTAGCTAATATGCCGTCATGAAAGAGTCGAACTCCTAATAAAATCGTTCGAACTCCTAATAAACTCCTCCAAACTCCTAATAAACTCCTGCATCTCTTAGTTGGGCATCTAGCTAACTATGGTGTATATATCTTAGAATTTTGGGGTGGACTAGCATCTATGCCTTTTCATCTATGTACGAGAATGAGACAAGTGTATTGTCCAAATTGATTCTATGGGCATCGTCCAAAATTAAACGAGAATGAGACAAGTGTACTGTCCAGATTGATTCTATGGGTGTGGTCCAAAATTAATAATTAATAATTTCAAAAAATTAAAAGAAGCCTAATCAACATGTGATAAGTACAATTAGTGATAGTTGTAAAAATTAAAATTAATCTTCAACTATTTGATTATTAGATACAAATACGAGCTTAACTCCATCAATTATTAGATACAACTATTAGCTTAACTCCAATGATTCTAGAACTATTAGCTTAACATCAACTCTAATCACAACTATAATGGATAACTACTAGCTTAACTATTAGATACAAATATTAGATTAACTCCAGTCATTCTATAACCATTAGCTTAACTTCAACTCTACTCTCTTACAGCTTAGTCCAATTACATTTGGCATCTAGGATTCTAGCTAATGTGCAATCATGTATGAGTCGAACTCCTAATAAAATCGTTCGAACTCCTAATAAACAATTATAAAAAAAATAAAAAACAACTCATGTGATAACTGCAATTTGTGGTAATTGGGAAAAAAAATAGCTCATGTGATAACTGAACTTAATGGCGTGGTAATGTGTAGTCCATGTGACAGTTGAACTCCAACTAGCATCTCGAAGTCGAGATAATTAGTCAAACTTCATTTTACAGCTGGGAGTTGAAGTAACGTGTAGTTCATGTGATAGTATAACTCCTAATAAAATCCTCTCAACTTCTAATAAATTCCTCTAAACTCATGTGATAACCACACTTAGTGACATGGTAATGTGCAACTCATGTGACACTCGAACTCCACCTACTAATTGGGAGTCTAGTTAATGTGCATAAGGATTAGTCCAACTCCATTTGGAATATAGAAGTCAGGATAACTCAAAGCTCTTTTATTAACTACAATAGATTTATATTAACTATTAATCGTTTGCAATCCTAATAAACAATTATAAAAAAATAAAAAATAGCTCATGTGATAACTGCAATTTGTGGTAGTTGGAAAAAAAATAGCTCATGTGATAACTAAACTTAATGGCATGGTAATGTGTAGTCCATGTGACAGTTGAACTACATCTAGTAGCTTGAAGTGGAGCTAATTAGTCAAATTGCATTTTATAGCTGGGAGTTGAAGTAACGTGCAGTTCGTGTGATAGTAGAATTCCTAATAATATCCTATGAACTCCAAATAAATTCCTCTGAACTCATGTGATAACTACACTTAGTGGCATGGTAATGTGCAACTCATGTGACACTCGAACTCCACCTACCAATTGGAAGTCCAGTTAATGTGCATAAGGCTTAAGTCTAACTCCATTTGAAAGCAAGAAGTCAAGATAATTTAGAGCTCTTTTATTAACTACAATAGAATTATATTAAATTTTAAATTAGCTATTAATGATTTGAACTCTTAATAAACAATTATAAAAAAATAAAAAATAACTCATGTGATAACTGTAATTTGTGGTAGTTGGAAAAAAATTAATAATAATAAGAAAATAGCTCATGTGAAAATTGAACTTAATGGCATGGTAATGTGTATTCCATGTGAGAGTTGAACTCCATTTAGCAGCTCAAAGTTAAGATAATTAGTCAAACTACATTTTACACTTGGGAGTTGAAGTAACATACAGTTCGTGTGATAATATAAATCCTAATAAAATCCTCTCAATTCCTAATAAATTTCTCTAAACTATTGTGATAACTGCACTTAGTGGCATGGTAATGTGCAATTCATATGACACTCGAACTCCACCTACGAATTGGGAGTCTAGTTAATGTGCATAAGGATTAGTCCAACTCCATTTGGAAGCTATAAGTCAGGATAACTCAGAGCTCTTTTATTAACTAAAATAGATTTATATTAACATTTAAATTAACTATTAATCGTTCGAAGTCCTAATAAACAATTATAAAAAAATAAAAAATAGCTCATGTGATAAATGCAATTTGTGGTAGTTGGGAAAAACATAAAAAAAAATAGCTCATGTGATAACTGAACCTAATGGCATGGTAATGTGTAATCCATGTGACAATTGAACTCCATCTAGGAGCCCGAAGCCGAGCTAATTATTCAAACTACATTTTACAAATAGGAGTTGAAGTAACGTGTAGTTCGTGTGATAGTAGAATTCCTAATAAAATCCTCTGAACTCCTAATAAATTCCTCTGAACTCATAACTACACTTAGTGGCATGGTAATGTGTAGCTCACGTGACACTCAAACTCCACCTACCAATTGGGAGTCCATTTAATTCCCATAAGACAACCCAATTTCATTTGGAAGCTAGAAGTCCACATAACTTAGATCTCTTTTATTAACTACAATAGATTTATATTAACTTTTAAATTAACTATTAAATACAACTATTAGCTTAACTCCAATGATGATACAATAATGATTTTAAATTCAACTATGAGCTTAACAACCACAACCTAAGTGGTTGTTATGTTAGATTAACAATATTAGATACAAGTAATTGACACATTCTTTAGGAATTTTTTTTGTGCCAATAGGTGTATATAACTTTGAATTTTGGGGTGGACTACCATCCATGTTTCTTCATCTACGGACAAGAATGAGACAAGTGTACTACCTAGATTGATTTTATGGGCGTGGTCCAAGATTAAAAAAGAATGAGACAAGTGTACTATCTAGATTGATTCTATGGGCATCATCCAAAATTAATAATTAATAATTTCAAAAAAATAAAATAATAGCTTAATTAACATGTGATTGGTATAGTTAGTGATAGTTGTAAAAAATAAAATTAATCTTCAACTATTCCATTATTAGATACAACTACGAGCTTAACTCCATCGATTATTAGATACAATTATTAGGGTAACTCTAATGGTTCTAGAACTATTAGCTTTTAACTTAAACTCTAATCACATTTATATTGGATAACTATTAGCTTAACTATTAGATACAACTATTAGGTTAACTCCAATAATTCTACAACTATTAGCTTAATTTCAACTCTAGAATCACTTAAGGCTTAGTTCAACTGCATTTGGCATCTAGGAGTCTAGCTAATGTGTAGTCATGTAAGAGTCGAACTACTAATAAACTCCTCCAAACTCCTAATAAACTCTTGCATCTCATACTTGGGCATATACAGTTGGTATTACATGTTTAGGTTTTCCATATAGATAAAATTAGTTTTTCCATATTTTTTAAAGGAGGTTAGTCTAACTCATAATTAACAATTTCAAAAAAATAAAAAATAGCTTAGTTAAGTACAATTTGTGATAGTTGGAAAAATTAGATTAGCTTAAATACATGGATGATACAACTATTAGCTTAACTTCAACTCCAATCATGACTTTAACTAGAATTGCAATTGCCAATATATTAACTTTTAAATTAACTATTTGATACAACTATTAGCTTGCTGCTTAGCTCCAATGATTTTACAATTATTAGTTTAACTTGAACTCTAATCACTGTTATATTGGATAAATATTAGAATAGGTACTAGATACAACTATTAGCTTAAATCCAATGATTTTACAACTATTATGCTTAACTTCAACTCTAATTACGGTTATATTGGATAACTATTAGATTATTCCAATACTGATACAACTATTAAATTAAATTTAGATGAACTCCATCTCTTAGCATGAGAAGTTCACCTTGATTGCAGTGGAACCATGCACGAGAACAATCACTTAGGTAATGTGCAACTTATGTCATAGTTGAACTCCATCTCACACTTGGGAGTGAGTAAATGTGCATAAGGCTTAGTCCAAGCTTTATATTAACTATTAGATACAACTATTAGCTTAAATCCAATGGTGATACAACTACCAGCCTAAATTCAACTATGAAACCATAAATTAAGTGGTTGTTATATTAGTTTAAGTAGTAGATACAAGTAATTAACACATTCTTTACTAAAACAGTTATTATCAATATGTCAAATATATACCTCTCCGCTTATTTCAAACATATTAATCTTAATAATATGGTTTTTGCTAGCTATTAGGTCAAGTCCAATGATGATACAACTTTAACTTAAGTAACTCCAATTCACTAATTTTAATTGAACTTGAATGGTTGATATATTAACTTTTAAATTAACTATTAGACACAACTATTAGCTTAAATCCAATGATTTTACAACTATTAGCTTAACTTTAACTCTAATCGCAGTTATATTGGATAACTATTAGATTAACTTCAATCATGATACAACTATTAAATTAACGCCAGTCATGATATTCAAGTTTGTTGTATTCCAAACATAGTAATCTTACTAATATGGTTGTTTCTAGTTATAAACATTATAACACCATCATGTCTTGGTTTTCAACCATGATCCATAAAGCCACAACACAATCGTTAAGTTAAGCTATATGTTTGCCAATTGTAGAACCCATATGAGGTTGTTATGCCAGCAATAAGATCCTTGACTTCATATTAAAAAAAAAAAGTATTTTATGTTTTTAAAATAGGTAGCCCTTCATATATTGTAATAATGAACTAAATATCTACAAATCCATTAAGAATTAGATAATGGTGTAATGAAACAAAAGTTTTCATTGTGAATGACCTTTTATAAGGTATTTTTTTTCAAATTAAAATATATATATATATATATATTATTTATTACATTTTCTTTAAAGGTAATTTATTATTATTCGAGCATCTCATAAGTACTCACAAAACCGTGACCCCCATATCTATCTTCATTTATTTTTTTAAATCCATTTTTTTTAATAAATGTTTTAGAGACATTTTTAAGGTTGTTGTACATATTTTTAAATTTTATTTTATGATATATTTTAATTATTATTAAATTATTAATATAAATAATAATTTTTTGGTGTATGTAAAAGCGTAACCCAAAAAACTATCATTTTAAAACTTCAAAATGAATATTTTTTCATATGACTAAAAAAATAATATACAAGTGATTGTTAAACTTATTTTTAAAATTTTTTATAATTTTTTTTGTTATTTCTTTAATACATTTATAATAACACAATACATTTATCTTGCGGCAAAGTGAGACATATTACCATTCTTTTACCCATATATATATATATATATTTGTTCTGTTACCAATTATCTATGCTTAGCTATATGTTATTACCCAACTTCTTTCACTTATAGATCATGAACAAGTATATTTATCCATGCATCAATTACCATTTATTTTTTATATATATTAATAAATGTTTATTTTAAATTTTGAATAATGTTTATATAGTCAATTTGGAGAGTATAAATGTGGCATCCTTTTATAATCTAGAAAATCATAAAAATAATTCATTCAAAAATTTTAAATATAAATACCTATAAACATAATTATTTTTTTAAAATTAAAAAAAATACTTAATTCAAACGAAATTGTGAAACATTTGTCTATCTAACTTCCATTACAGAAAATAAGGCTTGCTACTCACATTCTATAGCGGTGAAATTATTGTGGTTGATTGGAGATACTTTTCAACCACTGTCATCCATAGACATAAAACATTAAGTATTTTGTTTAGTATAAGATGCGCGATATTAAAAAGTCTTCCTTTATATATATTATAAGATAACTACTCTGGAAAAGCTGATACACAAGCAAGAAACATATATATACCAAGCTGATACATTAACAAAATATATATATATATATATATATATATATATATATATATATATGATTGACTATGTATATATATGATGGAAAAGCTGATACATAAGCAAGAAACCAACAGCAAACCAGTGAACAAACGGTAAATAAAGTTTAAAGCTGTTTTGAGAATAGTTGTTCAGCCAAGAACAGCTGCATGGACAACTTATTCCTTTATTATTATTAGTGCTACTGAAAAACCAGAGTAATAACAACAATATTTGTTAAGCATCCCATCATTGTTTATTCAATCACATTACCCATTCAGTGATTTTTTTGATCTGTCGCAAATTATTAATCTATCGTTATCATTCCTCTATCTCCGGCAGACAATCCCACGGCCATCGCCGCGTCCGCTGTCGCAGTTGAGCGCACTGGTCATGCTAAATTGATCATCGTTGGACGACGAAGAGGAAGAGGCGAAGCGGGAAACTTTGCAGTCTGCGGCGAAGAGACTGGAAGTCACATAACTGGATTCTCCTCCCATGACAGGCATGGCCACCCCCATCTTCACATGAGGGCTCATGTATTCTGCCCCATATGTCTGTCCAAGAACACCGCTCACACTGGGGCTCAGAGAGTAGAACTTGAAGCTCAGCTCCAGATGGGCGAAGCAGTCCTCGCCAACAACGATCCCGTACTTATGGACTCGAGACTCCTCTTCAGTGATGGGCACCACGCGAGCGCTAATCTTCAACTTCTCCTCCACTTCAACAACCACTGCATTGGTGTCCTCTGATCGAGTTACATTAAGTCCAGAGGCGGTAGTACTTGCCCATGTAGCCCCCTCGCCCGGAGGAAGAGTTATAGGTTGGCCATCCAAGGCCATGGTCACCTGGTCCACTGAATTGTCCCAAGTGCTCACCTTTTTGGCCCCCAAGTAGAGCTGCCGACCATCATCCAACAGCAGTGCAATGGACTGCACCCAGGTAAAGTCTCTGCCCATTCCTTGGCCTCTCTTGCCAATGAAATGAGCGTTGATGTGGAGGTTGTTGTCGGAAATGAGGCAGAAATCTTGTTCTCTCTTCCCGTGAAAATAGAACATGATGCCATCTCCTCCTATGAACCGAGGATCCTGGCACACGCCTCCAGGCTTATCGCAAGCTGCATCACATATTTCACCAGTTACCACCACCAATATAAATAACTACAATTTCAAGATCATTATAGTAACTATGTATACCAATCAACAATATATTAAATACTTACGACAAACTGTCTTGCACGTCTTGCAGTCCATGTCGCAGTGATATGGACAGGTTGCAGGGCAATCGTATTGATATCCATAGCATCTGGGGTACCGGTTATCCGTGCATTTCGCTTTTCCCACTGCAGAGGCCGCGTTGAGGTGCATGACCATCAAACAAAGAACACCAACAGCAGCAACACCATTCATTAACTTATTTGCAGCCATATTGATCGATCGATCGAGCGAATAATTGCAAGGATTTCTGGTCCTTAGCCCGCTTCACTGTGCTGCTGTGATGATCTTCTTCGATATCAATTGCATTTTATAGCTGGTGGAATCACATATTTCTTCCACTAGTTCCCGAATTCAGTGCTATGCTAATGTATTGTACTTCATTTTATTTTATATTAATGTACACATCCCATAATTGAACTCTGCAATCAACCATGGATTGGAATAAAGCAGATATCCTCCCCATTAATTTTGGCTTTGAAGTTCTACAAGCAATCATGTAATGGATTGGGATGGGGAGTTTCCTCTTCCCATTACTTTTGGCTTTCCATTGATACGTGCAACGAGAATAATTTAAAAATATACATGCTCATAATGGTCAGCCAGAGGTTGCAAATGTAAATGATACCTTCAGTTTATCCAAAATATTACCCAAAATATTATATATATACTCTAAGCTATCCTACTAAAAGCTTTATGTAAAGGCGGAGGTTGTCAGCGTAGAAGAAAACATATATATATATATATATATATATATATTCTGACGTCCTTGAAGTCTCAACACTTTAATTTTCGTCCTCAACCGACACAGTGCACACTTCCCAGTTGCCACAACTTTTAAGGATGCGTAAATCGATGGAGTTATCTTTTTGCAATCACTAAGATCGAGAATGGCAAACAAAAGTAACACTTCACCCACTTGCAACAACTTCCTTTTCAGACTGCGCTTAATTACACCATGAAATACAACACTTCGCCCACTTGCAACAACTTCTCACGTTATATATATATATATATATATATATATATATATATNAAAATATGTTTTTGCTTTCCTAACATCCTTACACCTTTTGAGAATTCAATAAAGCAGAGAAAAATAAAATAACATAATAAGAAAGTAAAATATTAAATTTAATTTTTATTTAATTTTATAATTTTTTTAAATATCTTTTTAATAAAATTTAAAATAGAATTAATAATATTTATAATAACTATTTTTTAGATTATTTTTTAATAAATTTGTAAAAAAAAACTTTAAACTTAGAAAATCATATTGATTTAATAAAAAATACAACAGTCAAAATTATATTATAAAACTTTTAATAATAAACATTTTAATTACCCAATTAATAATTATAATATATTTATAATATTTTTAAAAACCACATTTCTTTTACATCAATAAACATTTTAAACTCTTCAACTTATATATAATTATCCATTATATTAATCACACATTTACAAATACTTATCCATTACATTAATCACATAGTAACCATCTACATATCTTAAAAGCAGTTTTAATGAACTAACCATCTACATATCTTAAGAGTAGTTTTAATGAACTAACCATCTACATATCTTAAGAGTAGTTTTAATGAACTAAATGCATTACCTTTACCTTTTTTAATTGCACAATAATCATCTACATATCTAAGTCCTTTTAATGAACTAAATACGAGGTCATTACTTTTTTTTAATAACCTAAAAATAATTAAAATCCACATAAAATAATTCACAATTTTATGTATTGATAAAATTACATTTTACAATGCATTATCATGCCAATATGAAAAAGTAGTCAATAAAGACAATGTTGTGTGTGAACCATCACACATAACATCTCAACAAGAAACATCATAAAATAATTCACAATTTTATGTATTGATAAAATTACATTTTCCAATGCCTTATCATGCCAATATGAAAAGTAGTCAATATAGACAATGTTGTGTGTTAACCATCACACATAACATCTCAACAAGAAACATGTAGGCCAAAAATAATACCAAGTTTGTAATAAAAAAACACAATCATATACCAAAAATATACCAAATCTGTCATAAAAACAATTCAGTGTTCCGATATAAAGGTAATAAGGAGTTTATATAAAAACAAACCCCATAACAACTACACCCCATAAACAAAAAGGCCTAAACAATAGTGCTTCCACAAGACCAACAACTCCTCATAGTAAAAAAAGACTTGCATAACACTCACTCAAAATGTTCGCATACTAATACCTCTTGTGCCATAAACTAGGAGCAAGAACTAGCCCCTCTTTTAATAGTATATCAACTCCAATGTTCCTTTCTCTTAAAAGGTGATGAAAATAGATGTCATGAAAAGTACATGTAACTACCATCATATCATCATATAAAGGTGTGAGAAGATTATTATGAACATATTTTTTCTTCATCATGCACTCAATAGCAAGGAGGGAATCACCAAAATTATGTAGTTTTTGAATTCCGAGATAAAATGCTAATTTGAGGACAAGATGTAAATCCATATGTTTATCTCTCTTCTTAGTACATAAACCTAAGCCTACCTTGAACTTGTAAATATATGAGTCTGTGAGATATATAGTAACCCCTCCCCCCCACCCCCCCAAACCAAGGATTCCTCTTGGCCTCTCCACCAAAATAATTCCAAGATCTAGATTTATTAACAACTTAAAAAATTATGAATTTTCTTTTGATGACAAATCCATCTTGATTAAAATATTTTGACAATATCCATGCTATTTGAGGCACATACCCTAGAAGATATAGATTATTCCCCAAATAAAATACCATTACGCACAAACAAAATACCCCAATAAATAATAAGGGGGAGTACTTTAAAATCCTTGCAAAGTGGATTTGTGATCTAGGAAAATACAACAAACCCAACACTCTCTCCTTCCCAAGGGAGTACCACCCTAGCTAAGAGGCCAATCTTGTTCCAAACATCACGAATAAAAGGGAAACTGACAAGGAAATGGATAGCAGATCCACCAAACATCAAGAGGACATAGAGTTGGTCCCTGCCATTTTCTTCTCTGCAAAAAATCCCAAGTTCAGATTTAATAATTGATGGAAAACCACATAAAAATTTTGTTTTAAGGGGGAATTTAAACTTCCATATGCATTTATACCACCATTATAAAATAAAATTTCCCCCTCTTCTTCACTTAAAACCTTATAGCCTAGAATCATAAGATAGACACCACCTACATGATTCTTAGACCATATAAGTTCGTACTCAATATCCCTGATTCTTAGATGGTTGTGATTTAATAATGAGATATAATTATCCCAAAGTACTCGATCCTCTTCTTTAAATCCTAGAAAATTAGCATTGAACCATTCCTTAGACATGAAAGTACTCCGATTTGAATCTATTTCCTGGTCTAGAGTAAAAAATCCTTGTAATCTCAAGCTTTTAACCATATGAAAGTATAAAATATGTTTTCCTTCACAATCCACCCATGGATCCATCCCTAACCTACTAAGTGTTATATCACAATAAAACCTTTTCAAGATAGGAATGGATGGGAGGGAACTGGTGTCTTTCCTCTTCACCACACTAGCTCATATTTTAATTTATTGGAACTATGAAGTCATCATTCTCTCAGGGTAGGACAAGAAATAAACAATATGGGAAAGATATTTCCTTTATTCAAAGGGATTAAAACTTAGGCTAAAGAATGAATAAAGGACACAACCATAATAAGCGATTCCAGGATTATAATCAGTGGCTTAGCATCTAGCAGGTCATTCATGAATATCAAAATGGATTATACCCTTGGAAGAATATAGAAGAGTCTTAAAACTCTGGGGGACTGACAATTCCTTCACGTCCTAGAAGCGAACAACTCAGAAGCAGATAAACTAGTGAATCTTTCCTTGACCCTACCTGAAGGATCTATCCAGTTCTCCAATGGAAGGCATGTTTTGAAGAAATTCCTCGGTCCATTAAATCAAAGAGATGAACTCTCGGGAGGGCACAATAAAAAATTTATGCCCAATCCTATGAGATCCCAAGTAAATTAGAGGCCAAGCTCAAACAAGGGGATGCATAAGATAAGTAGGCACATGACTGTCTCTCCCCTGCATGATGGTGTGGTAGGATAGGGGAGAATGCCAAGATGGTTGGGGAAAACAGACATGCGACTCTTGTTTTCGTCATTAAAAGCTTCTCATGCTCCCTATCCTCCTCTTCTTGAAGTCATTAGGAATGGGGTGGTGAATTAAATAAATAGGATAGGCTCGACCTTGGATAAATTCAACAACAATATTCTCATGCAAATCCATGGGGTTGGTGTTCTGAAATAACTCAATTTTGGGAGCAAGGTTCATCGTAATGAAATTGTGTACATGAAGTGTTGAGCAAGAAAGAGGTGCATTCTTTGTGAGAATCTAGTTTGGTGAACACATGATTAGAGATTTGATTCATTAGATGATGGCCTTTAGGGTCAATCTCTTGGGGCAGACTGACCCTCAATTCTTCAATGTTACAATTGATAATGATGGATAGACAGACAAGGAAGATTTTTGTGCTATTAATGGTCTCCTAATGAAAGAAATTCGTGGGAAAATCAAACCAAAGGTGCACTTCCTATGCCAAGACCTGAGGGAGCATGCTAATAGGTTTGAAAATTAGAAAGATGTAGAGGATCAAGGTCACTGTGTGGAGAGAGGGTATGTGTAGTATCAATTAGACATCCTAGAGGTCAACTTGGAACACAAAAAATTTAGGAAGACAAAGTTAGAGGCTTAAATTATTTTGTTGGAAGAAGCTCTAAGGGTGTTGCATCGAAAATTGTCCGAAAAGGAGGCCACTGAAGAATCTACCACCCGCTTGCGATAAGTGAAGCTTGAGGCCCTGGTTCCTAGGAAAATTAATTGATGTTTAATAATGTTTTGTCCATGTAGTTTTTTATTAGGCTATTTTGTCAATCTATATAGATTCCAACATAAGTGTATTAGGTTTAGGATTAGTCAAGGATTTCCTAAATTTAGCTAGTCAAAGACAATAATTATGTTGAAAATTCATGTCAGAAGCTAATTTTGTTCTGTGAATATTTGTGATGCTAAGGGACTCCTCCCTCCTCTTTAATATAATTTTTTCTATCCATTTTAGTAAGAAAAAAATGTTAATTTTTATTAAAACTATATATGAAATTTTAAATTCAATAAATCGATTAAAAAAAATAGGTACTTCAAATTTCTTCCCTTTTACATCTATGATAATTTTTCCATTGTTTTTCTCTTTGATGATGGATGATTTGATATTTACATAGAAGAAATATATCAAATAGTTTAATTATTATGATAATGATGATTTTTTTTCATGTGGTTGACAAAACTAGAAGATGGACGGCTCACTAAATCCATGATAATGATTCTCAGGGTTCCCACTCGAAGGGGAATCACTCTATCGGCTCCAGGTTCAAGAGCCTAACCTCGAAGGACCTAGAGATTTGGACCTCCATTCTTTACTACTTCAGCCTTGAAGTCATAAGCTCCAACCAAGTGAGCTACTCCTTGAGGCTATTAACAATGTTGATTGTTAAAGTTATAAACAACCATATATCCATCTTAACTTTGGTTCTACCAAGTGTCGAGAGGGATTAAATTCCTTGAGGTGAAAGCCTCTTTTATATTTCTAAACTTAAGGAAAGGTTTGGACCTCAATATGTTTGATCCCTCTAGAGGAAAAGTTAAGATGGTCGTGTGTGTGCGCGTGTGTGTGTGAGGGTGTCTGCGCACGTGTGTACGTGCGTGTGCAAAATAAAAAGTAATGAATTTCAAAAAGGATAAAGAGGTGACTAGTGAATTCATTGTTAGTGAGAAGCAAATGAGGTAACCAAGGTATTATACACCTCCAGGTATAGTTTTTTGTACAAATTATTTCATGGGAGTCTTGTTTTGTATTGAAATAGATTTTTATTTACTTCAGAGTACACTTTCTAGCATAGTTAACATTACAATTAAAACAAAAACATAAGAGAAATCTTCATTGTAGACTCCACCATGCCATTGGATTATTGCAACCCACATAAGGATGACCACTTTTGTTGTAATACTGTATATATACATACATATACATACACACACACACACACACACACACACATATACATATACATATAGAATGTTTTATTGTGAATTGTCCATTACTAACTAGTAAAAGGTAGGTGTGTGTGTAATGACCCATATTTTGACATTTGGTATTTAAACTCTAATATAAATTAACTCAACATTTTATTTTTTTATTATCTATTTGATTCAGTTACATTCATTAAGGCTATTATTATATGAACATATGGACGGACATATGGTCTCCCTAGATATGTGGATAGTAAATGGAACTTATCATTTTGTTTTATCAATGTTGATGAATATGTTATGTCATTTGAACATGCAATTGAATACGAAATATTGATATGTGAAGGTCAGTTGAGATGTACTATGAGATAAAACAAGTACACTATATGTTTCAGAGATACTTACATGATTATATTAAATGTTGTTTTAGTGACATGGATTAGCACTTGAAAGCATTGAGTATGTTTATACATGAACTTTATGTGAGTGGCGAAATAACCCACATGCTGATTGGCTCTGAGATAGACAGAATCTTATAGTGCCAAGGGGCACGATATGTCTTGGACATCAGGAGGATAATGTTGTTATATCAATTTTTATGTTGTTTAATTTTGAATATCAATATCTCTATGACTTGTGGGTGAGTGTGATTTTTGACAGGAACTGGGACTTTCTCAAAGTTGTTCTTCAATGATGAGACCCCTTAGAATATTGGTGGTAGAGTAGAGTTGATGTAGGGTGTTGACCATAGTACTATTAAGGGGATGTGGAAACATTTCCCATCATGTATCCCCAAAACCCAGAGTCATGGGAGGGTTGTGTTGAGCACGCTCCGCTAAATGTGTGATGATGGCTTGTGGGTGATGTAGGTCATTGACCTTATTACTATTAGGGGGGTGGAAGCATTTCACACTGTTTATCCCCCGAAATCTAGAGTCGTGGGAGGGATGTGTTGAGCACGCTCCCCTAGATGTGCGATGACGACTAGTGGGTGCTTGTTGGGGAAGCTTGATTGATTGGTAGGGCTCGACACTTCCACTTACGGGTTCTATATGTGGTTAGGTCAGTGTAGTTGATGCCACAATATATTCCAACAGAGAATGGGATGGTGAGGCCAGGAGATGGAAGTAGTGGTGATTAGGAGGTTTGGATATTGATGGAGATGGATGGGACCAATGATGGATTGGATGGTGTTCTTCATTGAAAAAAACCATTATGATTATATGATTGATGCTTCATTATGTTTATGTAATTCATTTTTATTACTTTTGTATGAATGATTATGAATGTGAAATGATTCATTGATTATGTTGGTCTTGTGTATGTTGTTTGCAAGCATATAATAATGATGCATTAAGAAATTAAAAGTTATTATTAGTACCCACGCTTACTATGTGTGCGTTGACCACAAATACGTCAATTCATGAGTACATTACTATGATTGGCTAATTGATGGATATGTTAGCATGGTTATATTAATTTTTAGTAACTTGGTTGGTGAAATATTGTAGTATTACTTATGTATTGAATGTATAAATAAGTGTTGATATATATATATATATATATATATATATATATATATGNTTTAAATAAACTAATTCGCTTATTGAATGATTTACATAATTATATACATATAATTTGTCATATGTCATAATGTAATATAGCATATGGAAATATCTTATTTGACTTATGTATGAGAGGATAATGTAAATAAATGGGTAGACAAGGTTTCATAAATTTTAGAAAGGAGTTGTCATAGTTGCATTTAAGATAGTAGCATGACAAATGAGACTTTGCAACCATGTTTATTAATATTTTATTTATTTAATCCAAATTGTTTTTTGTTTTGAGAAAATAAACTTATTGAGTGTGAATATTACTATATTAGAATTTATAGATGTAAAATGAGGAGGATGAAGACTTTTGGGTTATAGATAAGAGACTTGAGGTTGGAATAGGGAGGTTCTTTTCTTGAAAATATTTGTGTGAGTGTTTTGGAAGGGATTGGGGAATTTTGAGATATATTGGGGATGAGAAGTTTGGAACACTTGGAAGAGTTTGAGAACTCTTGGAATAATTGAAACATAGCTTACTGGTGCATAATTACTATATTTTCTGGGGGTCTCGGGCACAGAGGGCCAATAGGTCATGCAGATGGCTCTTGGGGCTAGGGAGTTAGCTAGACCCCTAGTTGGATGGGAGGTAAAAAATCGCGGTCCCACTTTGGAAAATGGAGGAGACTAGGAGAAGAAGAAGGATTGCTTATGTTGGTCTTCCTCACCATTCTCATCGGTCATCAAGAGGTATTTTTCTTGTGATTATAGGTAATTCTATGATGTTATAAACTACTTATGTGTTGTTATGGTTACATGATGCTTATATGTTACTAAGTCATATATTTGATAAATCCACCATTTGAGCTTGTATTAACAAATATTAGGCATTTCTAAAATGAAAAGAAAATAGATGTTTAATTAGATTAAAATTTATAATGGAAATAGAGGCATTACAATGTGTGTGTGTGTGTGTGTGTGTGCATGCACATGCATGATTGAAGAATGATGGGTCAACTCTCGATGAAGGAGAACAATACAGTTTCAAGCGTGGATCACAATAATTCACACTGGTTCTCACGAGTTTGGAACAATTAAGGATGCTCTTCCATAATATCTCAAAGGAAAAAATCCAAATATTTGATAGATATGTATCCTTACCACCTAATGGATCTAACACTCATGCCCTTTGATATTACACCGTCACATATCCAAGCCATAATAAGCCTCCTCCATCTAATCTCCTAGAAACTCTCTCACCCTCTAAACCCCACTCAATGTCCCCTCTTCAGTCCCACACCATCTCCATTTCACCATACACATCCCTCTCCAACTCTCATGGCCCCATCCCACTTGATTGTGGGAAAGAGACAAAGATAACACAAATATATGTGTGTAAAGAAGGATTCAGAAGATATGGAAGAGATAATATATCCTTGTTTAATCAAAGAAAATATAATTCACTACATTGAGATGGTGCTCATCAGTTGATTCCATGAACGAAGGTTTTTAGAGAAGGAGTTGCAGAGATGGACAACACGGACTTGGAAAACTATGTTGGGCTATTCACGATGGGTTCATGCAGGAGCATGAGGGTATATTACCTTCATCTTTTTCTCCATTGAAGACCAAAAAACAATTGCAATGGTAGTACCATGGTGATAGAGAACCTTGTCCCTCACCCTCTTCAAATTGCGTGGAGTTTTTGATCAAATTGGAGAAAGAATTCATGATCTGGCATTATGAGTCAAATTACCTTGTCTTCCACTTAAATTTTGGAACCCTCCCATATTCAAGAGCATAGGAGATACTTTGGGAAAATACTTTAAGTCCGATCTAGAGACAAAGAACAAAACAATAACCTCGATGGATCATATTTGTGTAGAAATGGGCATTTATTTAGGGTTACTAGACTTTATCTTGATTGAAGCGAGGGATTTAAATTTTATGCAGACACTTAATTACAAGAACATGCCATACCACTACATGCAATTTTAGTCACATAGCCATCTCAAAATTGGTTTACCATATGCCAAATCAGGTGGGGGCATTAGAGGCACCCATCTAGTAATGAGTCCATCATATTTTGGAACAGAATCTCGCACAAGTAGACAAAAGGAATAGGAAAATGGACTCATTAGACTCTAATTAGGATATTTTAATTAATATCAAATTAATGACGAGATTTCCAGTATTAAAACCCCAACTCTCATCCCAAATAAAAAAAACTTGAAGATAAGCTCCAATTATCTAAGTTAGGAAAAGAACGACCAGAAAATTTTCTTGCGCTCTACACACAAATACCACAAGGGCTCCTTGTTTCACATAGATATGTTTCCATTCATCCAACTACAATGGATGAAGGAAAAGGTGGATGGGAAGCTGAAAGAGAAAAAGGAACAATTGTTCATCGATTATTTTTCAAATCCCACATAGTTGAGAAGACATAATACTCATTCTAAAGTGAAATTGGCCTCCTCATAGTCAAAAGGGATCTTTATGCCATCAGGAACTCCTACACAAACAATTAGGGGAAGGAAAGTGCACATAAAACATGCTCAAGAAAAAGACAAAAAATAGGTCATAAAAGGAAGACAATTAACCTTATATGGAGCCCTTAGTAGGGTATCCCATGTAGTGATTATGAAATGATTACAATCTCCAACAATCTATGAGTCCTAGGGTCTCCCAAAAAACAAATATCCCTGAAGAGGATGGTCAAAATATCTCTCCAATGGCACTATTTATTCAAGAAACGATAGTATCTACATCTGCAAATGCTTTTGATATACTGTAGCACTAGTAGAAAAAGTTAAATAAATGACTATGTGACTAAAAAGTTAGCCATGTGATTGTTTCTAAACTAAAAATGACTAATTAGAACAACACAACTAAAAATGATTAAATAAAATGACTATATTCGCCGTAGGATAAAATATACAACTAAATAATACGTGACACAATTAAAAATGACTCAAAAAATACTATTTTTCATTTATTTTGAATAAGAGAGAAAATAAATAAACAGTTTAAAAAATAGGAAATGAAAAAATGAGAGAGAAAAATAAAATGAAAATGGGCAATTCTTCAGGGATTGTTTCTAGTTTGGTTTTGTTTGGGAGAGACTGATTATATTGAGAGTTCCGGGTCTGGGATCATCCATGCTAAGTATGAATGAATATCTATAGATAATTTAGATTTGGACCTAGCTAGGTATTTTTCCATCCCGCCATGCATATATCTCCCATCTAAGTAGATAGGGTAAAGGTTCCCTCCGACTTGTTAATCGTCTCTAACTCAGTTTGAGCTATCTTCTCTTTCGAGCTAGTTTGGAACCCACACTAGGGTTGATTGGGAATGCATGGAATAAAAAAATATAGAACTTGAAATGGGTTGTCACCATGGGAAAAATGTTATTTCTATGCGAGATCCTTTCACATGGTACAAAGGAAAGTGATTTCTTGTCTTCAATTTCTTACCAAATAGAGAAATGGAATTCAATCATTGATCGATAGTTGTTCTTATTTAAACCAAGAGTCAAATTCGTTGTTAAAAGAGATTTGATGATCACAAATATAGAAGGGAAGGGACAATTCACATGGAGATTTGATTGCATGTTTTAATTGTCTAGGAGGTAGAGATAGAATGTAGGGGATAATGGTTGTGGATGGTGTTTTTCAACTGAGACACAAACAATTGATTCTAACTTGGTAATCATTTCATAGAAGCTGGATTCACTATTTCCATGGAGGATTAGATCTTGTTCTATGATTTGAAGAATAAACACAGGAGTTTGAACTCTTGCGACCATGAAGGAAGGAGACTTGAACATTTTGTTGCGATTTTGACATGTGCTATATTTTGAATATGGTAAATAATTCAATGTGCCAGTTAAATGAAATTTGAATTTGCTTGAGCTCTCATAGCGATAGAAGCATGATTTAAAAGCTGGAATCTATAAATGTTTTATTGTTATGTTTTTCCCCTGAATAGCTTAGGACTTCAAACCTTGTTATTGTAGCATAATGAAAAGTAAATATTTTAAGGGAAAGGAAAAGAAAAGACTTTAATGCAGAGGTTGATGGATACAATGATGATGAATCAATATGGAAAAGAATATGCATTCATCAAAGATCCTCTTGAGAAGCTCATGATTTTCTAACTTTTTTCTTTCTTGAGGAATGTTATTGCATACGGATTCTTCTCTTAGGTTTGGAGTTTGTTTTACTCTTTTGAAATGTCTATTTTTCAAGCTTTATTTCTATCGTGTTTCTTTGAATTTTTGTTTTTTTGTTTACCCCAAATACTTTGGTGGATTTTAAAAGTTCTTTTTGTAAAAATTCCCAAAAGATCATCAGGATTTTTTATTTAGTTGTTTGAGAGCTTTTGCTTATGGGATTATGGTGTTTTTGGCCCCTTTTTTAATTTCTTTCTAAAATCGATCTCGAATACTACAAATATAAATTCATGTGATGCATCGTCAACATGTTCAACTCTTAGGTTTTGGTCCCAAATGATCCAACAATGATGGGTAATTTCACAGTGTCTATATGGTCATTTGTTACTTCTGGGAATTTTTTAAATTGAACTTTCATGTGTCCACGAAGATGATCCCCCAAAGCCATATACTGAAATGTGTTTATTTTGGGTAAACTTTATGAAATCCCTGAAGTCTTCAATGCCATTGGAATCTCATATGTTTTGATTTGTTCCTGGAGCCACATTTTCAAAATAATTTCAAATCATTTTGAAATTCGATGCCATTGGAATCTCATATGTTTTCATTTGTTCCCGAAGCCGCATTTTCAAAATAATTTCAAATCATTTTGAAATTTCACACTTTGAAAAGTACCCAAAGTGTTAAAGCTTCTTTGTCCTTCTTTGTATGCAAGTTCCTTCCACCTTAGATGTACCATATGGTGTTATTCAACATCTTCGAAATGTGCTAGAATCAAAAGAATTAACTGTTATATGTGTAGATGAAGGTGCTAGACAAGTGAGAGATATTTTGTGTTTGGATGACATTGAACTCATAGTATCCTCTATCAACTCCTTAATTGATTCCATATATCTGCTAGTTTCTTATCGTAGGTTCTATAGATAGGAACCATGACAACTTAGGGATATGATGTACACATTTGTGCTAGCTAAATAGGGAAAACACAGATATGCATATATGTATATGAGGTTGTGGTTTAGCAGAGAAGATGGAGACGTGGGGCCAAACTCCAAGGTTCAACTCTCACTTGAGAAACTCAGGTTAGGGACAAGCCTTGGGCGAATTTGAAAGAATAGTACACCTTCTTGTGGTAGCTTAGCTAAGCACAAGTGCTTGTGTTAAAGTTTTTTTCCTTGAGAGTAGTTTTTCCCATGCAAGTGGAATGATTATTGGGGTTTGTTTTGTTTGGTCTAGTTTTAGTGTGCAATATCTTTCAAAAAATATGCTCTTACAGTACCTACATTCCCAAATGCATACCCTTACATATTTATAGATTATTATGCTTACCAACAAACTCCACATCAATCTTTTTGACACTAAATGGCCACATTAGCAGAAGCATTTATATCCCTATGTTAATGATAGTGTGATTAGGCTGTTGTTCTTTAATACCAAAGAAAAACCTTTTCTTATGTAGGATCTTGCATAAAATTTCATTTTGTGGGCTTACCAGGATAAATTAATTTGAGGAAAACGGAGAGTCGATGAACAGATGGAAACTAGAGAATGGCCCAAATCCAAATAAACAAAAGGGAGTGTTTGGAAGGTGAATTCCATGTCTTGTTATGGGTGAATAGATCATGACAATAGAAGTTTCACTTATAAATTAGAATACTTCATGTGTGAAATCAAACAAAAGACAATAGTTGGCATAAATCCAATCATATTCTTAAACATGTTGTAGATTGAGCAGATTAGGGGTGTATGCATAGTTCTTTTAATAATTACATTTAATGTATTTTTTGGATTGGGATTGTCTTAATGAGGCTTATATATTTACATTACCATGTACACGCCAAGGCATGTTACACATTTTTTGCATGCAACAATCTGCATTAAAGAATTTATCTGAATTGCATACCTTTATTGTGTTAAAATGATCCTAAGTCTTATTAAATGTTGATATATAATATAAAGAAAATAATAGTTATAATGCAAATGGGTTGTGGTTAAAGTAGATGAATTTGATATGAGGAAAGAAACATTGTTATCTTTATTTGTATAAATGTGAATATTTTTAGCATATTTATGGCATTTGTTGAATATTTTGGATGCTAAAAATATATGGCACCGACTAAAGTTTTTATATGGAATTTGAATAGTTACAACTTTCTATGAGGCAACTAAACATAGTCTTAGACATGATGAGAATGAATATATCAAACTTAACCAAAATGGACAATTGCTTAGAGTTTCTTTTCCATATAATAAAAGTATATAACTATAATGCAACAATTTTTATTTAGTGTTTAGATCTTAAACTATATAATAAAACTTGAACTACAGATCCTAACTTTATGCAATTGAATTTTCAGAAAAAAAAATGATTGAATCTTATGAGTTTTGTGAAATCAAATTAAGGACTCCCATGATAACCATTTAGGTTTATAGATACAATTTTAAAATATTTTTGTTGGTGTTTCCTGTTTGTTATGCCTAATTGAGATAGATATTTTGTATTTATCAAGTGCCAACACCAAGTTTCTTTTGGTCAACTTTACACAATTATAAATTGGACTTTCATTTCTATTGTTTCTGGCCACATGCATGCATAAATTAGACAAAATACACAAAGTAGATAAATTAGTTTTTTTTATCCCATGTGACTCTCCCTATTAATTCATCAGGCTTCATTTTTTTAAACATTCCCTTTCTTTGAGTCGCTACTCTTTTTGGAGCTTGGTTTCCTATTCCTAGAGTTTCAATATTGGGAAACTCCTCATTGATTCCTTTTACATTTTTTTCTATCAACTTAGGATTTAAAGCTTGCAACTCTTACTTATGCTCCTTTTCTTTTCTGCAATTATAGCTTAAGTTTTCCTTTGGATTGGTGATCTTGGAAATAATGTTGAATTCATGTTAAAGGTGCTACTCTATTTTCAACTAGTGATTCACAGTCTCTTTTTATGCAATGAATTAGTGGACTTGTTTTTACCTTTATACTACTTTTGTAACTCATAAACTAGGTGTCCCTCTCATTCAGTATTGTTTGTAGCTTCTCAGTAATGAGATTCTTTGTACCTGTCTTTCTCTCCCCTCCTTTGAGGGGGTTTCCTCCCTCGACCTATGTGGTTGCAAATGAGGCTGGTTCTTTGAGGCCACTTTTCTTTTTGGAATTTTGATAGAGCATATTCCTCATTTTAGTTACTTTTCAGATTCTTTTTTATGATCCACATCCTTCAAAATAAGAGATCATCGAGGCAGTTAGGGAGGGCATTTATTAGAGGTGCATTCAAAGGATTTCAATACCCCCCCTTAAATTCTTGGTCCCAAGATGTATTTTTTATTATGAGCATTCTAAACAGTTGGAGAATTGTATCATTGTCTTCCTTGACTACATTAAATTCTATTGGGTTCATGTCACATAATCGTATTGTACTAGTTGTGGGTATGCTCCCATTCCCTACAACTTAACATACCTATAGCATCATATGAACATTGAAGACTTTGAAGTACACACTCATAAAAATACGATCTTCTAATAACGAAGCTATCATCCATAGAGAGGAAGTGGTATATAGGGCATAAATCACAATATGAAAGTCTCTATCTATTTATGCCCCACAAAGGAGGGATTCAGGTCCATCATCACCAAATAAATAAGAGAGCACATGCATTGGACCACCAATTGACCCCATTTCCTATTGTCAAGTGAATTGAATCGAATCTTCTAAAAGAATTTCCCTATTATTAAAGCATTGAACTTTATTAATCAAGTAGTATCCTCTTTTCAATTCAAGTGCAACGGAGGAAAATAAAATCCCATCTCTGCTAGTGGAGGCATTAAATGCTAAGCAAATAGTCCCGCTAGTTAGTGAGATGGAAGACACATTACCTATAGGATATTTGAAATACATACTTGCTCCCTACAAATTATGTTCCCTAGATTGGCCCAAATAGATAGACGTTCATGATATTCTTCCCCTCAATGTCAAATATTAGGAGGGGTATGTCTGTTTGATCCAGAAATCCTCCTTATGTTGGCCAAAAAGGGCCCATTATCCCTTGGCACTTTTTGGATGACATCACCAGGATTTACAGTAGTTCCTTCATATATGGGAGCATAGATTCCACTTCGCCCTCCACCTCTTAGTACTATTTTAATTTATTATTTTTTTGGGCTAGGGCTTCATGCCTTTGAGAATATAATTAGTTCTCAATCCTCTTTTTTATTTTAATTTATATATCATGTTTTGATAACATGTTACCATATAGGAGTGTTCTAGACACAACCACAATTATTTGTCACTAATAATATTACTTGGTGATTTATGGACATTAATAAAGCTATCGTATCTTATTATCTTACTCTCATTCTAAATTATGTGAGAATGTTTTTTTTTACTACAACGGTTATGGAGCTCTTTTATAGATCGACTGGCAAACCAGCTGCCAGGGGCTTTTACATTCAGAAACTAGTTTATCATAATCTTGATGTCCCAAAAACAGGCTGCAATCTATCTATTGCACCCTTTACAGAGGATCTAGAGAACTAAGAAGATACATAACGCGACAGCCATAGACATAAGAGCTAAATGACAGAAATGAGAAAAGAATGAAAACAGAGATTGGATTCTGAGAATCAGCGTTCTGGTTTAGGCTCCTTTCCTTTCTCTTTGGTCAGATCTGCTACCTTCTTTTCCAGTTCCTTCAGGCGATGGCCAAAACCTCCAGTAGCCTCAACCAATTCCTTGATGTTTTTCAGCTTATCCTCTAGCATTTCATCCCGGAGTTCTTTTATTTCCATATTCAAGCTTTCCCACCTGCTTGTGCCAAGGGCCAGCATACGGTCGTGCTTTTTATTCAACTCGTTGAGATCCGCCTGGAGCTGGGAGAGACGAGCTTCAGGGGTGGACAAGCTGGAAGCCATCGCGTTCTTCCTTACCGGTTCAGAGCTCACTCAGTGTTTACTTCAGCGATTCCTTCAGGAGAGACAGAGAATGATGGAGAGACTGAGAGAGGGGCGCTGCCTGAAATAGATGAGGATTCAGAAGAGAATCTGAAACAGCCCGATTCAGAGGATTTCATTTCCTGCACTGTCGATTTGCCTTGGAGGAAGAAATCGTCCTTGGGAGCGTCTATTGGAGGACCATTTCAATGAAGACAATCTTTGTACTGAATAGGATCGCGATTCAGATTTCTTTGTGGATTTTTAATGGTATCCATCTGGGATTTGGACAGAGCGAGGTTCCCCAGAAATCTTTCACGCTGAGCTTTGGAGTCACGTTTTTTTCATTGCTTAACCTGAACCGAGCTAAAGGACAGAGTTTAATTGGCTAGGGAATATTCACGTGGCTTATGATTCCGTTCAGCTTTAGTTCTCCTTTATTCAACTGGGCTCCCACGTTGGCTTCATGATCCGCTAAGTTGTTTAGATGCCGGAGGACGTGAAAGAATTTCACCCCTTCAAATTCTTTTATCATGAGCGAAACTTTCCTGTAGATGTGGGTTAGCTCCATATTTTTTGGAGGCTCCTTCAGGATGAGAGACTGGATGGTGTTTCGGGAGTCACTGATTATCACGAACTTCTTAATGGAGAGAGCAATGGCCTGTGAGAGGCCCTGCCAAATGGCAAGGAATTCTGCAACGTTATTTGTTTTATTCCCCAGACCCCAAGAGAAATTAAGAATGA
>LPNX010518471.1:856442-946262 GCA_001517045.1 Pseudotsuga menziesii
GCTCGTGCGCTCAAAGGGAGGCCGCGCACTCAGGGAGCAGCGATTTAATAAATTATGTGAGAATGTTAATAGAGATTTTATTGTAAATATTGTCTTTGAGCTTATTCATGTACTTTGAATTTTTTATGTTTGAACTATTGTTCTGTTATTCTTTTGTAAGTTTTGTATATGCAAAATTCTACAGGTGTGACTCTAGTGTCTTCAGCATTTGATCATTTTTGTCCCTCAGGTGCCAAATTGCTTTGCTTTTTTTTTGTCCTATGATTTTAGGACTTGAAATGGGTTGTTTCATAAAAATATTCATAATCAATTTCTAACAAGTCATACAACTTGAAGAGGATTTATACTCAAAATGAGAACTCTAGGCATAAAAACTCATATTTTTGCATAAAAAATCACCCAACAATAACCCAAATAAAAGAGTGGTGCTATCGGTGGCAACACTTTTTTTTTTTGGTTAAAAATATAGATACATGGAAAAACAATCCTTATTGTTGTTTACAAAAACCTTAAAATCAAGCCGTGAATTGAAAACTAATGCTATCTATAGCACACTTTTAAAAAAAATGGCATTATTATAAAATTTTATCATAATTTAAAATCGTATTTATTAAATCTCTTAATAAAATTATATAAAACTTGCACTGAGTTAAACATAAATTATTCAAAAAAATTATGTCACCACTCTTTCCATATAAAATAAACGAATTTACGATAATATTCATAGTTTGTGTTTCTTGATTCAAAGTTTGTGTTTGAACCGTGTTTAGATCCCAGTACTTGATGGGTGGGAGCGATTACCCCCAACTATAATCATTGTGAGGGTCAATGGGGGGGATTCCCCCCCCCCCACTATATTCGTTAGGGGGGTCCAGGGGTCAAGGAAAAATTGCCTTGTAAAATGCTTTTGTTTCATAGATAGTGGTGTCTCTCTTGTATTGTGTTTTAATGTCTTTATTTCCTCATTTTATTTCATGTTATTTCTCTGTGATCCTATTTTTATAACACATAGTAGCTTTAAACATTCTCAACTTAGTTAAATTTTCATATTTATGTAATGTAATTAAAAAAAAAAATGTAATTTTTTTAGCTTTGGGCCATGCATTGGGTGCCTTAAGGGGAGGAGTGAATATCCTCCCTCATGATTCCATTGGGAAATCCCTATGGAACACCCATTTTGGCGCATGAGGGAGGATATCCACTCCTCCCCTCAGTCCACTTGGCACCCAAATCCCCTCCCCAACAGGTTGGGCGAATCCCAAAATCACCCTGCCTCTTGGGGAGGGGCTTTGGGTTCCCAAAGGGGGCGCAAGAGAGGAGTTTTGCTTCTCCCCATGGACCAAAGAAGCGTGAATCCACCCCTTCGGTCTGTGTGGAGGAGTATAACTCTTCCAATGCACCCCCTTTGGGTGCCTAAATCCCCTCCCCAATGGGTTGGTCGATTCTGAGAATCGCCCATCCCATTGGGGAGTGGCTTTGGGAACCCAAAGGGGGCCTATGGAATACATTATTCTCTTCCCAGCATTCCAAATAGGTGTGAATTCATGCACCTTTGTCCCATAGGGAGGAGAGGAGCTCCTCCTACATACCCCATTTGGCTTCCCAAATCCCCTCCCCAATGAGCTGGGTGAGGGGCTTTGGGAGCTCAAAGAGAGCCTGTGGGAGGAGAGGAGTTGCTCCCCATATCCCAAAGGAGCATGAATTGACACCCCTTTGGGCCATGGGGAGGATATATGCTCCTCCCACGGACCCACTTTGGGTGCCCAAAGCCCCTCCCCAATAGGAAGGGCAATTCTTAGAATCACCTCTCTTGTTGGGGAGGGACTTTGGGAACCCAAAGCGGGCCCATGGGAGGAGAAAATATACTCGCATTTCACTCCCCTTTGGGAAGCGAGGAGGAGGAGATCCCATCCCATGGTCCTCCAACGCCTCTTCCCAACCATTTTTAAACAAACTTTTGCACATCTAGGTTTAGAATATGACACTGTTAATGAAAATAAAATAAAGTATCTAGAAATTTCCATAGGGCCATTTGTACTCTTGAAAATAAGAATTTAACAAAGAAACAATAAATCAACCATAATATCTCTAATGTAAACATTTGTTTCTCATTCATGAATGGTAACAAACAAAATTTGAAGAAACCCAATATCTACATTAAGAGGAACCTTCCTCCATTTTTAAAATCCATATCCATGTACAACATTTATAAAACTTATAAGGATAAGAGAAAGAGATGAAAATGTAACATTATAATGAACATACATATAAACTAGTATCATAAATTTTTGACTTATTATTACATTTTGTAAATAAAATAGAGTAGAGATAGAATTAGAGGAACTTTTTACACCCAACCATAGATATTGATCTTCAGTTGACCTTGTGTTGGTAATTTTATTTTTTAGGCTAATTTATCATAATTAATGCACCCTAAAATACAAGAATATTAGGAATATCACATACAATCCATGAAATACCTGATTCATAGAAAGTGAACTAGCTAGAAGAAGATGATTATACCTTAGAAATAAATTGAATAGAAAGATAAACAAGTGAAACAAATGAGAACAATAATTTATATGGGAAAAATGGCTTGTTTTAGTATAAGGGAGAAGATGTCTTTATATAAGACTAAAATAGGTCCACACAAGATAAAAAAAATCTTAAATAACTCCGACGTATAGAAAGATGCATATACATGAGTACACATAATCATGCATGTCAAAATACAATTATGGAATAAGGGCAATCCCTTAATGACTACATTGTTGCGATGGAAGTCATTGTTAAGATGAGTGTGTCATCCTTGAGGGAGATTCCTAGGTTTTCTTATATTAAAAAAATTACATTAAAATTTAAAAATTTACATTACATATTTGTTATGAAACTAGTGCTATTAATCTATATTCTTTAACATATATTTTTGAAATTTATGTTTCATTATGCTATTTAACTTTATTTATTTTTGTAAGTGGTGATTAGGTACACCAATAGCATGCTCAGGTTACAAAAAAGAAGAAATTGCATACCCATTGATAATGATCCACTAAAATGCAATTATATCAAGCAAAGAATTAATGCTATGAAATTTCTTCCAAATGAAATACAGGAAGTTGGTTTGAAGAAAGGAGAATTTAGTGAGTCACTTGTGGCAAAGATGTCAAAAGAGCCTCAACCACCATTAAAAGGGATGTTCAAAAATGATTACTTTAGGCATTTTGTACAAGTAGAGGACCTAATGGAAAAACACATTGAGGTCGAGGAAGAGAGCCAAGCTGCTTAAAATGTCGATTTCGACCTGCATGATATTCTTGATTAGTTTCATGCAGTTGAGGAAAATGCCAAATTTGAAATTATTTTGATAAGATAATTTTGTAATGTTTTGAATTCAATATTTTATTTTGAAGATAAATATTATGTTTTTAATATGTTATTTACAAATATATGGTATACTTTTTATTGAGTTTATCTGAATCATCACTTAATGGAAAGTAATGTTTAACAATCTATATATATTTTTATACATAAAATAACTGAAAAATATGTAAAAAAATGTTTGAAATGTCTATATTTTCTCATTTTTTTTACAAATTTGCCCAAAATATTGATTGATTTAAGAGAAAAGTTTAAAGAAAAAACTTCCAAAATGTATATATTTTTCATTCTAACTAGCTTCTAAATGTTAAAAAACTTCAAAAATGTATATATCTTTTCATTATAGCTAGCTACTATATATATATATTTTTATATAATTTGCAAATGGCATTTGTTTCTCCTAAAGTTGTATAACTTGTTTTCTTGATTCAACCAGTAATGTAGAAACTCTAATATCTTGATGGATCTAGCAATGCCTTTTTAAGTTAAAAAAAAATTGTATTTGTTTAATTTTTGAATATATAAAGTTGTAATGAAATTAACTTAATTGTGTTCTTCCAACTTGAAGGTAAATGCTTTTAACTCTTTTAATTCCCAATTTGAACACAAACGCGAACCTGACAACTTAGGTTGTAGGAGGAGCAAAAGAAGTCAAAATGAAGTTTTTAGGTTTCCCACTTGGTAAAATAGGAGAATTTGCTTAACACACAACCAAATACAAACAATATACACAAACATAAGGAGAGAGTGGATGAGTGTGAATGCACGATACTTTCCCATTAGCTAAACGTACATATATATACAATGAGAAAGGTGACCCTTATTTAAACTTCCAAGATTCACCTATTGACTCTTCACTTTCTATTCTCAATAATAGTGTGAATAGTGAACATAACACATTAATATGCCTAACGTTGAGGAGTAGGTTCCCAACAATTCCCCCTTTAATACAAAGGGGTGTCTATGAGTCCAAGAAAAGAGATACGAATAAAAGGCTTGACATAAGTTGACTTCTCTTTCTAAGTACAAGCGCTCTTTGAAGTGGTGGTTTTGGCTGACCACCAACCAAACGGGGATAACATAAGTTGAATTATTCTACTACAAGGGTGGTTTAAGCTGACCAGAAACACTCAATATCACCAGCTATAAAATCATGAACCATGAAGTGGTTTAAGGATGGCCACAAATAATGGAACTTGGCTAGAAGGATCAGAGGTTCTTGGAACATTCCAAAAGGTTACCGAGAGCTGTATGTCTTCTGCTAAATGAGTGGTTTTAAGCTGACCACAAACTTTGGAACTTGGAAACAACTCTCACTCGAGGTTCTCTGGTGGAACATTTCGAAAAGGTTAGTAGAATATAATGCAATATTCTACTAAATGGATAGTCATGGCTCTCACTGTATCTCTAGATATAACTTTGAGTATGGCAGGATCAATGCTCTAGATATGATCCACAATCGCTTGTTTTCACTCACTTGTTTCTAATTGTTTATCATTCCCCCTCTCAAGAATAATGTGAGGAGAAGAAGATATATCAGCTGTAATATGTGTTAATACTTGTGAAAGAACTCTCCAATATGACATATATATCTTATTGGTTGTTGAAGACCATTTCCAAGATGTGATCCACCCGAAATGGTTCTTCTCTCTTGTAGGTTTATTTAAACTGAAGCATCTGTCTGATGAAAGTATATGTTTTCCACAAGCTTACAAGGATGAAGATCAAAACATAGATATTTCATGTGGCCAACTCAATCACACATTAGAATGTCAAACTATGAACTGATGTGGATGAAGATGGACTCTAATGGAGGAATCCAACACTCTGAAATTGGATAGGCTTGGAGAATTTGGGAATGTGAACTGTCACTTCCTTGCCGTATCCAAGACCAATTTTGTGCTTGCTATGGCTGATCTCTTCCCATGGTCTGATGATGGGATTTGGAACATGCAAAACATATTTATGTATAACATCATAATCATTTTCTTTGGCTTATGATGGGGTGCCACTGATTTTCTTATGTGCTTCTGCAGGCTGCTAAACAAAATCATGAAGGGGTCGGGATTCTTCTGAACATCAATAAGTTCAGAACGTCTTTCTTCTTGCTGAAGTTGCAACTCAAGTTGTATGAACTCAAGAGTGTTTTGTGATTCTTTTACACAATCTCGGATGTGAGTGAATATTTTCTTGTCAACCATGACAATGTTGTCGACATAGGAAAGCAATAGAGTGTTAAGTAACTCTACCAAACTATTTAATCTAGCCATGTGATTAAAAAGACTCACTCAAACACTTTTTGTAACTCTGCCCTTTTACAACAAGACTTACACTCAAGAAATAAACTCAACAAATGCACCCAATCACAATTCAATTCAACTTTCTTTCATTTTTTGACACTTACATTAAAATAAATACATGTACAAAAAAGATTAGTTACAAATATGATTGTTATGATTTTGATGATGAAATTCAAATCTTCTTTTTAAATCTGAGTATAAATGTTGTTCAGTGCTTTTAATTTATGAAAAAAAATTAAGAAACTTTACCCTGGCAAAAGATGCTTTACCATTGTACCAAAAACTCCTTATAACACCAATGACAATAATTTTGCAAAACTCCTTCTAACACCAATGACAACAATTTTGCAAAAGATATTATAAATTCTTTATAATAAATTTTTAAGCACAAATGCTATAAATTTCTCGTTGTATCCCTTGCAGCTTATACCACCAACCAACCTTTTATCACCTTTTTAGTGTTCAAAAATTACTTTCCACCTATTTGTATCTCTATAAAAGGCATTGAAGTTAAGTGAAGCCTTTTTAGCTGCCACGTACCTTACAATCTGAAAGTAGAAAATAATGACCATTAAGCAATGCCCGATGATTATCTTGAATAAGATGTCAAATCTCCAAGGAAAGAAAGGTAGTCCACAAATCGATTAAGTAAAATATGGCATGCAACGACCCAATAAACACCACAGGAGAATGGTCTTTTTGGCGTAGGAAACACAATAGTATTCTTCATCTCATCAAGTAGTAGCAATGCAAATGAAAACAACAAGTTAATGTTAAACGCACCAGTAGTCACCAGTATCCTGAAGACAGTCCTTTTGTTTTAAATTGAAATACTCACCCAAAGAATCTTGCTTGGAAATCCCGAAAACTGCTCTCTTAGTTTCTAAAGCATACATTTTACTTGCATACACAAAAATGAGTCTATGCACGGCTTTAATGCATGCGTATCACTGCACAAAAGTACTTACCCAGTAAGGTCCTATTACGAAAAATGGAAGAATTTTATCTCATTCCTTCTTTCTCTCCTTACCGCTGGTTCCAAAGGTTTCTCTGGAGGAGTAACTGCACGTAGATCGCACAATCACTCCACGAGATTGCTAACTCCACAATTAAGTGTTGCAGTCTAGAGGCAAAAGCTCCACGTCCATGAACAATCTTTCAAGACCTCAGAATATGCTCTAGCAAAACGAAGAATTTCACACCCTCCAGTACTATCCCCAACAACGTTCAAGCTCCCATGATATTAAAAGACAATATAACAGTTGGTCGTGGTTGGTAGCAATGATATATCTCGAGGATAGGTCACAACTCTATGTTGATCACAACGATATATATGGAGGATAGATCAGCAGGTCGCAACTTGTATTAGGGTTGGAGTTCACCGCTGTCACGGAGTTGCAACAATAGTTAACAATCCTTAATGCACCTCCAATGGTGGGAACCAACGATCATCTCAATGCTAGTTGAGAGAGGTTTACAACTCCACAAGGTGCCACAATGCTCCAAGGAATGATCCACGCTGAGAGTGAAGAATCATGCCTCCCGTACAACGCGGAGGATGGTGAACTATGGGAAAAATTAGGGTTTTGCGGAGTCTTATCTCTAATGGGATTCAACGCAGCTTGAATACACACGCACTGACCAATGCAAGTATACCACTGAAGATGAATGTAAACATCTCCACAGAAAGATCTAGCGGGCCAGAGAGAACACACAGCTTGCAAAATAGAAAAAATAGTGACAACCAAAAATAGGAATGAATGAATCCTGTGTTGATATGTGTAAAAGATTACAATACTTAATATCTATCTTGATTAGCAGAAATGAGGAAACATGCCATAGCCGCAATCTAAAGAGATTTGATGCATGCCGTCAGTTCCTGAGTGAACTGACACCAAGGCTTTCTATAACTGGGCCTGCATGGGTCTCCAACACCCCCCATGAACACTACTATGGGGTAATAAAGAAAGGGCCTCGGAAACTAAGGCCATAATAGGTCACCCAAAAACAATGCAACTAATGAACAATGAAATAAAATGAGGAAAGAGGGAAAAACTCATGGGAAACCCCCCCCTCAAGATACAATGTAGCAAAAGAAGAAAAAGCTTCACTCCAAGACGATCGCACAAAGAGTGGAACTTCTGCGCAGTCAAGGTATTGGTGAAGATGTCGGAAGTCTGTTAAGCTGAAGGACAGAACTGCAAGTCGATAATCTGCTCGTATACCAAATATCTGATGTAGTGCATGTGGATCTCTATGTGCTTCGTCAGCTGCCTCTGTACTGGATCTCTTGCAGAACTTTAGAGTGCTCTGGTTGTCACACCAGATGATAGTAGGCCGGTGGAACTAGATGCCCAACTCAGTGAGAAAATGTTGTAGCCACAAATCTTGAATGGTTATGTTGACTAACCCTTTGTATTTGGCCTTGGATGGAGATAAACCAATAGCGGCCTGCTTCTTGCTCAACCAACAAATGGGCCCTAAACCGAGACTGAGTGAGTACCCAGATGTGGACTTGAGATCAATGCTATTTCTAGTCCAGTCAGAATCAGTGAATCCTATGAGATCTAATGCAGAATCTGTTGCATAGTGAATCCCAAAGGTGATGGTGCCCTATACGTATTGAAGGATCTGCTTGGCAACCTTCCAATGTAGATCATGTGGCTCCTACATGAACCGATAGAATTCCCCAATTGCATATGAGATGTCTAGTCTATAGTGTGTAAGATACAACAAGCTCCCCACTAGTTGTCTGTGCAGAGAGTTGTCAACCAATGGAATGTCCCTGCCATCCTCATGTTTGACCCCAGATAGGAAAGGAGTCAGTGCAGACTTGTAATCTGTCATATGGAATCGCTCTAGAATATCTCGAGCATACTTGGCTTGAGATAGTTTGATGCCTAAGGCATTGTGGATGATTTCAAGACCAAGGAAGAAATGTAATGGATCCATGTTTGTCATCAAAAACCTACCATGAAGAATCCTCTTGACTATAGCAAGTGCTAAAGTCGAGCTTCCAGTGATCAACAAATCATCCACATATAAAACTAGTAGCAGAAGTGAGTCAGCTGTCCTAAGCATGTATACATTCGGATTTGACTTACATCGTACAAAGTTTTGGGACAATAGGTAGGAGTCTATCTTGGCATATCGTGCTCTTGGGGCTTGATTAAGGCCATAGAGAGACTTCTTCAGTCTGCAAACCAAGCATGAATCTTGTATGAATCCTTGTGGCTTCTCCATGTAGATCTCGTCAAAGAGATCACCGTGAAGAAATGCATTCTTCACATCCATCTAATGGAATTCCCACCTTCTGGCTGCAACAATAGCAAGTGCCAATCGAATGGAATCCATCTTTGCTACTGGAGAAAAGGTCTCATCATAGTCTAACCCATGAACATGCTGAAAACCTTTGCCAACTACCCTGACTTTGTATCTGTTGATCTGTCCGTCTGCTGCCTTCGTGGTCCTGTAGACCCATCTGCATTCGACAAGCTTCTTGTCTGAAGGAAGTGGCACCAGATCCCAATTCTGGTTCTCGAGGAGAGATTTGTACTCATCTTGCATAGCATCTTCCCAGAGGGGATTCCCTACAGCCTTTCCATAGTCCTACGGGTTTGAAGATAGAACCATGTAACAATGCATGGGAATCATGGGTTCGGTAGTTGTGAGTGCATGAGAAGGCTCCTCAAACCGGGACTGCATCCTCGGATCCACTAGATCCCCCACAAGGTCACCTGCATCCTGTGGGGTTGTATGTGCATATCTCTCTCTTAAGCTCCTTGTTCTCTCAGGTGAGAAAGGATGTGGATTAGCGTATTCATGCTCATGTTCTCCGTCAGATTCGGAACTCAAATCTGAATCATGATATAAATGAGTGGACTCATCATCACGAATGTTTGGTACAGGTAGAGGAACAAAGGTCTTTGCATGTGACTCCAATGGTGCATGCAAGGGGATTTCTTCAAAATGGACACTTCACTCAATAAGAGCTTGTCTATTGAGGGATCAATCAACCTGTAACCCTTCACATCATTGGGATATCCCACAGAGATACATGCAGTGCTTCGAGGATCTAATGGTTTCCTCTTTTCATAGGGTATGTGGGCCCATGCACGTGATCCAAATATTCAGAAATGGGTGACTTCCGGTTTGCAACCGCTCCATGCCTCAAAAGGAGTCATTTCCTTGATAGATCTATGAGGAGATTTGTTCTGTATGTAGTTAGAACAGTTAAGTGCCTCAGCCCATATTTTAGAAGGAAGAGACCTTACATGCAACATGCAAAAGGCCATCTCTTTGAGGGATCTTTTCTTCCGCTCATGGAACCCATTCTGTTGTGGAGTGTATGGTATTGTATGTTGCAACTGTATACCGCGGCTTCTGAACAAAGATGTTGAACATTCCTGTTCACATATTCCCCCCCATTGTCTGTGTGGGGGATTTTGATCTTTCTCGTGGATTGATTCTCTACAAGTGCTTTGAAGTATTTGAGATGCTCAAAAACTTCAGATTTCTGCATGAGAAAATACACCCAAGTATATCGTGAGAAATCATCAATAAATGTAAGCACATACCTCTCCTTGTTAAAGGAGAGATGATGAAAGGCTCCCATCAGATCACTATGGATGAGCTCCAAGGGAGAGGAGGCCCTCTCAGCCTTCCTTTTTTCAAACTTCTCTTGAGGATGTTTGCCAAGAACACATCCTTGACAAACTCTTTTGGAAAATTGAATGTTGGGCAAGCTAATGACCATTCCCTGCTTGTACAGTTGCTACATGTATCTGAAATTAATATGACCAAATATTTTGTGCCATAACCTACTATTATCACCAGCATGCGTAAGTAATAAGGAAAAATCTGGTTCAATGAATTCAGAAAAGGTGTAAAGCCTAGATCTGTGATTTACCTCAGCAGTGGAAACTTTAGAGTTGCTTTGTATGTCGAAGATATTCACAGCATCAGGATTTAATTCAACTCTCTTTCCAGTGCCAGAATGTGTAATCTGATAGATAAAGAGAGATTCACCAAGAGTTTTGGAACATGCAGCACATCCTCAAATCTACCATGATTGAGTTCAATTCTGCCCTTGCCGGTGATCTCAACAGGAGAATCATCCCCCATGAGTATAGGACGACCTTTTAATGCATCCAATGAAGAGAATGATTCCTTGGTGGCAGCCATGTGGTGAGATGCACTTGAATCTACAATCCATGCATAGGGAGATGAATTAATGGCAATCAAAGCATGGCTAGAGTTACCTTTCCTGGGAGCATGATCTTTAGGCTTCTTCTTGGCGCCCTCTAGAATGTGATCCCCAAGGTTGTGCTTCTGAAGTATTTGGGCCATCTGATCTACCTGCTTCTTCGTGCATGAGGATTCTAGATGGAATCCTCTCTGAAAGTATGCACATTTCTCCAATTTCTTCCATTTTTCACCTTTGGATCCAAAGGAATCATTGAAGGGTTCAGTGTTCCCTTCCTTCTTTGGATTTGCATGTGCCTTTCCTTTATCTTTGGATTTAGATCTCTGTTTTGGGTTATGACTGCCATCATGCACATCAATAACATGTGTGTTGGAGCCCTTGATTTTTCCCATACTAATGAGTTTGTCTTGTTCATGAGACAGATATTCAATAAAAGCATCAAGAGTGGCCATGGTCCAGTTCTTACCAGAGGTGAGCCTCACTGAATGAAACGTGGAGACAAATACAGAGTATTCCGGTCCAAGCTTGGGGAGGATGGATAGAACCATCCATTTTTACTCCTTATATTTATCAACCCCACAACCCTTGAGTTGCAACAACAAATCCTTGTATCTTGTGAAGAAATCCTGTATATTGTCGAAGCTTCATGGATCCAAAGAGAACAACTCCACTTCGAGCATGTGGCCTTTCATCTCATCTTGCTTGCCAAAGAGTCCTTTCATGGTGGTCCAAAATTCATTGGGAGTTTTGCAAGAAGAAATATGGAAAAGCAGCTCAGGGGAGATGTTCATGCATAGGGCTCCGTAGGCCTCATCCATCCATGCAGAGGGCTCCCTCGAACTTTTCTATGGTTGTTGTAGGATCAACCTCTGTGGCCATAGCAATCCTATACAATCCTCTGCTTCGAAGAAAGTTCTTCATCTTTGCTTCCTATGCAAAATAATTGTATGGTGTGAGAATAGCTTCCTTTGGAAACTCCATTCTTCTAACTATTTTCAATCTTCTGTACCTGCAAATAAAAAATACTTGTGCGCGTTTGTCCTAGCAGTAGAGCTCTGATACCATGAAGATGAATGTGAACACCTGCACAGAAATATCTAGCTGGCTAGAGAGAACACACAACTTGCAAAACAGAAAAAATAGTTAAAACCAGAAAGAGGAATGAATAAATTCTCTGTTGATATGTGTAAAAGATTACAATACTTGATATCCTGATTAACAGAAATGAGAAAACATGACATAGTGGTGGTCTAAAGAGATCTGATGCATGCCAGAGTGAATTGACACCAAGGCTATCAGTTATAGAGGTAACTGAGCCTGCATAGGTCTCCAACAACCATTCTTTTGCTGCACAAAAAGGGATAGGGCTCCCTCAGTCCTCACACACAAGTCTTGTTCAATTTGGAGAGGTGGTCACAGTTAGTCGCAACTCCACAAAGAGTGGTTGCTTCTCTCAAACTTGAGGTCTCAATTCTTATACTTGGTCGCAACAACTCTCAAAGATAAATTGCATCTAATCTACGCTCCGACAGAAGCTCACAATGCAACAATATGTTGCTTTCTCCACTTCATTCTATAACTGATATTGGAGGAGATGCATCTTCACATTCTAGGAAAAAAATTACAAACAAAACTCCACGTTCAAGTTCACGTCAGGTTCACGTTGGTCTCTTCGTGACAGGAAACTCTATGTTTCTCTTTCAAAACACAGTCTTCTTTTCTCTCACAAAGTGAGGGAAAAGTATTATTTCTTTCAGAGACAGTCTTCTTTTCTCTCAAACAGTGGCATAAAAAGTATTATTTCTCTTTGGGAAGGATATTGTTGTCCGCCTATTGCACACCAGTAGCAGAAATCTTTCGAAATTTGTCTCCTCACTTGATAAAGTGGGAGAGGTGTGACCTTGGGGGCAAGCACAGAGCTAGGTACTGTCACCTACTCCTAGCTCCTCCCTTTAGGCTAAATCCTAACGAAGCCAAGGGGGGTAGTCCCTAACAAAGAGTTTTCTATGGCTCAATGTTTAAGTTAAGTTTTAAGATGTTTTGGATGCGGATGGGTGTTGTTTAGGAGTTACTTGTGATTAGAAATGATTAAGTTTATGATTGTGACACATAAATCAAAGCAATCCACGTTGCTAGCAAGAGATCATACAGATAAGAAAAATATTACAGACTTTACTTAAGCATTTAGATATAATCACCAAAAATAAACCATAGACATTTGATCAAGATAGAAGATTACTCAATTATAACAAAGGACCAGTGCCTTATGGAGTCAAATAAATGCGTGAAATAAAGTTTAGGAATTAAGCTAGTGAATATTAGGTTTTGCAAGTGCTCTTGGTAGATTTTAAGAATTTTAAAGAATGCTCTTGACTAGGGTGTCAACGAAGGTTTGTCAAAGCCGGGAGACTCTTCTAAGTTTCCTCCATTTAAGACATGTCGGGCCCGCCCAGTATCCCAGGCTGATATTGTCAAGTGACCAGGTAGCTGAGAATCTATGACAGCGGGAGGTTCCGACGCCTCTACTAGGAAGTACTTTGGAAGAATCCCTACAACGCCGGTGCATTGGTTACGGGGTGTTTAAGTGTCATTAGGTTACTCTTGCGGGGTTTAAAGATCCAATGTCGTTTTTGGGTACTCCGATCTAGGATCGGTCAGAGCATACTCCGGAAAGGAGGGAGGGGGGTTAATTAATTAAAGGGGTGTGAGTTGCGAATTTTATTAAGTTAATTAATTAACACTCTCTGACAGAGGGCGCTCTTGACCTTGTCTTATGACAGTGGTTCAAGAGACTTAGCTAATCTATATGATACTAATGCAAGGGTTGTGCAAACTTAAGGTGCTCTCCAATAGAGAGTGCTCTTGACTTGTGTTTCTGCAAGTTCAAGATTCTTACTTATGGATGATTTGAATTAAACAAACACAATAATTAATATGAAAGGTGGTTGATTAAAACTCTCCAACAGAGAGCACTCTTGATCCACCTTATGGTGAGATTCAAGAGATTTTGGTTCTTCTTATGATTTAACAATTTATAACAAGATACCAACAAGCAATGATGAATCTAGCAATTAGTAAGAATAAAACTAAGTCTAATCAAAGAACTAAATTAATTGCTTAAGAAAAACTATACTAAGTAAATCATGAAAATGAACACAAGACACACTTCCCCAAAATAGGGGAAGTAGAAAAGGAAGGAGACTTCCTCCCACTCAGCTCTTTTTATTAATCTTTTACAATGATGATGTGTTCTTTTCTTCTTGGAAGAACGGGGAAAGAAGGGGATGAAAGAAGAGGGATAACAATCTTTTTGTTCTTTTTGCACTCCTTGTTCGTTTGTAGCCTTTACGCTCTCCTTCACTTGTCCGCAATCTAAGAGCTCTAGATACACACTTGTTATGATATTAGTTGATCAAAAATAACTTGAAATTTAATCTATAAACTAGCTCAAAACATTTACCCAAACTCACCAAGAAGAAGGAAGAAGAGAGGCAAGGCAAGAGGGGTGAAAGAGGGGTGGAAAGAGAGAAAAAGGCAAGTCAAAAGAAGGATGGAAACTAAGTGAGAAAGAGGGCTGAAAAATGAGGGTAAAAAAGGATGAAAGTACAGCCCAAAAGATGGTTGAAGAAAAGGATGGAAAAGGGCTGCAAAAAGTGGAAACAAAGAGGCAAAAGAGGGCTGTCCAAAAGGGCAAAAAGTGGGGAAAAGTGGACAGCGAACAAAAGGAAGGAAAGGCTGCAAATAAAAGGCTTAAAAGGATAAAAATACAGCCCAAAAGATGGCCCAAAAAGAGGATGGAAAGGGGCTGCAAAAAGTGAAGAAAGAGGGCAAAAGAGGGCTGTCCAAAAGGTACAAAAGTGAGGAAAAGTGGACAGCGAAGGATAGGAAAGTATGGCTGCAATAAAAAGGCCAAAAAGGCTGAAAATAAAGCACAGGGCAGCCAACCGGGGCAAAGGCTAAGTGAATGAATGTTCACTTTAGCCCAAATGTGCCCTAATCCCAAGAAAATAAAGATTTTTTTAATTTGAATGATGAATAAAAGAAAGGAGAGAATGGTCAAACCTATGGATCTTTTTAAAGCACTTGGATCTCATGAAGCATGCAATTACCGAAAAACCATACTTGACTCCAAGAGAAGAAGATGTAGCTGAGTTCGAACTTCTGCTTGGTTGGATGGAAGGATCTGCAAAATAACACTCATAGACTTGCCATACAAAGATTAGATCATGTATTGTTCACAAATTGAAATAAAGAAGAGCATGAACTACAACTGAATAAAACAATGCTCTTTTTTAAATTCTAGAAGTAAATCAATAAACAGCTAACTTGCAAACCGCAAATACCTGTTCTTATGTGCTTACAGAAGCCTTATAAAGCATAACATCATAATCTCAAATAAACAACATCACCTCATCCATCAAGTGCAATCATCCAAAGAATCACACCACATGAGCCTCCAAAGCCTTAATTTTATTCCAATGGTTGCATAGAAGCAACAAGCAATTACAAAAGTTTCACCAGAGTTTCTCTACACAAAAATCCATCCTCAATAGAGCTGAAAGAGCCTCTTTTTAACAAATGAGAGAGTGTTAAAACCATAAAACCATAAAACCAACCCTAACCAGCTTAGCCACCTAACAAAGAGCCCAGACCTAAACCGGAGAACCGAGAGTGAGGGGAGGCCTCCACTCAGGCAAGGCGCCCCCACTCCAAACCTGTGCACTAAAAATAAGCCAAGGATGAGGCCACACGTGTGAGTCTGGATGTAGGTAAGCTCATCCTTTAGGTCTGGCAGGAGCCTGAGCTAGGTTTGGGAAGCCCACTGATGGTGTAAGCTTCAGTCTTCACCTTGATCAAATCACCAGACCAATGAGAGCTCTCCATCTCATCTTTAGCTTGAGATGACATGTCTAATAACTGATATTAAATTAATTGCTCTCTTAATAATGATTGAAGCTGAGTTATGATAACTCCAATCATCATAAGTGTTCCATGAGATGTCATTTAGTCTTTTATTTTACTGAATTTGGATTAATCTGGAGAGTTTTAGTTTTCTCCAAAATAATCATTTTTTTAATAAAAATCATATTTTTAGTAAAAATCATTTTCTACTCAAAACTGACTTTTTTGAGTAAAAAGGCATTATGTGTCCGATTGCTGATCTGAAAGTTGGTTCTTACTGGTTGGATGATCAAGAATGATTTTTGGCTTAAGGTTAGAGCCTTCAATCGTTGAATTCTGAGTCCGGATCACGAACGGGTTTTTTCCATTTAATTTATGGAAAAATTAACCCAAAAAACTTAGGAAAAGTAATTAAAAATTAAAAAATTAAAAAATAATTTTTCACTGTTCGAAAAAGATTTTTTCGAAATTCTTTTATGTGTCCAGATGACTTAGGACATGACCATGATCTATCTAAATAATGTCTAGTAGGTTTATAACACTCAGTTGGGCTCTAATAACCCCCCAAGGCCGAAAATTCAACATCAGGCATTCCAGCTTTGGAGGAAGCGGGAGAAAACCTCGTCAATTATACTCGACTGAAGGCAAAGCATAATTGTCGGGGGCAAAAAAATCCCTGGAATACCCTATTTGAGATTCTACATCTCAGGAGACCGAACCACTCAAAAATATCCTACTAACACATTTTATTACAAACCCCGCGAGGCCATGGTCAAAATTATTCAAATAAAAAAGTGACTAGCCAATATTGGCTAGACAAGCAAAGGGATCAACTGATACACTGGAATCAGGGTTTGAACAAGTCTGTCAACCGGTGGCTCCTTAGGTAACCCAACTATGGTACAAAAATTTGTATAACATCTGGCTCCAACTGTGGGACGTGTGCTCGATCTAATCTCTTATGCAAGGAGAGCATACGAGAACCCCAGAATCTCTGGTTTCCACATCCTATAAAAACATCTCAACTTGACAAGAAAAACCTCAGTAGCACAAGTTTTATGAAAAAGAGCCAATGATCCAAAAGTTTCTTTATTCAAAAGAATGACAAAACTTAACTGAAAAATTTATTTATTCCTAAGTACAGAAAGAAAATGCTATAGTAAATGCTCACTTTAAGGAGCCTATTTTCCTACTCTAAGCATGGAAATAAAAACGGTTATGTGTAATCATAAATCTAGTATAGCCATTTAAGCATTTTATTAATATAAAAAGGTTTTGCCTTGTCTTCGGTTACCAGCCAAAGTAAGGACACAATTTCTAGAAAATGCAAACTTGCGTGATGATCTAGAATGGGTGGGTTGGATGGGGAATCATAGGCATGAATAATGTCGTCAAACATCTTCCCACACTGGTAGATGCTCACGCAGGCTGCTTCTATCCATGACTGCATAGCACTGATATACAAATTGGGATAATGCGGCAGGTTGACTACTCCATCATGCTGATCATCAAGGCTTATCAAATAATAACTCGTTGTATAAGCCCCAAGGTGCTCCAAAACATAAGGAACATCTATATGTGAAGACGATGGCTGAGAAAAAACTTCAACTAGTTGTATCCCATCTGATTCTTCACCGCACTGTTTTTCCAAATCTTTATTACCGATCCTTAGATACAATTCTGATTGATCGTATAAAAACTTTGACTGCTCTTCCTTATAACTTTCATAAGTCTTAGAAGAACAAATCCCCTTGCTGGACATACCATGGATGAGATTCTCAAAAATATTCTCAAAGGTATCATAAGTTGGATTTTCAATAAAAGTCCAATAGTCATCATCACCATCTATGTCGGATATGATAGATGCCTCATCACCGGTATCAATTCCATGTCTGTACTTCTCATTTTGCTCAAAACCATCTTCTTCAAAAAGTTGGGTTTCAAAGATATCACAAGGGACCCAACTTTCCAAATATTTGTCATCCAGTGGAGTGCATGGAGGAATCTCATCACATGAAGCATCTAAGATTGGATTTTTAATTGAAGTCTCAAAGTTATCATCCATCTCAGATGTAAGGGATTCTTCCTCACTTGTATCACATCCGATTCTATATCCCTCCTCATGATCATAGTCATCTTCTTTAGAAAAAAAGGTCACAAGGTAGTAAACCTTCCAAACTATCATCATTATGCTCATTAGTAGGATTAGTGCTAAAGTTTTTAGTGAGATCATCCAATTACTGACTATAATATTCAACTTGACCCCGAGTTTCTATGGTGAAAGAATGGAGCTATCCAATTGTGTTAATGTATTAAGGCTCTCTTGAATATTGTTTTGTCTCTCTCCAACTTTCTTCGAAAATATCATGCATGTCATCTACACAGTTTATGTACTCAGGCTCGCTTGATGATGCTTTAGGACCACAACCTTCTGAAAAACCATGCTCCTAAACATAGCATGCATAGTAACAAGAAGATTCTTCATGAAGGTATTCACATGCCCTGCAAAATGGCTTATATTTCTCAACCATGTTAGTGACCTCTAGCTGATGAGGCCTCTGCTCATGGTTGGGAGGCTTTCTTTGCCAAGTTGGCTTGGCAGGAAAGGTTCTAGGAGTGGAGTGAGTTTGAGTTCTTTCCATTGTGATCACCCTATTTTGAATTTCTTTTAACTGTGCTAAGTGTTTCTGCTCTGCCTCCTCCATATTTTTCTTCATCTCCATCATTTGTTTTTCATAGGCATCCTTCATAGTTGATAAAGGATCCTTGTCTTTTGGTTCACTGATTTTCAATGGAGTTGAAGACCTTGAATAACCATGGAGGTTAGATTCACCAGATGACTGCATGTTCAGATCAATCTTGATTTCCATCTCCTGAGCCTGGAGCAAGTTAGAAGGCTCCTTGTCTCTGATCTGGTACTGCATTTTGCCACTAAGTGCCTCAATGTAATAGACCAGGATGGTTGGTTTAGTTGGGGCATCCTCAGTAGGGATGACATTTGACAATTCCATGAACCTAGTATTGAAATCGTCCATTGTTTCTGTGTCTTTCTTATTTATGTTCGTCAAGGATGCAAGTTGATGCCGAGGTTCTTTCTTTTCACCGAACTTGTTGGTGAAAGAAGTTTTGAAAGCTGCTAGACTATTAAAGGAATTGTCTGGTAAATTGCTATACCAGTCACCCGCCTTTCCATCCAGAGATAGAGCAAATAACTTCATATACATGTCATCATGTTGGCTAACCGGATCATTTATATAAGCATTGATACACCTAGAAAAGTTCCTGAGGTGCATGGCAGAGGTAATGGCATCAGTGCATGTATACATCTAGAGCTTCTCGACAGCTTTGTCTGGAAGACAGTGGGGTTGACCTGCTATCTGAGAAAAGTCAAGCTGAGTAAAATACTCGCCCATTATGTCAGAAACAGTGGTATTAGTGTTTTCAGGAAATAAAATGTGGATGTCTGAAATAGACTCAGATCCATGTTCTGCAAGGATCCTGCGAGACGATAGTTTGTTTAATCTCCTCCTTTAGACCTTTTCGGGGTCAGGGATGAAATCGACCAAACCTATAGAGTTTCTTCTAGTAGAATACCTTGAGGTGTTAACTGACAGTGGAGTCACCAGGTGGACTTAAGTCTAATTTCAGAGAGTGATCGGACTAAAAATCTACCAAAAAGGATAAAAAGGTAAAAAACTAAAAGAAACAAAGGTCGTCCAGGAACAAAAAGATTTGTCCTCGGCAACGGCACCAAAAGATGTTGTCCGCTGATTGCACACCAGCAGCAGAAATCTTCCGAAAGTTGTCTCTTCACTTGAGAAAGTGGGAGAGGTGTGACCTTTGGGGCAAGCACAGAGCTAGGTACTGTCACCTACTCCTAGCTCCTCCATTTAGGCTAACTCCTAACGAAGCCAAGGGGGGTAGTCCCTAACAAAGAGTTTTCTATGGCTCAATGTTTAAGTTAAGTTTTAAGATGTTTTCGATGCGGATGGGTGTTGTTTAGGAGTTACTTGTGATTAGAAATGATTAAGTTTATGATTGTGACACGTAAATCAAAGCAATCCACGTTGCTAGCAAGAGATCATACAGATAAGCAAAAGATTCCAGACTTTACTTAAGCATTCAGATATAATCACCAAAAATAAACCATAGACAGTTGATCAAGATAGAATATTACTCAATTATAACGAAGGACCAGTGCCTTATGGAGTCAAATAAATGCGTGAAATAAAGTCTAGGAATTAAGCTAGTGAATATTAGGCTTTGCAAGTGATCTTGGTAGATTTTAGGAATTTTAAAGAATTCTCTTGACTAGGGTGTCAACGAAGGTTTTTCAAAGCCGAGAGACTCTTCTAAGTTTCCTCCGTTTAAGACATGTCGGGCCTGCTCAGTATCCTAGGCTGATATTATCAAGTGACTAGCTAGCTAAGAATCTATGACAGCAGGAGGTTCTGATGCCTCTACTAGGAAGTACTTTGGAAGAATCCCTACTACACCGGTGCGTTGGTTACGGGGAGTTTAAGTGTTATTAGGTTACTCTTGCGGGGTTTAAAGATCCAGTGCCGTTTCTGGGTACTTCGATCTAGGATCGATCAGAGCATACTCCGGCAAGGAGGGAGGGGGGTTAATTAATTAAAGGGGTGTGAGTTGCGAATTTTATTAAGTTAATTAATTAACACTCTCTGACAGAGGGCTCTCTTGACCTCGTCTTATGACAGTGGTTCAAGAGACTTAGCTAATCTAGATGATACTAATGTAGGGGTTGTGCAAACCTAAGGTGCTATCCGATAGAGAGTGCTCTTGACTTGTGTTTCTGCAAGTTCAAGAGTCTTACTTATGGATGATTTGAATTAAACAAACACAATAATTAATATGAAAGGTGGCTGATTAAAAATCTCTGACAGAGAGCACTCTTGATCCACCTTATGGTGAGATTCAAGAGATTTTGGTTATTCTTATGATTTAACAATTTATAACAAGATACCAACAAGCAATGATGAATCTAGCAATTAGTAAGAATGAAACTAAGTCTAATCAAAGAACTAAATTAATTGCTTAAATAAAACTATACTAAGTAAATCATGAAAATGAACACAAAACACACTTCCCCAAAATAGGGGAAGTAGAAAAGGAAGGAGACTTCCTCCCACTCAGCTCTTTTTATTAATCTTTTACAATGATGATGTGTTCTTTGCTTCTTGGAAGAACGAGGAAAGAAGGGGATGCAAGAAGAGGGATAGCAGTCTTTTTGTTCTTTTTGCACTCCTTGTTCGTTTGTAGCCTTTACGCTCTCCTTCACCTGTCTACAATCTAAGAGCTCTAGACACACACTTGTTATGATATTAGTTGATCAAAAATAACTTGAAACTTAATCTATAAACTGGCTCAAAACATTTACCCAAACTCACCAAGAAGAAGGAAGAAAAGAGGCAAAAAAAAGGCAAGGCAAGAGGGGTGTGAAGAGAGCAAAAGGCAAGTCAAAAGAAGGCTGGAAACTAAGTGAGAAAGAGGGCTGCAAAATGAGGGTAAAAAATGATGAAAGTACAGCCCAAAAGATGGTTGAAGAAAAGGATGGAAAAGGGATGCAAAAAGTGGAAACAAAGAGGCAAAATAGGGCTGTCCAAAAGGGAAAAAAGTGGGGAAAAGTGGACAGCGAACAAAAGGAAGGAAAGGATGCAAATAAAAGGCCTAAAAGGATGAAAATACAGCCCAAAAGATGGCCCAAAAATATGATGGAAAGGGGCTGCAAAAAGTGAAGAAAGAGGGCAAAAGAGGGCTTTTCAAAAGGTACAAAAGTGAGGAAAAGTGGACAGCGAAGGATAGGAAAGTATGGCTGCAATAAAAAGGCCAAAAAGGCTGAAAATAAAGCATAGGGCAGCCAATCGGGGCAAAGGCTAAGTGAATGAATGTTCACTTTAGCCCAAACGTGCCCTAATCCCAAGAAAATAAAGATTTTTTAATTTGAATGATGAATAAAAGCAAGGAGAGAATGGTCAAACCTGTGGATCTTTTTAAAGCACTTGGATCTCATGAAGCATGCAATTACCAGAAAACCGTACTTGAATCCAAGAGAAGAAGATGCAGCTGAGCTCAAACTTTTACTTGGTTGGATAGAAGGATCTGCAAAATAACACTCATAGACTTTCCATACAAAGATTAGTTCATGTATTGTTCACAAATTGAAATAAAGAAGAGCATGAACTACAACTGAATAAAACAATGCTCTTTTTTAAATTCTAGAAGTAAATCAATAAACAACTAACTTGCAAACCGCAAATACCTGTTCTTATGTGCTTACATAAGCCTTCTAAAGCATAACATCATAATCAGAAATAAACAAGAAAAAACAACATTAGAACTACATCACCTCATCCATCAAGTGCAATCATCCAAAGAATCACACCACATGAGCCTCCAAAGCCTTAATTTTATTCCAATGGTTGCATAGAAGAAACAAGAAATTACAAAAGTTTCACCAGAGTTTCTCTACACAAAAATCCATCCTCAATAGTGCTGAAAGAGCCTCTTTTTAACAAATGAGAGAGTGCTAAAACCCTAAAACCAAAAAACCAACCCTAACCAACTTAGCCACCTAACAAAGAGCCCAGACCTAACCGGGAGTGAGGGGAGGCATCTACCTAGGCAAGGCACCCCCACTCCAAACCTGTGCACTGAAAAGAAGCCAAGGATGAGGCCGCACGTGTGATTCTGGATGTAGGTAAGCTCATCCTTTAGGTCTGGCAGGAGCCTAAGCTAGGTTTGGGAATCCCACTGATGGTGTAAGCTTCAGTCTTCACCTCGATCAAATCACCAGATCAATGAGAGCTCTCCATCTCATCTTTAGCTGGAGATGACATGTCTGATAACTGATAATAAATTAATTGCTCTCTTAATGATGACTGAAGCTGAGTTATGATAACTCCAATCATCATAAGTGTTCCATGAGACGTGATTTAGTCTTTTATTTTACTGAATTTGAATTAATTTGGAGAGTTTTAGTTTTCTCCAAAATAATCATTTTTTTTAATAAAAATAATTTTTTAATAAATTTTTTATGTGTCCAGATGACTTAGGACATGACTATTATCTATCTAAATAATGTCTAGTAGGCTTATAACACTCAGTTGGGCTCTAATAACCCCCCAAGGCCCAGAATTCAACATCGGGCATTCCAGCTTTGGAGGAAGCGGGAGAAAACCTCATCAATTATACTCGGCTGAAGGCATATCATAATTGTCAGTGGCAAAAAACTCCCTGGAACACCCTATTTGAAATTCTACATCTCAAGAGACCGAACCACTCAAAAATATCCTACTAGCACATTTTATTACAAACCTCGCGGGGCCATGGTCAAAATTATTCAAATAAAAAAGTGACTAGCCAATATTGGCTAGACAAGCAGACGGATCAACTGATACACTAGAATCAGGCTTTGAACAACTCTGTCAACCGGTGGCTCCTCAGGTAACCCAACTATGGTACAAAAAGTTGTATAACAAATATAATAGAAGTGAATGTGGAATAGTTATGTTTTCCAGAATGCCTCCACCATGGAAATTCAAGGAGCACAGAATTTGGAATTGCCCGTCATTGATGAGGTTCATGATAGCGCACTGAGGGAGGGAGTAGATAGGTCGTGGAGAGAGCTCGCTCAAGGAGAACTGGCACGAGGGAGAGGGCGCATGTAGAAGTGCAAAGGAGTAAGAAGAGATTAGGGTTTTGAATAAAAGAATCGCAAGACGCAGATGTAACTCATAGAGTGAACCATAAAAATGCAGGTTAGAAGATGAAACACTTTGAGTAATACCTTTGGTGGTGGCATATTTAGGAGACAGTAGCTTGAAAGAAACACATTATTGGCAGTGGGTTGTGGACAGTATGCATGTCTGGCAGACTGCCAGGCAGACTGGGAAAATAAAATAAAAGAATTGTGTTTATAGGTATTGGGTATAAAAAGAATATTTAATATAAAATATTTAGTAATATATATATATATATATAATGATTCTCAATTTCAAATTCCACATAGTCTCTTGACTCTTTTAAGTTCCCTAACAGAAGTTCGTCTATTGTTAGCAACTATTTACTAGTGTCGGTAGTGCGTTAGGAGGTTTTAACCTTTGCATTTAACTTGTGCATATAAGTGTTTGTTCTTTTGGCTAAAAAAAATAAATGCAAATTTGATTGAGTTTTGATTCGACACAAAGAGAAAATTTTACCTGTTAGCATAATTCTATTCTCCAATTATAGTGTATTGCTGTGAAATGTGAGTGTACAGGAAATGACAAGCGATTAATGAATGATTGCGTTGCAATATAAATTGAGCAATTTCCCCCGGGACTAAAGCTACCTTTCGAATGTTGTGTTCTCTTAGTTTGAGTATGAGTTGATTTCCTATTGCAAGTTTATCTTGTTTTGTAGTAAATGGCACTCAATGTTCAATGATTCTGCCATTATTCCAACAGTGTTTATCTTCGATTCTAGTAGTGTTCATCTTCACTTGCAATATGTGTTCTGTTCCACGTCCTAGTTACTGGCTAACACGTTCCCAGGAACAATTTTCATTTGTAAGCTTTATGTATAGTCTCTTTTAAGTGACTATACAATTTTAGCAATATGAGAAGCGTTTTTTATAATAACATGTTGGTTTCCATGAAGTTTCTTATTTAATAACATTTTGTCTGTTGGATTTAATTTGGTGGTTGATAAGCTATGTTCTTAATAAGAAGTTAAAATGGTGATTGTCCATGTTACATACTAACCTTCTGCTAATGTGAAATTTTTCATTTCCTTTCTACTTAATAGTTGTTTTTAGTAGAGCCAAAAGTGTTATTAATCAATTGGTTTGAAATGACACTTCATAGGGTGTGCTTTGATGGTATGCAATCACACTAGGTTAAAGAAAATATAGATCTAGTAAACATACTCTGAGGATCGACACTTAATGGCTCCGGTGTTTTGCAATATGCAATGAATGAAAAACATGGAGGAATGGAGCAATGTCTTTTGAAGATGTCCCTATTGTTTTAAAGTTTGATAATTTATGTAATGTTTGATTCAAATTTGGGACTTATAACATTAACACTAGTTGAATAAGAACTAGAGCACATAGCCTTGTTACTAGAATTTAGAGTATAAGAAATTTTGGCATGGTGTCCACATCTCACCCATCTGATTTTTAATGGTTGTGTAAGTATGCATGACCTTGATTGGAGTTTTCAGGCTGGAAATTCATCATGAAACAATTGTAGCCAAAAAAAGGATAGACTCTATCATATCAAAATGTGGAAACACTTCTTAAATTACATGGATTCAAACTCAAAGCTCAACCAAGTTGTTGTGTTGCTACACTTAGCATAAAAAAGAGAGGAACTTGTCATATTTTGTTGCTAAGAAATCTAATTCCAAAACAATGATGGGACTCTAAATGAACTTTACCACACTATAAGAATAAAATTCATTTGTTGCAGCTTTACCATGCATGAAAGCAAAGCTATTATGTGGAGAATAGTAACTAATCATTCTTGTTAGTTATCAGTCCAATGTTACTATGCCAAAGTGTCTCAGTTCATTGTTACTTTGACAAAATTCCTTCATGGAGACTCCATTTAAAGCTATTGTTCATCAAGCAATAATAGGGGCACCTCACCACCTAGATGATGTTAGTAATTTTCTCTATGGTTAGATTTAACCTTGGGTATGTGTTTGCTAGGTCTTCCATTCAATTTTGTTTTCACACAAATGTATGAAATGGTCATTGTCTTCTTTACAAATCTTAGTGGTGGGAAGTTGGAACATGCCAAAATATTCTCACATTTATTTTATTTTTCTTGCAAATTGATTAAATGTTCCTCATAGTTTTAAAATATGTTGGTCTTTTATGACGTGTCATCATTTTAGTGAAAATGAATGCAACATTTAACGTTTCTGAATGACACACTTTTTTCCACTGTTCTTTCATGTAGGTTCTCTTTGATAATGATTCCCTTGCAACTTCTCTTTAAGAATGATTCTGTTGCAACCTTGCTAGCTCGAGAAATTGGAATAATTGGAATAATTGGACCAATAAAATAGGATATGCTTGTGAGAGGGCATGGTACATACAAGTATTTTACAAAAAATCATATGATCTATGAAAGAAATTGGTTATAACAGTCTTCATACACCATTTGTGTTTACCAATTAAATTGTTAACTTAAATGAGTAGGGATGTTGATCTTTTTCATAAATTGCAGTCATTAATGGAAAAATATAAGGTTGGTATATAGATTAAGTCACTTATTTTTTCTCAATAGCTCTAGGTTTAACAATTTGACTTTTTGCATAAACTCTAAAGTTGATATAGTTTTTTTCTAGAAACTCTGTGCATAGATTTTGGTTTCATATTGTAGGATTTTATGTTTTACTATCAAATATTAGTTGCAAACTGCTGGAATGTTTTTTTCAGTCTAATGATATTTTTATCTTGCAGTACAACTGTTACTGAGGTTCTTTTTCTTGTTTTAGGAAAGCAATAGGAGGGAGTTCTTGATACCTAAAAAGAATTCATTGAGACACTAGATTCCAATGGGGTATCAAAGATTTTATATTGATTTTTTTCTTACCTTCTTGAAATCAATCCCGCTAAATGACCTTCTGCTACTGAGGCACTAAAACACCCTTGGCTATCATAACCTTATGAGCCTAGCTCATCTTGATCCCTTCAATTGAGTATTGGAAATTTGTTATTGAGGGAAGCACTTACACAATATGACATTCTTGTAGTATATACCAAAACATTTGTGAAATTATTTATATGGTGTAATAATATCAATAGAAGTTTCCCTCCTTCAGAGAAAATATAAGGATGGATGGCACTAATTCCGTTGTTATGAAAAATGTTATTTCTAGTGACATGGTTGGGAGAAAACCTAAATGCTCCAGTTGCTATTTTATTTCTAACAGTATGTTGAAATAGTATTTTCAAACTTTGAGCCATCAATCATCTATAATGTGTCCAGTGTGATCAAAGGTATCTATGCACATTGTAAGAAGTCACATCCTTGGAATTAAGTCTAAAGAGAAAACGTTAACTAACCCATCTTGTGTCCACTCAAGTGTCCCAATGGGGTTGTTTATTTTTCTTGATGTGTATTGAATGAGGTTGATCTTTTCCTTGAATGATGTTGAGAAATTTTTGAAGATTTTGTCAGAAGCTAATGCTTTCTGAAGCCTACTATGGAAGAGATTGTATCCCTAAACTGAATTAAATATTAGAGAGAAGGAAACCAAAATTGTATCTCTGAACTCAATATGATTTAAATCTATTATATAAATATTAGAGAGAAGGAAGTCAAAATTTTAGCCCTAAACTGAATATGATAAAGCTATTATATAATTAGATAATGAATATACCAACTTGGTATTTGAGATGATTTGATCCTGCATGGATTGGTATTTGGGATGGTTTGAGATTTCAATAAGAATGTATTTGAAGGAAAAACATTCCCTTCCGACATTCCTAAGACTAGATAGGTGTGACTTTGCAAGGGATTTTCTTCATATGAATTTGTGAGGTGCTTCAATTACCATCTTTATACAATTTGTTCCACTTTCATTCTTATTCTTTGTATATTATTTCCTAACTGAAGTATGGATGGAGTTTTCTGGGAGATGCTCCTAGGAAATGCATTCTCTTGCTCATTACTGAGTTTTCTCTCCACTTTTGGATTGGATTACATTTGCTGATATGGAAGGGGGCGAAGTGTTTAATTCATCATTCCTTGGTTATGCAGACGAGGTTGTAGAGGAGTGCATTCTTGATAATGATTCCATTCTAATCAAAGGAGCAGAGACTTCAAAAGTGGTAAGTAAACTTGGTTATATTCTTAAGCATTAAAGTTGCAACTATGCACAAGAGTAGTCATCTGCTTGTACCTTGCCTTCCTATTGGTGTTGTGAAGATATTTTAGAATTTGTGCAAACTATATTCAATCAAATAGCTTGGAATTTACGAATGAACGTGGAATCAGGTTTCCATAATATTAATAGGTGTTAATGATTACATGTTGGATGAGATAGAATGGTCTATGCACGATGTCATATACATTGTGAAAAGGAAATTGGAGTCTAACAAGATAAGCAAGCATATATATATTTTTGTGTTATTAGTTTTCTTGGATTGTATTTTCATAATTGATTAATTTTCATATTAATATTTATGGACCTTGTTTCTTCCTTTTCCTACAATTCCATGGTTTAGTTGATATACATGTAGGTGTTGGTAATGGTGTTGTTGAAGAAACTTTATCGATATGCTTGGAGAACTTGGAAACCACTCGAGGTTCTAGGGAACAATTTGTTATTGCAGAGTTTGTAAAATCTCTTTTGATCATAATAAAGGTGAGGGTGCAACTCCTGAATTTGCTGAGATTTTACTAGGTTGGAAAAATTTTCGACGGTTCACAATATTAATCTTGTTCTCAATTGTTTGTAGCTCTATTTTGTTCGTGGAATTCAGGTCCTTGCTGTAAATGCTACAAAACATTCCACAAAACTAGTTGTTAATCTTCATGCTTACCGTCATATAAGTGCTCATATAAAGTCTGACAAACAACAGATATAAAATCATGAAGAATGCCATAATTTGTTTTCCTTAATTAGTAATTATGTTTTTGCAAATATTTGGCTGGTAGATATTCTATTGATCATTAACAAAACTTTTTATTTTTTAGGTTCTTGGTTGTAACTTTGATTCTACTATTTAAGGGTGCTATCTCAATGGAAGAGCACCTACCTTATAGGAAGGGGGTTGGTGGTTTGATTCCTCTATGCCCTTTCTACAAAACCAATGACTAATTAAATAACTAAATAAATTACCAATTAACAACAATCAATGACTAAATAAATGACAAGTTAACTGCACTTAATGACTAACTAAATTATCAGTTAACAATAATCAATGACTAAATAAATGACCAGTTAAAAACAATCAATGACTAAATAAATGACCAGTTAACAACAGTCTATAACTAAACAAATGACAAGTTAACAACAATCAATGAATAAATAAATCACCATTTAACAATAATTAATGACTTAAACAATGACTATGACCAAACTGGCAATCAAAATAAATAATAAATGACTAAATCTTTTTAGTCGCATTTATTGGCATTATAGGTGACTGGAAATAAATGACTATTAGTCATGTGACTAAATTTATTCATTTATATGCAATATTTAGAAGTTTTTGTAGTCATTTTTCTCCCTTTTTGTACTAGTGAAGAAACTCTTTACCGAATAAAGTTTCTTGACTTAATATGGAGAAGGAAATTCTAGGGGTCTGTCTATAGGTTGGTTTTCTTCTTGCAAGCTCCAGTCATTAATAATATTTCCTCATTATATTTTTTCCTCCCTAATAGTAATGCATGTTGTCGTACCTTTGGATTTGTCAAATATATATGCTCCATTTCAAGATTAGAAGGAGTATTGGGAAGATATATCATCCTCCCCAATCATATATTTCCCTAATATTATCATAGGTGGTGACTTGAAATTTACCCTATATTCTTGTGAACCCTTGGATTCATCCGCTGGTAGAGATTTTCTTGTTGGTTTTTTTGAATCATTACTTTACACTCACTAGTTGATCAATATCAAACCCTTCAATTTATGTCCCACATGGTTGTTAGAATTTTAATGGCTATACAAGATATTTAAACACTTAGAATAATAACATCATAACCATATACAAAGGGTCATTGAAAGAAATAAAAGTAAAACAACACGAAAAGAAGACAAATATTTATCCTGGAAAACCATAGGTGAGAAAACTCAACAACTTATTTAGTATAGATTCTGTCACCAAGTGCAATTCCAAACAAAGATAAACCCCAAATATAATACAAGTTTCTTCTCTTCTTGTCTCTCATGTGCACTTTCTTGAATGAGAGGTATGCCCAAATGAGAGGAGTGCCCTCTCTATTTAGACTCATCAAGTGAGTGACCTTTTTATCTAACTAGGTTGACTTGTTGCTCTAAACATGGCCGACCTCCTAGAGAGACTCAAAATAACATTTATATAATATTTCTTGTGGGTACTATTGGATCAAATTACAATAGAAGGGTTACATTGATTCTTTCAAGTACATTTACATGACCAAGTACATCAATAACATATCCTGAAGGAGGTACGACAATAATACAACAAAAGTATAATAAGAATATCTTTCGAAGTTAAATTCTTCAACACTCCCTCTTAACAAGGAAGGTATTCTTCTGTCATAATCATCATCCCTGGACATCATCATTGGTTCTCGTCATTTGATACTAGACATCATCACTGGTTCTAGTCATTCGACAGTGGACATCATCACTGGTTCTCGTCATTCGACAATGTACATCATCATTGGATATCAACTCTAGACATCGTCACTGAATCTTATCACTAGACATCACCACTGAATATCAACTATGGACACCATCATTGGATCTCATCACGGCTACTGCAACTTGGTACTCAGGTCATTGAATTGTGAAATATCTCGAATATTTACATCATCAAAATTGATACAGATCCAACCCTTTTTCATGATGGATGTAATCCTCATCTTAGTAATTGATCAAGTGCCTTCACTCTCAAATATTGTCTCTCAATCCTAGGTTGAGATTCAGTTCCAAATTGAATCAACCTCTTGGTCATTGACTAGTTTCATCTTGGTAACTGATCAAGCACCTCCATTCTCCTAGAGAATGACTATCAACCCTAGGATGACCATGTTGGGATCTACCCTTGGTGATATGACTAGTCATACTGGGATCCACCCTCAAAGATACAAAAAACCACACTGGTATGTACCCTCGATGATGCCACTGACCATGTTGGTATCTACCCTTGGAGATAGGATCAACATCCTCTCTAACCCTTGTCCATCAAGTAGTCAACATGCACCATCTCAATCCAGTTCATCAAATATCGTACATACAAAACTAGGTTCTCCCTCGGTAATACCGCAAACCATGTTGGGATCTACCCTCAAAGATAGGACTAACATGTAACACCCCAGTTTTGACCCCGTTTGCATTAATGTATATGATGTAAATATTATATGTAATCATGACAAGGAGCTCAAGTCCAAGGCCCTGTCATTGATTAATGTTTGGTATATAGGAAATCATGGTCGATTCCTATGGTTTATATGCTAAGGCAAACACGTTTCTAAACATCATGTAAATATGCAAATTAAGGAAAAGTCAACAACTAGTTATGTCAATGCAACGGAAAATGAGATGGGGGCATGATTTTCCTAAGGATAAGGGGGAGGGAATGTTAACATTGAACCAGTTTTGGAAAATCCATGTGTCATGGGGAAATCCCATCAAAATTGTCAACTACCCTTTTTCTTGTCTTTCTTCCCAACCATTTATTTCTTCTAGAATGTGGTTGAGGTAGTTATTGTAGGGAAGGGGAAGAGTATGGGAAAATTCAAATTGGGAAGAGCACCCAGTTTTGAATGTCATGTTTTGAATTCATGGGAAAGAAAAATAGCTAGAACTGTATGCCAGTTTGGCTCACGCATTAAGTCTTCGTTTGGATTCATGTTTTGGGAGCTATTGGACGTCTTGCTCATACATCATTCTCTCCATTCGAGTGGAATCTCTTCAGTAGTTGAGTTCTTCCTATGTGTATGCTTTATGTTCTGCCAGTGTTTTCCTTTGGCGATATTGTGATTGTTGTGTTGTAGTATTATATTGAACTATAGTTTATGAGACCCTGTTACTCGTGTTCCAGAGTAAAGCCTCTATTGCTAAGTCTCCCTATGGTTGTTGTGTTGTGCACCCTGGTTCGGGTCTGAACTATGTACAAGACTTAGGAATGAGAGAGATGTAGAATGTGCTCGATAAACCTAGTGTGGAACCTAACAATAAGATAAGAGTGGTTGGTGAACCTGCTATGCACATCCTAAAGAGAACTAGAAGGTAAGGTGTAGCCTAAGGGACTGTGGAGAAGAGAAGGGGACACTTCCTTGTGTTGGTTGTGTAGGAAGTGGGAAAGCTGGGCTAGATAGGTCTTGTGAAGGTGTTCTTAGCTCTGTAGATGAGATCACTAGCTTAGCAGTTCTTCCTGTCCATTGCCTTAGAATCCTGATAAACCCAACTGGAAAGATGGCTTGGCTGGTAGCATGATAAACACATCTGTTGGTTTGGATCTATCTTGTTGTGTTTGACCTTGTGAGTAACCTTTTACTGGATGGTTTGATAAACCCAATTGTGAATGTTGGCTTGGCTAGGTATCCTGATAAACCCAGCAGTGAGATGGCTTGATTGTTTACAGTCTGATAAACTCATATGTTGGCTTGACTGGTCCTTAAGGTGAATGTTGGCTTGACTATGAGAAGTCTGTGAAACCCAACTATGATATGGCTTGGTTGAGTGGCCTGTGAAACCCATCTGTTGGTTTTTTTTCCCTTGCAGCCTGATAAACCCAACTATGTTGGCTTGGCTGAGTTTTGTTGCACCCTTGGCTATGTATGCATATGCTAGTGTTCCCTTATTCCTTGAGGAAATCATGACCAGCTCAGGGGTGGCAGTGTTGCTGAGAGATTGATGAGCGCACTAGACTATGGTTGGGTGGAATGTTGTAGCGAAATAGCTGGTTTCAGGACAAGTTCTTCTCAATATAAGTGTTCTTGTCTATGTTAATCTCTGCAATTGTATTTCTTGCATTTTAATTGCTTGATGGAATATCATGAACATGTTGGCTGTGTTAAATTGATGAATTGTTCCTTTGAATAACTGCAATTATAGGCATTTATGTATGTTTCCTTCAATTCATTGTTAAACTAAGTTGCAGGGTTAGAATTATGGATTCCTGTTGGCCTGGATGGCCAAGTATGTTCATAGACTTCGACTAGCAGGTCGAAATTCAAGCATAAACCTTCTTTCGTAATGGTTTATTCCGCAGGTGAGATGCGAAATGCAAAACACATCCTTTGGCATAATTGGACCTCCATAATTTCCTTTCCACAGTTGCAAGATGTGGAGATGATTTTTTGTGGAATTACGGCTTTCCACAATTTTCGTTCCACAACTCACCTTTTCACAACTTGCGGGATGCAGAATGTAGATATGTCTTTTTGTGAATATGGCTTTCCGCAGTTTTCATTCCGCAATGCACCTTTCCGCAACTTGCGGGATGCGGGATGCGGCTTCACAGATTTTGATTTCCACAATGGTCATTTTCGCATGTGGGATGTAGGAATGTGGAATGCGGGATGCAGGATGCGAGATCGCAGTATCACGATTTCTACAATTCTCGATCCCACAACTCAATTTTTTCATGTCGTCAATATTTGCGGGATGATTCTTGGCCATTGAATTCATTCCAAATGCATGACCGTTTGTGATCGTGGATTTTCGTCGCTATTTCTCTTTGTCGTCCGATCTCCTTTGAGATATTTCCTTATAGATCGTCGAACTGATCAATGGAAGACGAGAGGGAGCATGACAATGTTGGAAATGTCGAGAAGTGGTTTGTGGCCATGCCCTATGTTTCTATGAGCAGTAAAGGTTCTCGATGAAATTTTTAATTCAACATGATAATGGGGTATGGGTACGTGACATAGTGGTATCAGAGTTGCTGGTTGTAGCATTGGGCATCGATGGGCCAGGACAAATAGTTAGAGGAAATAAGAATATCCTCTAATACCAACCCTGTAGTACACTACAGAGTGGTGTCAGAGCTGCTGGTTGCAACAATGGGCCTGGATGGACCATTATGTATTGTGCAATGGATAAGAATATCCTCAGATACCAGCATTGTAGTATGCTACAGAGTGTTGAAATATTGTAACTTTGAAGTGTATTTACTTATTATCCCTGATGTTCCTATTGGGAGAACTGCTAAGATTCATGAGGAAATTCCCTCCGTTGTAAGTCGGGTCATTAGCACCGTAATTAATATAATATTAAGTTGTTACAGTGCTCCTAGAGAAGTCGTCCCAATCAGTTTTAGTGGGGCCGACTGATTGAGTGGAAAATCAAGTGAACATAAGAATATAAATAGAAGTGAGGCTCTCCTCATTTCTACACACACAGACTCACTTGTGTAGAACATAAGAGAGAGAGAGAGAGAGAGAGAGAGAGAGAGAGAGAGAGAGAGAGAGAGAGAGAGAGAGATGTAGATGCAAGGAGGAGAAGAATAAGTCTGGGGTTTTATCTTTTATCTTTTGATCATCTATATTGAGGAATCTTTTGGTAGGTTTTTCCCATTAGGGTTTTCCCAGGGTAAATCTGTGTTGACCTTGTGATACTGATTCTTTCAGTGATCCTTTCTATATTCTTCTCCTTAGTATATAATCTAGCTTAGCATATGGAATCTAATAATCTAGCTTAGCATATGGAATGTTAACATGGTATCAGAGCTACCCTGAATAGGACAATTTTCACAAGGTGAAAAAATCCTTCACTCTCTCCCCAACAAGAAATTAGGGTTTCGGGAAAATTTTGAGTTTTGAAGAGCTCCCTAGTTTGACACTGCACCAGAAAAACTGCAGATCTAGTGAACCAGAAAACTCCTAGAAGTTGTAGTGTTGAATCTCGCAAATCATATTTGAAAGGTGAAGCATTGATATCTCCAGAAACCAAGCACACCAATCAACTTGCCTTAGTCAAGTGCATCTCCTGGTAAGGTCAGTTTCTCATTCCTTAGAATTTCATTTTTTAATGATCTCTTGACAAAATGGCCCCAAGCACCAACCTTGAGGACAAGCTACAAGGAATAGAGAATTACAAAGCATGGGAATACATAATTGGTCTCATTGTCAAGGATAATGATCTTGAGAAATATATCAAGGATGAAGTTACAGAACCTGAAGAGGTTTGAAGCTAAGGAGAAGCACATAAAGGATCTGATTAGGGCACAAAGGATTATTGCTGATTCCATCAAGGATCACTTGATCTCTCAAGTGTCATCCAAGAAGACTCCAAAATAAATGTTTGATTCCCTATCCAAAATGTATGAAGGAATAAACATCAAAAGAAAGATGAATCTAAGAGCTCAATTGAAGAGAACCAAGATGAGTCATGGAGAATCCATCCAGGACTACTTCACAAGGGTCTCCCAGTTCAAGGAACAACTAGAAGCCATTGAAGACAAACTTGATGAAGATGAATTGGTTATGACTACTCTCAATGGTCTCACTAGACCCTGGGAGTCATTCATCCATATGATGTGTGTCAAGAAGGAAAGCATGAAGTTTGATGTTGTATGGGAAGACTGTATTCAAGAAGAGAATAGAGTGGAAAATAGAGAAGCCCTACTAAAGGAGGATGATCAAGCCCTAGACACCCATACAAAGAGAATAAGAAGTCAACCAAACTTCAATAAGGGAAACCAGAAGGAGTCTCAACCTCCTAGAAGGTTCCAGAAAACAAAATATAGTCTCTCCAATAAGGACTACTCCATCTTTCAATGTTTTCATTGTGACAGGATAGGACACATTGCGGGAAATTGTCCTTTGAAGAGACAAGAATACAAGAAGAGGAACAACAACAATAAAAGGCATCATGCACATCTAGCTGAAGATGAGGATGATGAAGAAGAAGAGGAAGGACCTCCAAGAAAGCAAGCAAGATAAGAAGATGAAAAATAATATGACTATCAATATCCAATCAAAGGAATCGATGAAGAAAGCTACAAGCTTTATTCAGGGAATCCATTGAAGATGAAGGAAGTCTTATATGTACCAGGTTTAAGGAAGAATTTACTTTCTATCTCAGATTTAGATAAGAAAGGATTCAGATTTGCATTCATAGATGGCCAAGTACTCATGTGGCCCAAAGGAAAGACAATTGAAGATGCAGTTGTCATCGATGAAGAAGAAGGAGGCCTGTATAAACTCAAGGGACATTTAGAAACAACCCTTGTTCATGAGTCCACTATCCCTAGTGAAATGTAGCATAGAAGGCTTTCCCACATCAATTACAAAGCACTACCTCATGTGAACAAAGTAGTGATGGGATTAGTAGACTTGAAGATCAACCATGAAGGCATTTACAAAGGATGTGCAAAAGGGAAGAATATCAAGAATCCATTTCCGAAGAGTGAAACAAAAAGTAAAGGTACGTTGGAATTGATTCATTCAGATGTGTGTGGTCCGATGTCCTCCACATCTTTGAGTGGTTTTGAGTATTATATTACATTTATTGATTACTGTTCAAGAAATAGATGGATATACTTCTTGAAAGAAAAGAGTGAGGTGTTTGAGAAATTCAAGGAATTCAAAGCCTTGATAGAGAATCTTTCAAACAAGAGAATAAAGACACTCCGATTAGACAATGGAAGGGAATATACCTCAAAATAGTTTGAATCCTTTTGTAAAGATGCTGGAATCAAGAGGGAACTAACTACTCCCTACAATCCTCAACAAAATGGTGTTGTGGAAAGAAAGAACATAAGCATCATGGAGGTAGTGAACACAATGATATATGATCAAGATATTCCAATGCATCTATGGGTAGAAGTAGCAAGAACTGCTCTCTATGTACATAATAGAATATCTCACAGTGCTCTTGGATTCAAGACTCCAGAAGAGATGTTCATGGGAAAGAAGCCCGAGGTAAGTCACCTCAAGATATTTGGTTGTCCAGTATATGTTCATATACCAAAAGAGAAAAGAACCAAGTTGGACCCTTCTGGAAAGAAACGAATATTTGTTGGATACTGTGAAGTATCCAAGGCATTCAGAATTTACATTCCCAGATTCCATCACATGGAAATAAGTAGAGATGTAACATTCGATGAAGAAGAACCTCTCAAGAGATCCAGAAACTGTCAACATGAAGAAGTTTATGAGGAAGATGCACCTCCTAGAAATGTAGAGGCTACATTCCTCCCTGATGATGAAGCACCTGGATATCATGATATGACAGAACCACAAGAACCCCCCATGATGGAAATATCACCGAAGAGAAAGAATGCTTGGGAAAGAGAAATTATACAAGAATCAGAAAGATATGGAGCTCTTGAAGGCTTCACAAGGATAAGCAAGAATCCTAAGACATTTTCCAACTATGTAGCTTTGATGTGTGATCTTGTGGATAAAGAACATACAAACTATGAAGAATCTGTACAGAAGAAAGAATGGGTAGAAGCAATGATGGAAGAGCACCAGTCAATAATGAAGAATGATGTTTGGGATATAGTTCCCAAACCAGAATGAAAGAGTGTAGTATCCTCCAAATGGATCTACAAAATAAAACATATAGCCGACGGAAGTATAGAGAAGTACAAGGCAATATTTGTGGCTAGATGTTTCTCTTAGAAATAGGAAATTGGTTATGAAGAAACATTTTCACCAGTAGCACGATATACTTCAATTAGAGCTATCATGGAACTTGCATCCATGAAAAAGTGGGACTTACACCAGATGGATGTGAAGACAGCCTTCTTGAATGGTGTGATTGAAGAAGAAGTATACATAGAACAACCACAAGGATTTGAAGTTAAAGACAGATGGACTCATGTATGCAAGTTGAAGAAGGACCTGTACGGTCTGTAGCAAGATCCTAGAGCTTGGTATGGAAGGATAGATAGTTTATTAACAATTTGGACTTTACCAAGAGTAAATCCGATCCTAACATTTACTACAAGGTTATAGAAGATGAACCTGTCATACGATTAATATATGTGGACGATCTATTTCTGACAGGGAATAAGAAACAGATTGTGGAATGCAAGAAGAATCTCACTAAAGAATTTGAGATGAAAGACCTTGGGTTAATGCATTATTTCCTAGGTCTAGTGGTATGGAAGAACTCAGAAGGAATCTTTCTCAACTAGGGAAAGTATGCAGTGGAAATATTGAAAAGATTTGATATGTTGGAATGTAAAGCCATGGCCACACCCATGGATACCAACCTGAAGTTCCTAGTTGATGAATCATCAGAATTGGTGGATGTGACTCAATACAGATAGATTATTGGGTCATTGATGTATCTAACAAATACCATACCAGACATTTGTTTTGCTGTGAACACCTTGACTCAGCATCTAGTTCAACTTACACGTGTTCACCTGATAGTTGCAAAACATGTGATGAGATATTTGAAAGGGACTATAGACTTTGGTCTATACTATGATGGAAACCACAATTACAGATTGTATGGCTATACAAATGCAGACTAGGATGGAAGCGTCTCAGACAAAAGAAGCACATTAGGTGGATGTTATAGTCTAGGGTCTGCTATGATTTCATGGTTTAGCAAGAAATAGTCCAGTGTTGCTCTTAGCACGACTGAAGCAGAATATATAGCAGCTTGCTTTGCTAGTTGTGAAGCCATATGGGTTTGGAAGATGATGTCAAGTTTATTCAACTTGGAGTTGGATACCACCATGATTCTATGTGATAACCAAAGTTATATAAAGATGACGAAGAACCCAGTGTTCCATGATAGATCAAAGCACATAGAAATATGGTATTTCTACATTCAAGATATGATGCAGAAGGGAGCCATAAAGCTCTAGTATGTGAGTACTGATGAACAAGTTGCTGATGTGTTGACGAAGCCTCTGTCTCGAGTAAAGTTCAAATACTTTCGAGACAAGCTTGGTGTTGTTCAGAAAGACATCCCCCGAAAGGGGGAGCAGTGATGTTGCAGTGGGAGTGTATCTTCCCTAGACATTTTTCCTAAAGTGATCCTTAGACTTATGTATTCGAGAAAGAAGAAGGATTGTATCATCCCTGGACATTGTTCTAAAGTGACCCGGTGACTTCTGTCCTCGATAATGTGGTGGGATTGTATCATCCTTGAAATTTTGTTCAGAATGGATCCGATAACTTTGGTCCTAGAGAATGTGGTGGGATTGTATCATCCCTGAACTTTTGTTCAGAATGGATCCAGTGACTTTGGTACTCGAGAATGTGGTGGGATTGTATCATCCCTAAAATTTTTTTCAGAATGGATCCTGTGACCTCGGTCCTCGAGAATGTGGTAGGATTGCTTCATCCTTGGACTTAGTCCTAAAGTGATAGGGTGTGATTATCCCGTAATTGTATCCGGTGACTTCGGTCATCGAGAATGTGGTAGGATTGCATCATCCTTGGACTTAGTCCTAAAGTGATAGGGAGTGATTATCCTATAATTGTATCTGGTGACTTCGGCCATCGAGAATGTGGTAGGATTGTATCATCCCTAGAGTTAAGTCCAAAAGTGACCCGAAGACATTCGTCTTCGTATTATGGATTACAGGTTGGTGCTGTTGCTGATGATGTTACTAATTGAAAGATCAGAGTATGATGATGATGATGGTGTTGCTCAGAGAATTGTTGCTGATGATGATGATGATCGAAAGGTCAAAGTATTATTGATGATGATGATGCTGATTGATGAAGACCAAAGCATTGATGATGATGTTTTCAATCGAAGTGTTGATGTTGCTGAAATTGAAGATGAAGACTATATGTCAAAGATGTTGAAAAAGCTTCCTATGATTTATAGATGTATCACCCTGATGATGTTGAAGATGATCTCTATCCATCTCCCGCTGTTGTTTTTGATGTTGTTGTAAAATACCCTTCGCGTTAAGGGGGAGTGTTGAATTATTGTAACTTTGAAGTGTATTTACTTATTATCCTCGATGTTCCTATCAGGAGAATCATTTGTATTTTATTATACCCCAATGTTTCTATTAGGAGAGATACTAAGAGTCATGAGGAAATTCCCTCCATTGTAAGTCAGGTCATTAGCACCCTAATTAATCTAATATTAAGTTGTTAGAGTCCTCCTAGAGAAGTCGGCCCAGTCAGTTTTAGTGGGGAAGACTTGTTGAGTGGAAAATCAAGTGAACATAAGAATATAAATAGAAGTGAGGCTCTCCTCATTTCTTCACACACTCACTCACTTGTGTAGCACATAAGAGAGAGAGAGATAGTTGTAGCTGCAAGGAGGAGAAGAATCAGTTTGAGGTTTTATCTTTTATCTTTTGATCATCTATATTGAGGAAGCTTTTGTTGAGTTTTTCCCATTAGGGTTTTCCCAGGGTAAATCTATGTTGATCTTGTGATAATGTTTCTTTCAGTGATCATGTCTATATGATTTTTTTATGAAATTGAAATTGAATGCTGGTATTATAGCTTAGCATATGGAATCTTAACACATAGTGGTATCTACATAATGGTGCCAGCACTAGAGCATGGTATCAGCGTTGTGGGTTGCTACGTAGGGACTGAAAGGACCGGGTTGAATAGTTAACAGAGCTGTTGGTTACAGCATTGGGCCTAGATAGGCTAGGTGACAGTAATTAAATGGTTTTAATTTTGAATTACTGTGTATCTAACAAATGGTGTTTGATAACACATTTTGCAGAGTCATAATGCATATTGGAAAAGTGGGTTGTTGGATAAGCCATGAGAACCTACAACATTAATGATGCACAGGATCCCTATGAGCATGAGGAGGATGCTATAGGGGAAAATGTTTGAGTTGGAAATGGTGAGATAGATTCTAATGGGAGGAGGTTTCAAGATACTCCCCCAGATTTTGTAGCCACCATGAGAAGCCTCAGGGTGGAGATGCAGAGTTACAGGGTAGATAATGAAAGGTTGGTTAAGGATCAGGAGGAGCAGAATCAGCTGAATGTAGCCATGCTGTGAATTCTAAAAGATATTTAGAGGTGGATGAACTCTGGGGACCAGACATTAAGGCCAGAAGTCAGTAAGAGCATTGTGAGAAGGAGAAAGAGATCTCCTAGTGAGTCATCTGACTCTAAAGGATCGACTAGCGATTCAAGTTCCTATTTAAGTTCCTCTTCTCAAATGAATGAGAGGAAGAGGTGTTATTGGAACCATTCATGTGATGAGTTTAAGAAGGCAAGGCCACCTATCTTCAATGGAGAGATAAAGAATGGTCAAGAAGCTGAAGCTTGGATTCTTGGGATGAGAAAATATTTCCAAGTTTAGTGAGGAAGATTTCATAAATGCAGTTGAATAAATTTTGTAGGAAGGGTTTTCATTTGTATGCAGCTCATATTGTGGAGGCAGCAAAGAATGAAACTACTAGGTTGGAGGACTTTCAAGTATTGCAGGAATTCAATGATGTTTTTCCTGATGATATTTCAGGGCTTCTTCCAAAGAGGGACATTCATTTCATGATTGAACTTGTTCCAAGAGAAGCACCTATGTCCAAGACTCCCTACTGAATGAATACACCAAAAATGTTAGTAAAGATGCAGTTGCAAGAGTTGTTGGAGAAAAAGTATATTAGGCCGAGTGTGTCTCCTTAGGAAGCACCAGTTCTGTTTGTAAGGAAGAGAGATGGTACATTTAGATTGTGTATTGATTACATACAATTGAACAAGGTTATGGTGACGAATAAATATCCTTTTCCTAGAATTGATGACCTCTTTGATCAAATGAGAGGAGCAAGGGAGTTTTCCAAGATTTACTTGAGGTTGGGTTACTATCAGATGCAAATCAAGGATGAAGACATTCATAAGACAACCTTCAAGACAAGGTATGGGCATTATGAGTTTGTAGTGGTACCATTTGGTCTCAAAAAAGCGCCAGCTACATTTATGTGCCTTATGAACAGTGTCTTCAGCAGGTATTTGGACAAGTTTGGTATTATTTTCCTCGATGAAATTCTTGTTCATTCTAAGAATGAGGAAGAGCGTGAAGAGAATTTGAGATTGACATTACAATTGCTTAGGGAGCATCGGTTGTATTCAAAGTTGAGCAAGTGTGATTTCTATAAAGATAGAATTCGGTACTTGGGTCACATTTTCTCAAGAGAGGGTATATCTGTGGCCCCTGACAAGATTGAAGCCATAATGAATTGGCCTACTCCAAGAAATATGACAGATGTAAGATATTTTATGGGACTTGTGGGATAATATAGGAGATTCATTGAAGGATTCTCCAAGGTTGTACATGCCATTAGTTCCTTGCAAAAGAAGGGACTAAAGTTTGAATGAACAGTGAGGTGTGAAGAAATCTTCCAGTAGTTGAAGAATTATCTCACAAGTGCACCGGTTTTGAAAGTTGCAAACCCAGAGAAATATTTTTTGGTGTGTACTGATGCATGTGGTTAAGGGCTTGGAGGATTCCTTATGGAAGACATCCACGTGATATGTTATGAGTCCAGAAATTTGAAGGAACATGAGAAGAACTATGCTACTCATGGTTTGGAACTTGCAGCCATAGTACATGCTCTCAATATGTGGAGGCATTACTTGATGGGAATAATATTTGAGCTAAGGACAAACCATTATGGTCTGAAGTATTTGTTTGATCAGCCTACTCAGAAAGCTAGGAAATCTAGATGGCTGGAGTTTTTGGTGAGTTTGATTTTGAGATCAAGCACATAAAGGGGAAAGAGAATAAGGTAGTTGATGAGCTCAGCAGGAAGGTGCAGGAAGTGCATGTGGCATCTGTTAGTGTTTGTCAATAGGAGTTGAGGCAACAGATTGTTAATCATGTTGCTGAAGATGAATTGTATGTGCAGGTCAAGGACAAATTGCAGTAGTAAAGAATTGAAAAGAATTATGAGGGATATAAATTAGAAGAAGATGGACTTCTTTTTCTTATAAGAACATAATTTACATTCCAAATGTAGCATATTTGAGGAGAGTTGTTATGGATGAGATCCATCAAGCTCCATATTCTGGTCACCTAAGATATCAGAAGACAATTGCTATAGCCAGAATGCAGTACTTTTGGCCAGGAATGAAAAAGGACATGGCTGAATATATTTCAAGGTGCATGAAATGTCAGCAAGTGAAGGTTGAGAATCAAAACCTGGTAGGTTTGTTGCAGCCTTTGCCAGTTCCAAAATGGAAATGGGAAGTTATTTCCATTGATTTCTTTACATGATTGCCAATGACTTGGAGAAAACATGATTCCATCATGGTTGCGGTGGACAAGTTGACAAAGGCAGCTCATTTTATACCGGTTAATTCTACATATAAGACTAATGACATTGCAACGATATTCATGAAGGATATTTTCAAATTGCATGGATTTCCAAAGGCAATAATCTACGACAGAAATGTCAAGTTCACTTCCAATTTTCGGAAGGGATTATTTGCATATTTGGGTACAAAGCTAAACTTCAGCACCGTGCACCATCCTTAGACTAATGGACAGACATAGATAGTTAACCAAGTGCTTGAATATATGCTTCACATATATGTGATGGACAAACCAACCAAGCGAGAAGATTATTTACACTTGGTAGAGTTTGCTTATAACAACGGACAACAAGCATCCTTGGGGATGAGTCCATATGAAGCTTTGTATGGAAGGAGGTGTAGGACACCCGTGACTTGGGATAATCCAGTGAACGGAGTTGTGATTGGTCCATAATTGCTCAAGGAGATGGAGCAAGAGGTTGTAAAGAGAAGGCAGAATCTGAAAGCAACCCAGAACAGACAAAAAATCTATGCTAATAAGCATAGGGTGAACAGTGAGTTCAGTGTTGGGGATCATTTTTACCTCAGATTGAGGGCAAAGAAAAGTTCCTTGAAACTTGGAAGTTGTGCCAAGTTGTCACCCAGATGTTGTGGGTCATTTGAAGTGATTGAAAGAATAGGGCCAGTTGGATATAGACTTGCATTACCCGCTAGCACTAGGGCTCATAATGTTTTTCCTGTTTCTTTCCTTAAGAAATATATACATGACCCTAACCATGTGATAAATTGGTATGTGATTTAGGTAGAACCCGAGGGAGAGTTCTGAATTGATCCAATGCGCATCCTCGACAGGAAGTTCACCATGCTCCAAAACCAAGCCATAGGACAGGTAAAGGTGCAGTGGGAGCACTACGGTCCTGAAGAGGCTACATGGGAGCTGGAGGATGCCATGCGATTGGTAGATCCATTTTTTTAAAAATCCACGGAGCACTGAGGGTGGTACCAGTGTATCAGTTTTGTTCAATTTTGTAAAGCACTGAGGACAATACTATTGAAGGGGGGGATGTAACACCCCGGTTTTGACCCCGTTTGCATTAATGTATATGATGTAAATATTATATGGAATCATGACAAGGAGATCAAGGCCAAGGCCCTGTCATTGATTAATGTTTGGTATATAGGCAATCATGGTTGATGCCTATGGTTTATGTGGTAAGGAAAGCATGTTTGTAAACATCATGCAAATATGCAAATTAATGAAAAACCCACAACCAGCTATGTCAATGCAATGAAAAATGAGATGGGGGCATGATTTTTCTAAGGATAAGGGGGAGGGAATATTAACCTTGAACCAGTTTGGGAAAATCCATGTGTCATGGGGAAATCCCATCAAAAACTGTCAACTACCCTTTTTCTTGTCTTTCTTCCCAACCATTTATTTCTGCTAGAATGTGGTTGAGGTAGTTATTTTAGGGAAGGGGAAGAGTACGGGAAAATTCGAATTGGGCAGAGCACCCAATTTTGAATGTTGTGTTTTGACTTCATGGGAAAGAAAAAAACCTAGAACCAGATGCCAGTTTGGCTCACTCATTATGTGTTCATTTGGTTTCATGTTTTGTGAGTTGCGGGACGTCTTGCTCATCCATCATTCTCTCCATTTGGGTGGAATCTCTTCAGTAGCTTAGTTCTTCCTATGTGTATCCTTCACATTCTGCTAGTGTTTTCCTTTGGCGAGATTGTGATTATTCTATTACAGCATTATCTTGAACTATAGAATGTATGAGACCCTGTTAGTCGTGTTCCAGAGTAAAGCCTTTGTTGCCGAGTCTCCCTGTGGTTTTTGTGTTGTACACCCTGGTTCGGGTCTGAACTATGTACAAGACTTAGGAATGGGAGAGAAGTAGAATGTGCTTGATAAACCTAGTGTGGAACCTCATAATAAGATAAAAGTGGCTGGTGAACGTGCTATGCACATCCTGAAGAGAAATGGAAGGGAAGGTGTAGCCTGAGGAACTATGGAGCAGTGAAGGGGACATTTCCTTGTGTTGGGTGTGTAGGAAGTGGAGAATCTGGGCCAGATAGGTCTTGTGAAGGTGTTCTTATCTCTATAGATGAGCTCACTAGATTAGCAGTTCTTCCTGCCCATTTCCTTAGAATCCTGATAAACCCAACTGGAAAGATGGCTTGGATGGTAGCTTGATAAACCCATCTATTGGTTTGGTTGTGTCTTGTTGCATTTGACCTTGTGAGTAACCTTTGGCTCAATGGTATGATAAACCCAACTGTGAATGCTGGCTTGGCTAGGTAGCCTGATAAAGCCAACAGTGAGATGGCTTGACTGTGTACAATTTGATAAACCCATCTATTGGCTTGATTGGTCCTTAAGGTGAATGTTGGCTTCACTGTGAGAAGTCTGTGAAACCCAACTATGAGATGGATTGGCTGACTGGATTGTGAAACCCATTTGTTGGTTTTTTTTCCTTGGCATCCTGATAAACCCAACTATGTTTCCTTGGCTGAGTTTTGTTGCACCCTTGGCTATGTATGAGTCTGCTAGTGTTCCCTTATTCCTTGATGAAATCATGCCCAGCTCGGGGGTGGCAGTGTTGCTGAGAGATTGATGAGCACACTGGACTATGGTTGGGTGGAACATTGTAGTGACATAGCTGGTTGCGAGACAAGTTCTTCTCAAGATAAGTGTTCTTGTCTATGTTAATCTCTACAATTTTCTTTCTTGCATTGTAATTGCTTGATGGAATATGATGAACATGTTGGATGTGTTAAATTGGTGAATTGTTCCTTTGAATAACTGCAATTATATGCATCTATATGTTTCCTTCAATGCATTGTTAAACTAAGTTGCAGGGTTATAATGCCAGATTGTTGTTGGCCTGGATGGTCAAGTCTGTTCATAGACTTCAATTAGTAGGTCAAAATTCGAGCAGAAACCTTCTTCTGCAATGGTTTATACCACAAGAAGGATGCGTAATATGGAAGACATCCTTTGGCAGAATTGGACCTCCGCAATTTCCTTTCCCTAATTGCGGGATGTGGAGATGAATTTTTTTGGAATTACGGCTTTCCACAATTTTCGTTTCACAACACACCTTTCCGCAACTTGCGGTATGCGAGATACAGAGATGTCTTTTTGTGAATTGCAAATTTTCACAGTTTTCGTTCCGCAACGCACCTTTTCGCAACTTGCAGGATGCGGGATGCGGATTCACAAATTTCGATTTTTGCAACAGTCATTTCCACATGCGGGATGCGGGACGATGAAATGAGAGATCATGGTATCACAATTTCCACAATTACTAATCCCGCAACTCAAGTTTTTCACATCGTCGATATTTGTGGGATGATTCTTCATTGTTGATTTGATTCCAGATGCGCGACCGTTTGTGATCGTTGATTTCCGTCGCTATTTCTCTCCACCGTTCGATCTCTTATGAGATATTTCCTTGCAGATTGTCGAACTGATCAATGGAAGACGGGAGGGAGCATGACCATGTTGGAAATGTCGAGAAGTGGTTTGCGGCCATGCCATGTGTTTCGATGAATAGTAAAGGTTTTCGATGAAATTTTTAATTTCACATGATAATGGGTTATGGGTATGCGACAGAGTGGTATCATATCTGTTGGTTGCAGCATTGGGCCTAGATGGTCTAGGACGAACAATTAGAGGAAATAAGAACATCCTCTGATACCAACCCTATAGTACACTACAGAGTGGTATTAGAGCTGCTGGTTGCAATATTGGGCCTGGATGGACTAGTATGGATAGTGCAAGGGATAAGAATATCCTCGGATACAAGACTTGTAGTACACTACAAAGTGGTATCTATATAATGGTTCTATCACTACAGCGTGGTATCAGCACTGCGGGTTGCAGCGTCGGGCCTGAAAGGAATGGGTTGAACAATTAACATAGCTATTGGTTACAATATTGGGACTAGATAGGCCAGGTGATAGTAAGTAAATGGTTTTAATTTTGAATTACTGTGTATCTAACAAATGGTGTTTGATAACACATTTTCAGAGTCATAGTGCATATTGGAAAAGTGGGTTGTTGGCTCAGCCATGAGAACCTACGGCATCAATGATGCATAGGATCCCTATGAGCACGAGAAGGATGCTATGGGGGAAAATGTCCGAGTTGAAAATGTTGAGATAGAGTCTAATGGGAGGAGGTTTCAAGATACTCCCCAATATTTTGCAGCCACCATGAGAAGCCTCAGGGTGGAGATGCATAGCTATATGGAAGATAATGAAAGGTTGGTTAAGGCTCAAAAGGAGCAGAATCAGTTAAATGCAACCATGTTGCAAATTCTGATAGATATTCAGAGGCGGATGAACTCTAGGGACCAGACATTAAGGATGGAAGGAAGTAAGAGCACTGCTAGAAGGAGAAAGAGATCTCCTAGTGAGTCATCTAACTCTAAAGGATCCACTAGCGATTCAAGTTCCTCTTCTCACATGAATGATAGGAAGAGGCGTAATTGGAACCATTCACGTGATGAGTTTAAGAAGGCGAGGACAAATATCTTCAATGGCGAGATAAAGAATGGTCAAGAAGTTGAAGCTTGGCTTCTGAGATGAGGAAATATTTCCAAGTTCAGGATTATTAAGGAAATATTAAGGCTAGAGTAGCCATATTCAATTTGATTAGAAGAGCATCCATATGGTGGGAGAACTTCGGGAAAGTGAAGAAGATTAATGAAAGGAAAATTGTGTGGAGACAGTTCTAGCAGTATTTCAAGCAGAAATTCCTCTCTGACAGGTACTATGATGACAAGATAAAATAATTTCATGACTCGAGATTGGGACAGCAGACCATGGATGAGTATGCAAACAAGTTCTTGGAGCTGTTGAGATATGTCAGGTACATGAATGATGAGAAAGTGAAAATCCAGCATTTCCTGAGTGGATTTCCTCAGTATTACAAAGACATAATTAAGTTTTATGAGCCTAGAACTCTGGAAGAAGCAATAAGTAAATCTAGGTATTCTTATGAGTAAAGTAGAGGAAAACCTAGCTATCATAAGACATGGGAGGATAGAAACAATGAGAAGTCTGACAAGAGGAACGGTTTTAAACCTTCTAACTTCAAGAATCAGTAGAAGAAACCATCCCAAGCTGAGAAGCAACCAACCAGAGTGGTGGGAGAAAACCACTCAAATGTTGGAGATGTGGAGGACCCCACATGTGTAGGAATTGTCCACTCGATAATGAGAGTGCAAGGCCAACTTACAACCTTTAAGATGCATAAACAGTGGGTCAAGTAGCGAGGGCTGTCCCTATGATTTACGCAACGCTAGAGGTCCTCCAGGCATACCACCATTCTACTGTGGTTGAAGTTTCAAGTAAGATTGCTGAGCAATATTTTTCTATTTTGATTGACCCTGGTTCTACCCACATATACATTTCTCATAGAGTAGTGGACTAGTAGAGAAATGTCCATTGGTGATGAATGGATAGGTTACTTGTGTAGATATGAATGTTCTACCCATTGGTTCCTATGATGTTCTCATTGGAATGGATTGGTTAGAAGTTCAAAGGGTAAAACTTGACTGTTACCATAAGAATTTTGAATGCATGCATGAAGAAGGCAACCCAAGAGTTGTAACAGGCATTCCAAAGGTAATTTCAGTGAGGCAAATTTCAGCAATGCAGTTGAAGAAATTTTGTAGCAAGGGTTGCCAGTTGTATGCAACTCATATTGTGGAGGCTGCGGAGAATGAAACTCCTAGGTTGGAGGACTTTCAAGTATTGCAGGAATTCAGGGATGTTTTTCCTGTTGAGATTCCAGAGCTTCCTCCAAAGAGGGACATTAATTCTATGATCGAACTTGTGCCATGAGTAGCACCAGTTTCCAAGACACCCTACATAATGAGTATGCCATAAATGTTAGAGCTGAAGATGCAGCTGCAAGAGTTGTTGGAGAAAAATTATATCAGGTTGAGTGTGTCTCCTCGGGGAGCACCAGTTCTATTTGTAAGGAAGAAAGATGGTACAATCAGATTCTGTATTGATTACAGATAGTTGAACAAGGTTACGGTGAATAATAAATATCCTTTTCCTAGAGTTGATGACCTCTTTGATCAAATGAGAGGAGAAAAGGTGTTTTCCAAGATTGACTCAAGTTCGGGCTACCATCAGGTGAGAATCAAGCATGAAGACATTAATAAGACAACTTTCAGAACAAGGTATGGGAATTATGAGTTTGTAGTGGTACCATTTGGTCTCACAAATGTGCCAGCTACATTTATGTGCCTTATGAACAGTGTCTTCAGCAGGTATTTGGACAAGTTTTTTCTTGTTTTCCTCGATGACAGTCTTGTTTATTCTAAGAATGAGGAAGAGCATGAAGAAAATTTGATATTGATATTACAATTCGTTAGGGAGCGTCTATTGTATGCAAAGTTGAGCAAGTGTGACTTCTATAAAGATAGAATTCAGTACTTGGGTCACATTATCTCAGAAGAGGGTATATCTGTGAACCCTAACAATATTAAAGCCATAATGAATTGGACTACTCCAAGAAATGTGACAGATGCAAGATCTTTTATGGGACTTGCTAGATACTACAGGAGATTCATTGAAGGATTCTCCAAGGTTGCACATGCCATTACTTCCTTGCAAAATAAGGGAATCAAGTTTGAATGGATAGTGAGGTGTGAAGAAAGCTTCCAGCAGTTGAAGAGTCGTCTCACAAGTGCACCGGTTTTGAAAGTTGCAGACCCAGAGAAATATTTTGTGGTGTATACTAATGCATGCGGTCAAGGGCTTGGAGGAGTCCTTATGCAAGACAACCACATGATATGTTATGGGTCCAGAAAGTTGAAGGAACATGAGAAGAACTATGCTACTCACGATTTGGAACTTGCAACCATAGTACATGCTCTCAAGATGTGGAGGCATTACTTTATGGGAAGAATATTTGAGCTAAGGACATACCATTGTGGTCTGAAGTATTTGTTTGATCATCCTACTCTGAATGCTAGGAAAACTAGATGGCTGGATTTTTTATGTGAGTTTGATTTTGATATCAAGCACATAAAGGGGAAAGAGAATAAGGTAGCTAATGCGCTCAACAAGAAGGTGCAAGAAGTGCATGTGGCATCCATTAGTGTTTTCCAATCGGACTTGAGGCAACAGATTGTTAATCATGTTGTTGAAGATGAAGTGTGTGTGCAGGTCAAAGACAAATTGCAGCAACAAAGCCTTGAAAAGAAGTATGAGGGATATAAATTGGAAGAAGATGGACTTCTTACTTATAAGAACTAAATTTACATTACAAATGTAGCATATTTGAGGAGAGTTGTTATGGAAGAGATCCATCAAGCTCCATATTCTAGTCACCCAGGATATCAGAAGACAATTGCTACAGGCAAAAAGCAGTAATTTTGGCCAGGAATGAAAAAGGACATGGCTGAATATATTTCAAGGTGCATGAAATGTCACCAGGTGAAGGTTGAGCATCAACACCCGGCAAGTTTGTTGTAGCCTTTTCCAGTTCCAGAATGGAAATGGGAAGTTATTTCCATGGATTTCATTACAGGATTTCCAATGACTTGGAGACAACATGATTCCATCATGGTTGTGATGGACAAGTTGACAAAGGAAGCTCATATTATACCAGTTAAGTCTACACATAAAATCGATGACATTGCAACGATATTCATGAAGGATATTTTCAAATTGCATGGATTTCCAAAGGTAGTAGTCTCTGACAGAGATGTCAAGTTCACTTCCAATTTTTGGAAGGGATTGTTTGCATATTTGGGTACAAAGCTAAAATTCACCACCGCGTACCATCCTTAGACAGAGAGGGAGAGTTAACCAAGTGCTTGAAGACATGCTTCACATGTATGTGATGGATAAACCAACCAAGTGGGAAGATAATTTACACTTGGTAGAGTACTTGGTAGAGTTTGTTTATAATAATGGACAAGAAGCATCCTTGGGGATGAGTCCATATGAAGCTTTGTATGGAAGGAGGTGTAGGACACCCGTGACTTTGGATAATCCAGTGAAAAGAGTTGTGATTGGTATAGAATTACTCAAGGAGATGGAGCAGGAGGTTATAAAGATCAGGAAGAATCTAAAAGCAGCCCAGGACATATAGAAAATATATGATGATAAGCATAGGGTGAAAATAGATTTCAGTGTTGGGGATCATGTTTACCTCAGAGTGAGGGCATAGAAAAGTTCCTTGAAACTTGGAATTTGTGCCAATTTGTCACCCAGATATTGTGGGCCATTTGAAGTGCTTGAAATAATAGGGCCAGTTGCATATAGAATTGCATTTCTCGTTAGCACTAGGGCTCATAATGTTTTTCATGTTTCTTTGCTTAAGAAATATATACATGACCCTAACCATGTGATAAATTGGGATGTAATTCAGGTGGAACCCGAGGGAGAGTTCTGAATCGAACAATGCGCATCCTCGACAGGAAGGTCACCATCCCGAACCAATCCATAGGATAGGTAAAGGTGCAATGGGAGCACTACGCTCGTGAAGAGGATACATGGGATCTAGAGGATGCCATGTGATTGGAACATCCATTTTTGTTTGAATTTGCGGAGTGCTGAGGGCGGTACCAGTGTAGCATTTTTTTTTTCAATTTTGTAAAGCATTGAGGACAGTGCTATTGAAGGGGGGGGATATAACACCCCAATTTGACCCCGTTTTCATTAATGTATATGATTTAAATATTATATGGAATCATGACAAGGATCTCAAGGCCAAGGCCCTTTCATTGATTAATGCTTGGTATATAGGCGATCATGGTTGATTCCTATGGTTTATGTGCAAAGGCAAGCATGTTTGTAAACATCATGTAAATATGCAAATTAATGAAAAACCCACAACCAGCTATGTCAATGCAATGAAAAATGAGATGGGGGCATGATTTTCCTAAGGATAAGGTGGAGGGACTGTTACCCTTGAACCAATTTGGGAAAAGCCATGTGTCATGGGTAAATCCCATAAAAAATGTCAACTACCCTTTTTCTTGTCTTTCTTCCCAACCATTTAATTCTGCCAGAATGTGGTTGAGGTAGTTATGACAGGGAAGGGGAAGAGTATGGGAAAATTCGAATTGGGTAGAGCACCTAGTTTTGAATGTCATGTTTTGAATTCATGGGAAAGAAAAACAACAAGAACTGTATGCCATTTTGGATCATGCATTACATATTCATTTGGATTCATGTTTTGGGAGTTGCAGGACATCTTCCTCATCCTTCATCCTCTCCATTTGGGTGGAAGCTCTTCAGTAGCTGAGTTCTTCCTATGTGTATCCTTCATGTTCTGCCAGTGTTTTCCTTTGTCTAGATTGTGATTGTTGTGTTGCAGCATTATCTTGAACTACAAAGTGTATGAGACCCCGTTACTTGTGTTCTGGAGTAAATCCCAAGTTACTTGTTCTCCCTGTGGTTTTTGTGTTGTGCACCTTGGTTCGGGTCTGAAATCTGTACAAGAATTAGGAATGGGAGAGACATAGAATGTGTTGGATAAACCTAGTGTGGAACCTCACAATAATATAAGAGTGGCTAATGAACATTCTATGCACATCCTAAAGAGCACTAGAAGGGAAGGTGTACCCTTAGGGACTGTGGAGCAGAGAAGGGGACACTTCCTTGTGTCGAGTGTGTAGGTAGTGGGGAAGCCAAGCTAGATAGGTATTGTGAAGGTGTTCTTAGCTCTATAGATGAGATCAATATCTTATAATTTATTCATTTCCATTTCCTTAGAATCCTGATAAAGCCAACTGGAAAGATTGCTTGGATAGTAGCCTGATAAACCCATCTGTTGGCTTGGTTGTGTCTTATTGCATTTGACCTTGTGAGTAAGCTTTGGATAGATAGTACAATAAACCCAACTGTGAATGTTGGCTTGGCTAGGTAGACTGATAAACCCAACAGTGAGATGGCTTGACTGTTTACTGTTGGCCACTTTACCTAACTCACGTGACCCAGGTTTTGTGTAGCTCGTCAACCCAACAAACACCCGAGATACCAGCCTGACAGATAAATCCCCATCGATAATGCCCGTAGAGCATGCATAGTCTCACCCAAGATATCTCTTCGATGGGTAATCGTCGGAAACATGCTTCCACTATTCGTCGAGGGATTATAGTCCCTTGGCATGCGACCAAGTCGCGAGGATGGAGTCATTTACGTTGAACTATAGCACACACCACGCATATATTTTATTAAGTACTAACAGTGTGACATAGATTCGGCCTTAGTATTTTAAACATGATGGAATATAAAAGTAGCTAACAGATAGGCGCAGCATAATAGGTGTGCAACAACGATTGCACCATAAACATAAACTAATACTCAGAAGAAGCGCATAATAACCTATTCATGCATTCAGAATTGTATTGATAGTATGGAATTCATTCAACTATTACAGGACTTGCATCACAAGCATAAACATAATAGAACATAAACAACCATACACAGTCAATCATCAACACACAGGAGAGTTCACGTGGAAACCCATCTAGGAAAAACCACAAGGTGCTCTTCATATGGCATGAGAAATATATGGTGCCTTCATCCTTCATTTGACTGCAGACTATCCTAGATCTAGCTTTCCTCTGAGACTCTCTTTTTCTCTCATGATCTCTATATTATTTCTCCTAATATACTTCTACCATCTACTGATATGCACACGTCCTGGATCAACCTCTCTAGCAGAGCTTCTCTTCTATTGCACTAACTCCGACTACATCCTGCAGACTTTTGACTACTCTACCACTCAGATCTCATAGCTTCACTCTGCTCTCTTAGAGATCTTCCCACTCCTAAGCAACTAAATATTAAAACAAAAACAACCAATGGCCAACATCAACCAAACCCAACCCTCTAACTATTGAATCCCTCCTATTTATACTATTTTACATGACCACGTAGGGTTGATTGCATATAGGCAGTTCGTTAACTGTCACCATCAGCCGCCTGTTAGGATACAGCTGTGTCGATAATTACTTGACATGAGGCACTAACAACCTTACTTACATCATGCATTCACTTGTGTCGCATCTGTCGACTTAATTTGACTTCAGCACCCACGATCGTCCTGTCACTTTTGGCTGTTATTCGACACTTGTGCTACTGTTTTACCCTGCAGCATCTTCCTTTTGCATAGTTTTCCTTTTCTGTGTCAGTGAAATATTTTGCGCCTATTCCTTATTCTTTGTAGCTTTCCTCATCCATAGTTTCCTTTGTCAGTGCAGGTTTTCTTGTCTGTAGTTTCCTTTGTCCGTGCACATTTCCTTGCTTGTGCTTGCGTCGCAAACTGATTCTTGCACGTTTCTTCGTTTGTGCTTATTTCATGGGCAATTTCCCCAGGATCAACATGTACAGTTTGATAAACCTATCTATTGGATTCACTGGTCCTTAAGGTGAATGTTGGCCTTACAGTGAGAAGTCTTTGAAACCCAGCTAAGAGATGGCTTGGCTGAGTGTCCTGTGAAACCCATCTGCTGGTTTGTTTTCCCTTGCAGCCTAATAAACCCAACTGTGTTGGCTTGGATGAGTTTTGTTGCACCCTTGGATATGTATGAGTCTGCTAGTGTTCCCTTATTCCTTGAGGAACTCATGCCCAGCTCGGGGGTGGCAGTGTTGCTGAGATATTGATGAGCGCACTAGCCTATGGTTGGGTGGAACATTGCAATGACATAGCTGGCCGTGGTGCAATTTATTCTCAAGATAAGTGTTATTGTCTATGTTAATCTTTGTAATTGTATTTCTTGCATTGTAATTGCTTGATGGAATATGATGAACATGTTGGATGTGTTAAATTAATGAATTGTTCCTTTCAATAACTGCAATTATATGCATCTATGTATGTTTCCTTCAATGCATTGTTAAACTAAGTTGTAGGGTTAGAATGCAAGATTGTTGTCAGCTTGGATGGCCAATTCTGTTCATAGACTTCGATTAGCAGATCAAAATTCGAGCAGAAACCTTCTTCCCCAATGGTTTATTCCATAGGTGGGATGCAAAATGCAGAAGACATTGACCTTTGGAAGAATTGGACCCTCACAATTTCCTTTCCAGGAGAACATCTCTCCTGGAATACAGCGAATATGAGGATAAATTTTGGACACAGTGTTCATTAGTATTTTATCGTCGGTCCCTGCAATTTTCATCTCCTGATCCTTCGCCAATCTCGGAATATAGCGAATGTACCAAAACGTAGCAGTTTTAGTATTTAGGGTTTTTCTAGCTCGGGGTCAATTTAGGGTTTGACTTTCCCAAAGTTTCACCCAACCAAATTTCTTGATCCAGGTCTCTAAACTTTGGTTTGGATTAGGAGAACAATCCTATGCTGGTCTCACTCAAAAATTCCTCTTCTGTAGAAAGCCCTAATTTCCACATCGAAAACTGAAAATGCTCGGAATCGAATTCCGCTTGGACAGAAAGATGCGCCCTTCAATGGAGAGTCATCCTAGAATACTTTTTCTGATGGATTGTGGAGAGAGACCCAAAAAGTAAGAATCCCTAGCTTCTGAAGCTGCACAATGTCCTCTTCTCAGGTTAGCTCTGATTCCATGTTAAATTTTCCGAATGCTTAGCTAAGACATTAGTATTTCATTTCATTTTCATAACAAAAGCATATAAACAGGATCACTGAAAGATAGACAAGCACAACCATACAAAAGGAACACAAAGATTTATCTTGGGAAAACCCTAAAGGGAAAAACCCAGCAAAAGATTCCTCAATATAGATGCCCCAAAAAGATAAAAGATAAAACCAGCAAGGAGATCAAAGCCTGATCCTCCTCCTTCTCTAGCTACTTCTTCTCCACTAATGCGCTATACAAGTGAGAGTGTGTGTCTCAAATGAGGAGCACTACACCTCTATTTATATTCATTCGTTCACTTAAGTTAACTCATTTGACATGTAGGCTCGATTTAAATGATGTAGGCTCGAGTTACACATGTAGGCTCAAGTAACCACACTGGGGTGCTGATGACCCACCTTTACAATTAGAGGGGACTACCTCATGAATCTTATTAGTTCTTCTGATTAGGAGCATCGAGGTACAATGTAATACAAGTGGTTCTCCCGGTAGGATCATCGGGGACCACAAAAAGATACATATAGAATATTCTTCGAAGTTACAATATTTCAACATGTTGATGATGTATTAAAAGTTAAAAATAGAAATCCTAGGTTGTTGATCATAGGGGGATTAAAGAGTTTAAAATCAACATGGGAAAATAAGTAGGAAAAATATTGTGTCTCTGAATAGGGAAATGCACTTTGTCCTTTAATATGTACATCTAGTAAACATTGTTTAAATATTTTACAATCATGAAGGAGATAATCTCGTAATTTGGATATCTAGTAAACATGATTTCAAACTATATAAAAAAAAAGCTAAGCTAACAAACTATACAAAATAACAAGATAGTACATATGATTTCAAACTATATAAAATAATAAGCTAAGGTAATGCATGACTATTGCAAATGAGTAACGTGCGCTCACCTTTAAAGAGTCAAGTAAGGAAATGATTGCTGCAGGTGGTAGCTCCTCAAAGTATCGTTGGATCTATAATAGAACCAAGAGAGCAGGAATTCAATATAAGAATTACATAAACATTCCAAGAAATGTTCATAGATTAAATTCTAAATTTGACATCAGCTATAGTGACATAAGGCAATTTAAAGAAACCAAGTTAACCAATAAACTAAACAAGATAATCACACCTTTGTCTTCAGAGTTTGAGAACAAAATATAAATGTTTCTAAATTGTTGTTTGCATCATGAAGAATATTGTCTGACACTCGAAAATGAGAGCAGTGGATCAGTACTCCTTCCTCTTCTTTGCAACTTTTGGAACACAACATGAACAAACCAGATAGATCAAAAGAGTGTGATGCACATTGCAAACCTTTATTAACCCTTCTATATTTGTGTCACATTATACATAGGGGGACCAATATTCATATTTAGTGTTGAATGACATCTCAAACATCTGCAACAACCATTATCCATGTTTCTCTTGTTCACAATATTTTAAAGATGGCTAGCTTCAAGAGGATTATACCGTCATAGGAAGATAGATGTGTATGGGATTCTTAACAAGGAATATAGGATTATCCTAGTTTAATTTATATTTACCATAGTAGCAATATTTTTCCATATTTTCCTCTGCTTTATGGAAATCCAACAATAGTACAAAGTTTAGCAATTTCTTGTGTAGTATGGATAGGTACAGTCAACTTACTTTTAATTGTCTTTGGTAAAATCCTTCATGTATTTGATACCCATCAAATCATAAACCCCAAAGAAAAAAAACTAGAAACCTCAACAATGTTTAAAAAACTCATAGACATCTACGAATATAAACTAATAGAAAATTTTGAAGAGATGAATTTTTTTTTACTTATTGGGCAATCTTGAGGCTGAATTTCTTCTAAAATTCAAAACAAATTGGCATATTTATTCAACAAGCATCATATAGTTGAACAGCTATATAGTTCCAATGGAATGATAGTAAGCCAATGCCTAGTTCTCCCCCATCGCCATCGACTATTAGACTCGTATGTTCTTGACTTCATCTACTTCATGTTCACTCTTCATCGTGCCTTGGATAAGGTTATATACATGTTTTGGAGGAGACCTTACTACTTGTATTTTTTCCTTTTACTTTATTTTGTCATAGATATAGTTCTGGTGTTTTATAGGAGCTACATTTGCACTCTCACATTGTACTTATACTGATTGTATCCTTTTAGTCCCATTGACCTATTTTTGTGGTAAAGCCGAATCACCACGATTTCCCACAAATAATTCAAGGGAAGGACTCACATTGTCATCGAGTGAATTTTCGCAAAAAGAATTCCGAGGTATAGATGAACTAGCAGGAATGAATGGAATATGACTACTATCAACCTATGTACCCTCTAGTAAAACTTCTTGACAATTTAACATTTATTATCCACTTGGACCAATTTTATCTAAACCCACAAATGTCGATGTAGCTTGCGAACCAATGTTTACTTCATCCTCATTCTCCTCTTCTGAATCACCTATAACTCCAACTTCAGACTATTTATGGGCCTCTGAATAAACAAGCCTACCATATTTACATGGAGGATAGGCATTGCATAAAGATGTAGAATCAAATTCAACATCATTATTTTCTGAAAATTCTAGGTTCTAACTTGCTTCTTGGTTAACACTTGCATATTCATCAACTCTGTTTCTAGCAGTTGCATTGTTGCTGTTATGAAGCATGGATTTGAATTTCTACTTATCAATTTCTCTAGACATATTGTTTGCTTCATAAGGTTGAATACCTGAACCACTCACTTTCTAGAAACCATCTTAATTTGTCTTGATTACAATGTCCAATGTCATACACCCTTCTAATAAGACATCCTCATGATTTACCTTTTTCCAAGGGTCCTGCTTCACCTGTTTCAAAATTACATTCCAATTCTTGATATCATGATTTTTCATATTGACAGATCCATTAGGAAATATCCAATCCTCGGGTAACTTGTTTTCACCATCATGTTTTGGATGCCAACAACCATCCGGTTTAACTTCAACTTCACTTACATCGTTGAGGTAGTTTTTTATCTGCATCTAGGAACCATGGTATGCATGTTAATGGAAATAGAGAATATGCTTACATGTGATGTAATGCAATTGAAATATGGGTCAATTATAATGTCCTCCAATGAATTATTCTTCATACATATTGGACACTACCACTGCATTAAGGATCAAACTTAGTCTGATAGCATTACTGTTTTCACTGCTTAGTATGTTTGTGTCGTAATGATGTCTAAAATATACAAAAGACAGTGTGAGCATTACATTTGCAGGTTTTAGTAATTTCTAACCTTCCGTGCACGTTGGTTGAGTTCTACAAAAGTGTTGAGGTCAAAACACCCCATATGAATGCAAGGTTTGAACCTTTTAGCAAATTTTATACGTGATCCACTTAGCTGTCATTCACCCAAATCCATATGAAAATTTTGGAAATTCTATCTATCAACATAAAAAGAGAAACACAAAATACAATGCAACACCCCCACATGCATAATTACAAGATATCAAAAGCATCGAGTGACAGTTACATTCAAAATGGTTGCTAGAGCTAGTTCTTAGAAGAAAATGCCATTTGCACTAGAAAGATGTAATTTCTGATACAATATACGAATGTTCACTTAAATATTGCAAAGAAACAAAGCTGATACATAGAAAGGAACATGTACCATGAGTTTCTAATATCTCCCTTAGAATTATTCTTTAGTTTCTACATGGTCTTTAAATGCTTCTGATCTCATTTTATGTTTTCCTAATCTGCAGTAACTTTTCCATTGCAACACTTTAAAGTTCAAACATATGATGTGTATATGATCCAATGCAAGATTTGATTCTGTGAGGCACAATTACTAACTCACAACTAGCAACTACTAGATACATAATAAAGCACAACATGGGATAAAAGAACTGTAAAAAGGGATCTTCATAAAAATATCAATAAAATCAAAGTTACAATCTCAATGTGTTCACACTAAAAGCTCCATTTCAATCTAGTACTCAACATCTCAATCATTTTACTTGAAACAGATTCTGCTACCACTTTTAAATCACTATCACTATCATTTGAATTTCCTTGAGATGCACCACCCCCAACACAACCCTTAACATGAGCAAGGGATTCTTCAAATAATTCTCCTTCTGATTGACTTATCACCAAGCTCAACACATGAAAGAGTTGTAAACTTGTAATCATATTGGAGAAATACTACTAGAAAGATCGAGTCAAGAGTATGATAAACACAATAACATAATCTACATTTTACCAACACACACCTAAATTTATTTCAAAGGTCACTTATAATAGGTTGTGGGAAGCAACTGATGTTTAAAGGTTTTAAAATTGAAGTTTCACATAAAAGAATGTAGGCCACACAATAGTACACTACAGAGTGGTATCAGAGCTATTGGTTACACCATTGGGCCTGGATGGAAAAGTATGGATAGTGCAAGGGATAAGAATATCCTCGGATACTAGCATTGTAATATGCTACAGAGTGGTATCTACATAATGGTGCCACCAATACAACATGGTATCAACACTGTGAGTTGCATCGTCGGGCCTGAAAGGACTGGGTTGAACAGTTAACACAACTGTTGGTTATAGCATTGGGCTTAGATAGGCCAGGTGACAGTAAGTAAATTGTTTTAATTTTGAATTAATGTGTATCTAAAAAATGGTGTTTGATAACACATTTTGTATATTCATAGTCCATATTGGAAAAGTGGGTTGTTGGCTCACACATGAGAACCTATGACATGAATGATGCATGGGACCCCTGTGATCACGAGGAGGATGTTGTGGGGGAAAATGTCTGAGTTGGAAATGCCGAGATAGAGTCTAATGGGAGGAGGTTTCAAGATACTCCCCCATATTTTGCAGCCACCATGAGAAGCCTTAGGGTGGAGATGCAGAGCTATAGGGCAGATAATGAAAGGTTGGTTAATGCTTAGGAGAAGTAGAATCAGTTGAATGCAGCCATGCTACAAATTATGACAGATTTTCAAAGGAAGATGAACTTTGGGGACCATACATTAAGGCCAGAAGGCAGTAAGAGCACTGCTAGAAGGAGAAAGAGATATCTTAGTGAGTCATCTGACTCTGAAGGATCAACTAGAGATTCAAGTTCCTCTTCTCATAAGAATGAGAGGAAGAGGTGTTATCATAACCATTCACGTGATGATTTTAAGAAGGAGAGGCCGGCTATCTCCATTGGTGAGATAAAGAATGGTCAAGAAGCTGAAGCTTGGCTTCTTGGGATGAGGAAATATTTCCAAGTTCAGGATTATTCATGAAATATGAAGGCTAGAGTAGCCATATTCAATTTGACTGGAAGAGCATCCATATGGTGGGAGAACTTCAGGAAAGTGAAGAAGATTAATGAAAGGAAAATTGTGTGGAGACAGTTCTAGGAGTATCTCAAGCAGAAATACCTCTCTGACAGGTACTATGATGACAAGATCAAATAATTTCATGAGATGAGATTGGGACAGCAGACCATAGAAGAGTATGCAAACAAGTTCTTGGAGCTGTTGAAATATATCAAGTACATAAAGGATGAGAAAGTGAAAATACAACGTTTCCTGAGTGGATTGCCTCAGTCTTAAAAAGACAGAATTGAGTTTTATGAGCCTAGAACTCTGGAAGAAGAAATAAGGAAATCTAGGTATTGCTTTGAGTCAAGCAAAGGAAAACCTGACTATCATAACAAATGGAAGGACAGAAAGAATGACAAGTCTGACCAAATGAAGAAAGGTTTTAAACCTTCTAAATTTAGGAATCAGGAGAAGAAACCATCCCAAGCTAAGAAGCAGCCAACCAAAGTGGTGGGAGAAAATCCAAGAGATCCATAGCATATCAAAGAACCACTCCAATGTTGGATATGTGGAGGACCCCACATGTGTAGGAATTGTCCACTCAAGAATGAGAGTGCAAGGCCAACTTACAACCTTCAAGAGGAAGAAATAGTGGGTAAAGTAGTGAGGGCCACCCCTAGGATTTATGCAGCACTGGAGCACCGCCAAGCAGACCACCAGTCAACTGTGGTTGAAGTTGCAGGTAAGATTGATGAGCAATCTGTTTCTATTTTGAGTAACCCTGATTCTATCCATAGTTATATTGCTCCTAGAGTAGTGGAGATTTGTGCTTTCAAGAAAGTAAGGCATAGCAAATCGTGGTTAGTTTAGCTAGCCTCTGGAACTAAGAGAAAGGTTAGTGAAGCAGTAGAGAAATGTCCATTGGTGATGAATGGATGAGTTACTTGTGTAGATATGAATGTTCTACCCCTTGGTTCTGATGATGTTCTAATTGGAATGGATTGTTTAGAAGTTCACAGGGTAAATCTTGACTGTTACCATAAGAATTCTGAATGCATGGATGAATAAGGGAACCCGAGAGTTGTAAGAGGCATTCCAAAGGTAAATTCAGTGAGGCAGATTTCAGCAATACAATTAAATAAATTTTGTAGGAAGGGTTTCCAGTTGTATGCAGCTCATATTGTGGAGGTAGCAGAGAATGAAACTCCTAGGTTGGAGGAATTTCAGGTATTGCAGGAATTTAGGGATGTTTTTCCTGATGAGATTCTAGGTCTTCCTCCAAAGAGGGAAATTGATTTCATGATTGAACTTGTGCCAGGAATAACACCAGTGTCCAAGACACCCTACATAATGAGTACGCCAAAAATGTTAGAGTTGAAGATGCAACTTCAAGAGTTATTGGAGAAAAAGTATATCAGGCCGAGTGTGTCTCCTTAGGGAGCACCAGTTCTGTTTGTAAGGAAGAAAGATGGTACACTCATATTGTGTATTGATTACAGATAGCTAAACAAGGTTATAGTGAAGAATAAATATCCTTTTCCTAGAATTGATGACCTATTTGATCAAATGAGAGGAGCAAGGGTGTTTTCCAAGATTGACTTGAGGTCGGGTCACCATCAGGTGAGAATCAAGGATGAAGACATTCATAAGACAACCTTTAGGACAAGATATGGGAATTATGAGTTTGTAGTGGTACCATTTGGTCTCACAAACGTGCCAACTACATTTATGTGCCTTATGAACAGTGTCTTCAGTAGGTATTTGGAAAATTTTGTTCTTGTCTTGCTCAATGACATTCTTTTTTATTCTAAGAATGAGGAAGAGCATGAGGAGCATTTGAGATTGACATCACAATTGATTAGGGATCATCTTTTGTATGAAAAGTTGAGGAAGTGTGAATTCTATCAAGATATAATTTAGTACTTGGGTCACATGATCTCAAAAGAGGGTACATATGTGGACCCTAACAAGATTGAAGCCATAATGAATTGGGCTACTCCAAGAAACGTGACAAATGTAAGATATTTTATGGGACTTGTAGGATACTACAAGAGATTCATTGAAGGATTCTCCAAGGTTGCACATGCCATTATTTTCTTGCAAAAGAAGGGAATAAAATTTTGAATGGATAGTGAGGTGTGAATAAATCTTCCAGCAGTTGAAGAATCGTCTCACAAGTGCACCGGTTTTGAAATTTACATACCTAGAGAAAGATTTTGTGGTGTGTACTGATGCATGTGGTCAAGGGAGTGGAGGAGTCCTTATGCAAGACAAACGTGTGATATGCTATGAGTCTAAAAAGTTGAAGGAACATGAGAATAGCTATGCTACTAATATGGAACTTGCATCCATAGTAAATGCTCTCAATATGTGGAGGCATTACTTAATGGGTAGAAGATTTGAACTAAGGACAGACCATTGTGGTCTGAAGTATTTGTTTGATCAGCCTAATATGAATGCTAGGAAAGCTAGATGGATGGAGTTTTTATGTGATTTTGATTTTGAGATCAAGCACATAAAGAGGAAAGAGAATAAGGTAGCTGATGCGCTCATCATGAAGGTGCAGGAAGTGCATGTGGCATCTGTTAGTGTTTGTCGATCGGAGTTGAGGCAGCAGATTGTTAATCATGTTGCTGAAGATGAATTGTATGTGCAGGTCAAGGACAAATTGCAGCAACAAAGCCTTGAAAAGAAGTATGAGGGATATAAATTGGAAGAAGATGGACTTCTTACTTATAAGAATAGAATTTACATTCCAAATGTAGCATATTTGAGGAGAGTTGTTATGGATGAGATCCATCAACCTCCATATTATGTTCATTCGGGATATCAGAAGACAATTGCTACAGCTAGAAAGCAATACTTTTGGCCAGGAATGAAAAAGGACATGGCTGAATATATTTCAAGGTGCATGAAATGTTAGTAGGTGAAGGTTGGGAATCAACACCTGGTAGGTTTGTTGCAGCCTTTTCTAGTTCCAGAATGGAAATGGGAAGTTATTTCCATGGATTTCATTACAATATTTCCAATGACTTGGAGACAACATGATTCCATCACAGTTGTGGTGGACAAGTTGAAAAAGGAAGATCATTTTATACTAGTTAAGTCTATGCATAAGACTAATGACATTGCAACGATATTCATGAAGGATATTTTCAAATTGCATGGATTTCCAAAGGAAATAGTCTCTGACAGAGATGTCAAGTTCACTTCCAACTTTTGGGAGGGATTGTTTGCAAATTTGGGTACAAGCTAAAGTTCAGCACGGCATACCATCCTCAGATTGATGGATAGATAGAGAGAGTTAACCAAGTGCTTGGTAGAGTTTGCTTATAATAATGGACAACAAGCATCCTTGGGGATGAGACCATATGAAGCTTTGTATGGCAGGAGGTGTAGGACACCCGTGACTTGGGATAATCCAGTGAAAAGAGTTGTGATTGGTCAAGAATTTCTCAAGAAGATGGAGCAGGAGGTTGTAAAGATCAGGCATAATATGAAAGCATCCCAGGAAAGACAAAAAATATATGCTGATAAGCATAGGGTGAACATAGAGTTTAGTGTTGGGGATCATGTTTACCTCAGAGGGAGGGAAAAGAAAAGTTCCTTGAAACTTGGAAGTTGTGCCAAGTTTCCACCCAGATATTGTAGTCCGTTTGAAGTGCTTGAAAGAATAGGGCCAGTTGCATATAGACTTGCATTTCCCGCTAGCACTAGGTCTCATAATGTTTTTCCATGTTTATTTTCTTAAGAAATGTATACATGACCCTAACCGTGTGATAAATTGGTATGTGATTCAAGTGGAACACGAGGGAGAGTTCCGAATCGAGCCAATGCACATCCTCGACAGGAAGGTCACCATGCTCTAGAACCGAGCCATAGGACAGGTAAAGGTGTAGTGGGAGCACTACGGTCTTGAAGAGGCTACATGGAAGCTGGAGGATGTCATGTGATTGGCACATCCATTTTTGTTCAAATATGAGGAGAACTGAGCGTGGTACTAGTGTAGCATTTTTGTTCAATTTTGTAAAGCACTGAGGACAATTCTATTGAAGGGGGGGGTTGTAACACCATGGTTTTGACCCCATTTGCATTAATGTATATGCTGTAAATATTATATGGAATCATGACAAGGAGCTCAAGGAAAAGGCCCTGTCATTGATTAGTGTTTGGAATATAGGAGATCATATTTGATGCATATGGTTTATGTGCTAAGGCAAGCACATTTGTAAACATCATGTAAATATGAAAATTAATGAAAAACCCATAACCAACTATGTCAATGCAAAGAAAAATGAGATGGGGGCATGATTATCCTAAGGATAAGGGGGAGGGAATGTTAACCTTGAACCAATTTGGGAAAATCCATGTGTCATGGGGACATTCCATCAAAACTGTCAACTACCTTTTTTCTTGTCTTTCTTCCCAACCATTTATTTCTGCTAGAATGTGGTTGAGGTAGTTATTGCAGGGAAGGGGAAGAGTATAGGAAAATTCAAATTGGGAAGAGCACCCAGTTTTGAATGTCATTTTTGACTTCTTGGGAAAGAAAAACACCTAGAAACGTAAGAAAAACACTCACGCATTATGTCTTCGTTTGGATTCATGTTTTGGGAGTTGCGGGACGTCTTGCTCATCCATCATTCTCTCCATTTGGGTGGAAGCTCTTCGGTAGCTGAGTTCTTCTTGTATATATCCTTTGCATTCTGCTAGTGTTTTCCTTTGGTGAGATTGTGATTGCTGTGTTGTAGTGTTATCTCGAAATATAGAGTGTATGACACCCTGTTACTCGTGTTCTAGAGTAAAGCCTGTGTTGTTAAGTCTCCCTATGGTTTTTGTGTCGTGCACCCTGGTTTGGGTCTGAACTATGTACAAGACTTAGGAGTGGGAGAGACGTAGAATGTGCTTGATAAACCTAGTGTGGAACTTCACAAGAAGATAAGAGCGGTTTGTTAACCTGTTATGGTCATCCTAAAGAGCGTTGGAAGAGAAGGTGTATCTCGAGGGACCATGGAGCAGAGAAGGGGGCACTTCCTTGTGTTGGGTGTGTAGGAAGCGGGGAATCCAGGCCAGATAGGTCTTCTGAAGGTGTTCTTAGCTCTATAGATGAGCTCAATAGATTAGCAATATATTTCTTCCTTCCTATTTCCTTAGAATCCTGATAAACCCAACTGGAAAGATTGCTTGGCTGGTAGCATGATAAACCCATATGTTGGCTTGGCTGTGTCTTGTTGTGTTTGGCCTTGTGAGTAACCTTTGGATAGATGGTTTGATAAACCAAACTGTGAATGTTAGCTTCGATAGGTAGCTTGATAAACCCAGCAGTGAGATGGCTTGGCTATGTACAGTATGATAAACCCATATGTTGGCTTGACTAGTCCTTAAGGTGAATGTTAGCTTGATTATGAGAAGTCTATGAACACAACTGTGAGATGGCTTGGCTGAGTGGCCTGTGAAACCCATCTGCTAGTTTGTTTTCCCTTGCAGCCTGATAAACCCAACTGTGTTGGCTTGACTGAGTTTTGTTGCACCCTTGGCTATGTATGAGTCTACTAGTGTTCCCTTATTCCTTGAGGAAATCATGCCCAACTCGGGGGTGGTAGTGTTGCTGAGAGATTGATGAGTGCACTAGCCTATGGTTGGGTGGAATGTTATAGCGACATAGCTAGTTGCGGGACAAGTTCTTCTCAAGATAAGTGTTCTTGTCTATGTTAATCTCTGCAATTTTATTTCTTTCATTGTAATTACTTGATGGAATATGATGAACATGTTGGATGTGTTAAATTCATGAATTGTTCATGTGAATAACTGCAATTATAGGAATCTATGTATGTTTCCTTCAATGCATTGTTAAACTAAGTTGCAGGGTTAGAATGCTAGAATGTTGTTGGCCTAGATGGCCAAGTATATTCATAGACTTCGATTAGCAGGTTGAAATTCAAGAAGAAACCTTCTTTCGCAATGGTTTATTTCGCAGACAGGATGTAGAATGCGGAAGACATCCTTTGGAAGAATTGGACCTCTGCAATTTCCTTTCCGCAATTGTGGGATTCGAGATGTGGAGATGAATTTTTGTGGAATTATGAATTTTTGCAATTGTCGTTCCGCAATGCACCTTTCCCCAACTTGCGGGATGTGGAGATGTATTTTTGTGAATTACGACTTTCCACAGTTTTCGTTATGCAATGCACCTTGGCGCAACTTGCGGGATGCTGGATGCGAGATGTGGCTTCACAGATTTTGATTTTCGCAATGGTCATTTTTGCATGCGTGATGTGGGATCACGATATCATGATTTCCACAATTCCCAATCCCGCAACTCAAGTTTTCTACGTCATCGATCTTTACGGGATGATTCTTGGCCATTAATTTGATTCCAGATGCGGGACTGTTTGTGATCATTGATTTTTGTCATTATTTCTCTCCACCATCTGATCTCCTCTGAGATATTTCCTTGGATATAGTTGAACTCATCAATGAAAGATGGGAGGGAGTGTGATAATGTTGTAAATGTCAAGAAGTGGTTTACGGCCATGCCCTGTGTTTCAATGAATAGTAAAGGTTCTCAATGAAATTTTTAATTCTGCATGATAATGGGGTATGGGTATACGACAAATAAATCTAGAGATACAACCAGCCAAGCTGGGGTCATCCCTTACATTGACCAATCCTTCTTCATATTGGGTGTACCTATGTAGTGAACAACCCTTTTTCATGTTCGGTGCAGCTTCATACAGTGATAAACCCTTTTTCATGCTGGGTGTACTCATACAGTGACCATCCCTTTTTCATGTTGGGTGAACACCTTTACAGTGCTAGTCCTTTTTCATACTGGATTCAAATATCAAATGTATTCCATAAATCCAACTCTTTTTCATGATGGATTTGAATACCACTCATCCTCCACGAAGCCATCCCTTTTTCATGTTGGATGTTAAAACCTTAGGAATTAATCATTCCCTCTTGCGATGGACATCGACTTGAACAAATTCAAGCTTATCCCCAAAGTAATCAAACTTCACTCTTTCCAGAGAGTTGCTTAATACATCAGATATATTCTCATCCATCACAATATAATGGAGCTTTGTTGCTCCTTTCAGACGATATCTCATATATAGTGATATGATATCTCAATGTGCTTTGATTTGTATAGGAATATAGGTTCTTGGACATCTTCACACAACTTTGGCTATCACAATACACATAATTTGTCTCTAACTTGACATCTAACAATCCCACGAACATATTCCAAAGCCACAATGCCTCACAACTTGCTGAACAAGATACAATATACTCTTCCTCGGTTGTACTCAGTGATACACTTGTCTATTTCTTGTTGAACCAATAAATCATTGCAGACCCCAATCTGAAGCAGCAACCTAAAGTACTCTTCCTATCAGTAGCACTACCAACCTAGTTGAATTCAACATATCAATGCAGGAAAATCCTGTGATCTCTCACATTTTCAAAGCCACACTCAATTATACCCTTTAGGTACCTCAACATGTGCTTTTCTTGAACCATGTGAACATCTCTCGGGTCCACCATGTACTAGCTCAAATTATTCACTGCAAAGTAAATACATGACCTCGTGTTCATCAAGTACATCAATGAACCGATCATTTTCCTATATAATGTTACATCAACTATAGGATTACACATCAACTTCAAGTTCGATGCCATTGGTGTAGCTATATCCTTGCAATCCAACATCGCAAACCTCTTTAGGATCTTGACCACATATTTTCCTTGGCTAAGGAAAATCTCTTCTGGATTCTACCACTCCTCTTATCCCAAGAATCATGTCAAGATTCTTGAACTCTGAGATCTATTGCAATCACTCCCTCTGAGGTGGAGCACTATCCTCGATATGCATCAGAACATTCTACAACAGAGTGATTGGTATCCTCCTCTCCTATTGGTATTTTGTGTATCCATCTATGTCATCTCTCAAGGTCATTGGATACAAAGATCCTTCATCTCTAACTTTGTTTTAATTTCATCTTGCACCATCCATGAGATTCTCGTACTTTATAGGATTCCACCTTCAACCTTGTAGCAAAGGTTGAGATCTCCATCACTCTAGGTGATCCTTAATCTCCTCATGGAACTATATGTGCTATCCCATGGGTTCCTTATGATCATGTACAAATAATTCTATGCACATGTGGTTATATGTAGAGAGTTTCAAGTCTCGGATGTTGGTTGTGGAGCCTGATCTTCCAGATCCAAAGAAATTATTCAGCTGTGTTTGTACCCGAGGTTTACTGTACACTCATTCTCCAACTTTGGGGTTTGGGGGCTCAGGGGTAGTGCCCTCGAGAAAGGGGATTCGGGGGCAAATCCCCCGAGAAATTTTTTGGGATGTTTGTTGGCCAACAGTTTTGCGGACCCATGGTATTGTGTTGACCTTAGTATTTTCCCATGGTATTTTCCCTATAAAAGAAATCATTGTAAAATGGTTGTGTATTGTATTGTATCATTGTAAACAATCTCTGTGATTTTGTGAGAGAGATTGTGAGAGAGTGAAGAGGAAGTGCAACGATATTGCTACAGGTTGTATCCCTTCATCTTTCTGTACGGTAATAAAAGGACTGGCAATTTTTTGTGTGGAAGTAGCCCATCATTTGGGTGAATCACGTTGTATCTGTGTCTCTCTATAATGTGCTTAATGTGTTTTGCATCTTTCCATAATGATTTAACTGTATATATGTTATTGATCTGCACTCATGTTTCTAACAATTGGTATCAGAGCCAAAAGGTCTATTTGGCTGGTAAACTTGCAAGAAATAAGGGTTCCTGGTTCAAGTGGGATTATTGGAAGAAGAGGGAAATTTTAGGGTCGAGAAATTTAACGGCCAAAACAATCAGATATGGAAGATGCAAATGGAGGACTATCTATACCAGAAGGATCTGTACCTGTCGTTGGGTGGAAAAGCAAAAAAACCGGTGGCTATGAAGGATGAAGAATGGGATATTCTTAACAGAAAGGAACAAGGAACAATATGGCTGTGCCTAGCTTCGTCGATGGCTTCCAATATTTTGAAAAAAAAAAAAAATAGAGGGTGTGATGAGCGCATTAGCAAAACTCTATGAAAAACCCTCGGCGTCCAACAAGGTATTTTTAATGAAGCATTTATTTAATATGAGGATGTCAGAAGGTGGATCTGTTGCTGACCATTTAAATGAGTTTAATACACTTACGAGTCAATTAATTTCTATAAACGTGAACTTTGATGATGAGGTTAGGGATCTAATAATATTGCACTCATTACAAGAAAGATGGAATAACTTGGCCATGGCTATAAGTAACTTTGTCCCTAGTTCAAACACTCTTAATTTTGATGATGTTCTTGGTGTTATTCTTAGCGAGGAAATGGGAAGAAAAAGAACATGTGAGACATCATGTAATGTGTTGACCATGGAGAGCAGAGGGAGACAAAATGAGAGAGGCAAGAGCCCAGGAAATCACAGCAAGTCAAAATGGAAGATCCAAGTCCATATTTGAAAAAATAGAGTGTTGGAACTGTGGTAAGAAAGGACATCTAAAAAAATACTGGAGAGCACCAAAGAGGAAAGGTGAGAGGCAGCAAGAGACTATTCAGGAATCCAATGTAGCAGGTGATGTGCTACAAGGTGCTTTGATTCTTGCATTAGATAATACTAGCAATTACTGGGTAGTAGATTCAGTGGCTTCATGTCATGCTACACCCCATAATAAATTCTTTCATGATTATGTTCAAGGTGATTTTGGACATTTTTTATTGGGGGATGATGAACCATGTAAAATTGTTGGAAAGGGTAAGGTATGGATTAAGTTAAATAATGGAAGTGAATGGATGCTAAAAGATGGAAGGCACATTCCTGCTATGAAAAGAAATCTGATCTCAACAATGTAGTTGGGAGAAAGTGGTTGTTTGTATATGTTTGGAGAAACGTTGTGGAATATCACTAAAGGATCACTGGTAATAGAAAAAGGAGATAGGGTAGGAATGTTATATTTATGTCCTCATAATACTGATTATTCTATCTTTGTAGCTTCCATAGAAACAAGTGCGTCATTGTGGAAACATAGGCTTGGCCACATGATTAAGAAGGTGATGCAGATTCTCTACTCAAGGAAACTGCTTTTAGATATGAAGCAGGGAAGTTTGGAATTCTGTGAGAACTATGTTTATGGAAAACATAAGAGAGTTAGATTTCATAGGGTTGGGAAACAAAAGAAGAGTGAAAATTTAGAGATTTTCGATATAGATGTATGGGGACCAACTTAGGTACAATCTCTTGGTGGCTCTCGTTATTATGTTACATTTATTGATGATGCAACTAGAGAAACTTGGGTTTATTGCATTAGATAGAAATATGACGTGTTTGATACTTTAAGAAGTGGAAAGATTTGGCTGAGAATGAGATAGGAAAAAGGTTGAAATGTCTCATATCTCATAATGGAGGTGAATACTGCAGCAAGGAGTTTGACAGTTACCGTTCACACAATGGGATTCACAGAGAGAAGATAGTCCCTGGAACACCACAAGAAAATGGTGTGTTAGAAAGGATGAACAAAATGATAATGGAGCGTGCAAGGTGTATGAGATTGCATGCAGGGTCTCCCTTACAGTTTTGGGCTGATGTTGTAAACACTGTTGTTTATTTAATAAACCGAGGGCCTTCAAGTGCTTTGGATGGTGGGATTCTAGAGGAGGCATGGACATATAAATACGTAAAATACTCATTTCTGAGAACTTTTGGTTGTGAAGCATTTTTCCATATTGATAAATATGATAGAAAAAATCTTGAAGCTAAATCCAAGAAATGTACATTTATTAGATACGGGGTGATGATTTTGGTTATCGCTTATGGGATTTTGAAAATCACAAAATCATTAGGAGTAGAGATGTAGTATTCAATGAAAAGGTTATGTACAAAGATCAGTTGCAGGGAAAGAAAGTGGAAAAGGAAAACACAAAGTACACATTGCTTGATGAAATCAAATAAATTTAAGTTCCAAAGGCACCAGAAAATCAAGAACAACAGAAGCTACCTAAAACTCCTGCAACTTTAAGAAAATATACCAAGTTAAGTAGACCCCCTAAACAATTCTCTCCTTCACTGTATTATTTATTGATGATTGATTCTGGAGAACAAAATTGTTATGAAGAGGCAATGCAGGTAGAAACTAGAAAGAAGTGGGAGAAATGAAAGAATGAGGAGATGGACTCACTGGTAAGAAACTAGACTTGGGATTTGGTTCAGTTGCCTGCAAAAAAAAGGGCATTGCAGAATAAATGGGTTTACAGGTTGAAGGAAGATTATGGAGGCAAGAAGCGGTACAACGCTAGACTTGTTGTAAAGGGGTTTGCACAAAAGAAAGGTATAGACTTTGATAAAATATTTTCTCCTGTTGTTAAAATGACTTCAATTAGAACTATTTTAAGTCTAGTGGTAGATGTAAAAACAACCTTTCTCCATGGGGATTTGGAGGAAGATATTTATATGTAGAAGCCATAGGGGTATGAGGTCAAAGGGAAGGAGAATTTGGTTTCCAGGTTAAAGAAGAGATTGTATGGCCTGAAGTAATCTCCAAGGAAGTAGTATTTAAAATTTGATAAGTTTATGGCGAAACAAGGTTATGATAGATGCCATTATGACCACTATGTTTATTTCAAGAGGCTAGATAACAAAAGATATATTATCTTGTTATTGTATGTGGGTGACATGCTTGTTGCAGGGTCCCACATATAGGATAGAAATGTGCTCAAAAGAAAACTAGCTAAATCATTTGCAATGAAGGATTTGGATGATGCAAAGCAAATCCTTGGCATGATAATAACAAGAGACAAGAAAAATCACAAATTGACGTTGTCTCAAGGTGAGTACATAGAAAAGGTGTTGCAGAGGTTTAGAATGTAGAATACAAAACCATTTAGTACACCTTTAGCCAACCATTTCAAACTAAGTAAGGAGATGTGTCCAGAGACACAGGAAGAGATAGATTACATGTCCAAGATTCCCTATTCATCAGCGGTTGGAAGCTTGATGTATGACATGGTGTGCATAAGACTAGATATTGCACATGCAGTGGGAGTTGTGAGCAGGTATATGAATAATCTAGGTAAAGAGCATTGGAAAGTAGTACAATGGATTCTCAAGTATTTGAGAGGTACCCCTTCTCATAAATTATGTTTTGGAGGTTCAAACAGTGTTCTATAGGGATATGTTGATGCAAATATGGCTGGTGATAAAGACAACAGGAGGAGCACCACAGGGTATGTGTTTACTGTGGGTGGAAAAACTATGCAGAATAGACATTAGAACTTTGTGGTGAGGGAGTGGTAGCCTTAGCTGTTAGGATTATTAATCCTACCTTTTTGAATTTGGTCATATTTCTAAATAAGGAGTCATGTCTAAATCGGGAGTCCATCCAATCTATTTTTAGTCACTAGCACCATTGGGTCCACTTGGCCTAATTGGGGCACATGTTCCAGTTACTAAAGTGTGGGGAACACTAATTCAGGCCTAGTTCCAGTGATTTCACTTGCATGCATTAGTTTAGGAGAGTATTAGATCAGTCCCTATAATTTAGGATCCACTGGAAGTGTCGATACTAATCCAAGCCAGTTGAGTTAAGTTGGTGACTAGTCAAGATCAGTTAGGAGTCAGTTACATTCATTTCTAGTCCTCTACATTCAGTTAGCACTAGGTTTGCATGGCTGCATGCAGGGGAAGCACATTACTCACCTACCACATTCATTTAAGCTTAGTTAACACTGAATTAGACACTTGAGTTGTGATTTAGAACTATGATGAACTCCGATAATGATTTAGACATGGTCATTTAACCATTCAGTCCTCCAACAATGATTTAGACAAGGTCAGTTAACCTTTCGGTCAAGTAGAGTCTAATCAATTAAAATTTCCTCACATGAATTCAAATTGCTTGTGGCTATGTAGCCATTTTACTTCATTGAAATTATTATCTAATTACTTTTGGTTAATGAAATCATTCACCGTTGCAAGCCATTTTTTCACTATTTCATTCTTCAATTACTGAGTAAATTGTGTGATCTATTCTTGTGAGTTGTGTGTTTATCCATTGATCTATGTGCTCAATTTAAGATGATATCAGAGCCTCAACATGAAAAGGCACTTATCCTACTATAGATCCATACTTGGATCATTTTTTTTGAGCAAAATTTCTCCTTGCAGTACTGTACCAGAAGCGGAGAATTTACCACTTAATATCCCAAGTTAAGGAATTGTTGATCAAGCTTGCTTGATCAACTATGCTGGGTGTGAAGGAAATTCCTAAAGTGAAGATTGCCGACCTTATTTTGTATGTTTGATTGTGTGATTTATAGGTTTACCATTCCTCTTCACTGCATTCCCTATAAGCAGCTCAGTCTCCTTCATAACATTCACTACAACAGCTCAATCTTCTGCACTCTAGATGGCCCCTCCAATGGAAATCCTCACTCATTTCAACTATCACCAGTGGAAGGAGGAAATGGAGATGCAACTATGCTCCAAAAGACCCTTTAGACTCATAATGGAAGTAGAGAAAGAGACAATTCATTATGTTGACAAAGAAAAGTATTGGAACATGCTTGATGAAGAGTACGGATGCTTGAGCCTCTCAATCTCTCGAGATCTTCTCTTCCATTTCAATGGATTGAAGGCTCCAAAGGGGGTTTAAGATAATATTTCCTCCTTATTTGAAAAGGAGGATGATTTGAGGGTCTTTTAGTTGGAGAATGATCTGATCTCTCTCCATCCAGCCAATTTCAAACTACTCAATGACTTCTTCACAAAATTCAAGAATCTAGTGTTCCAATTGAAGCTATGTAAGGTAGAGGAGGAGGATGATCAACTCATCCTTGCCATTATCTCCAATATTGGTGTAGACTATTCAATGTGTGTATCAACATTTCATTTTGTGAAGCTCTCTAATCCAAACTGGAAGATGCCTACTCTTGACTCTTTCATTGAATCTCTTACTTAGGAGCACGACAAATTGATCCAAATGGGGATCATTCGATCTTCCAGAGATCAAGCACTTGTTGCAGGAGGACTTAAGGGAGGAAAAAGGATGAGTCTCTTGTAGATAAAGAGAATTCAAAAGAGCCTTTAGGTTCGAAGATAAGCAAGAAGAATGGCAAAGGAAAGACACTATGTTCTTACTATGGAAGGGGATTTCATCCAGAAAGCACCTGTATGAGAAGAACAATAGATGATATCTCTCTTCGTTTGAAGAAGCATAACATTACTGTACCTGCTAGCACAAGGAAGGCTGACCAAAAGGAAGAAACTGAAGAATATGAAGAGTCATGCCATGCATTGAAGTCTAGTTGCTCCACAGCATATGCCTTCCTCATTGATTCTGGAGCTTCAAATCATATGGTTGCATCCAGAGAATCATTCTCTTCCTTGTGGTCTTTTGATGGTCCTAGTATTCAGATGGGAAATAGTAGTAAATTTTGAGCCAAAGGGAAGGGCTCTATCAAGCTTGAACATGGAAAGTTCAAAGATTGGCTTTATGTTCCCTCCCTAGCTACAAACATGTTAACTGTATACCAGATGACTCATACTGGCTCTCCAAAGTGAGTCATATTTGGTCCTGACTCAGTTGAGATTACAAATATCTCTTCTAAGAATATCATAGTGAAGGGTGACGCAAATCATGCAACCAAGGCATATGAGTTCTCACACTTCATACCATTTTCAGAACTAGTGCACTCTCAGCAGCCACTTATAAGGGAAGGTAAACAAAATTCATCTACATCTTTTGTAGTTTCCACTAGTATTGCAGATCCAACTGTATCAGTTTATGAGATTGAGATTCAGGGTGATTCAGATCCAGATCCAGTCCCTCCTTCAAAATTGGAACCTAGGAAGATGACTGGAAATCCACTTGAAACTTGGAAGGGAAAGACCCTTGCGCTATGCCATCCAATCTTACCTCCTTTAGAGAGATGCAATAGAATCCCTATAAGATGCTACATGGAAAGAGCTCAGTTTCACTACATTCAGAAGAATAGAGCTGATCATATACCTCTTCATCCAGCAAGAGACAAAGGTTACATTCCTCCTTCCTTCCATCATCATTTTGGGAGAAGATGGAGAAGTCTACATGCCATTCCCTAGGATACCTATGCACAGAACATCATACATGTTGCTTCACTACATCACAGATATTGCAACAACATATTTTCAAGTTTTTCAAACTTGAATCCTGATTCTATCTGCTTAGTTAGAGGGGTGGATTTTTTCCCACGTGGTTTTTCCTTGAGCTCCTTGTATTGAGAAGTTACTTTACTTTACTTGATGTAATGGGTGACCTATGGTCTTAGTTACCAGGGCCCAAAGATTTTCCAAGTTAGCATTCAGGGGGGGTGTTAGGATTGTTAATCCTCCCTTGTCTAATTTGGTCATATGTCTAAATCAAGAGTCATGTCTAAATCAGGAGTCATGTCTAAATCGAGAGTCCATCTAGTCTATTTTTAGTCACTAGCACCATTGGTTCCATTTGGCCTAATTGGGGAACATGTTCCAGTTAATAAAGTGTGGGGAACACTAATTGAGGCCTACTGCCATTGACTGCACTTGCGTGCTTCTGTTTAGGAGCCTCCTAGATCAATCCCTACAATTTAGGAGCCACTAGGAGTGTCGATACCAACCACGGTCAGTTGAGTTGAGTTGGTGACTAGTCAAGCTTAGTTAGGAGTTAGTTACCTTCAGTTCTAGTCCTCTACATTCAGTTAGCACTAGGTTTGCATTGCTACATGTAGGGGAAGAAAATTCCTCACCTACCATAGTCAGTTAATCTTAGTTAACACCGAATTAGACACTTGAGTTGTGATTTAGAATGCCGATGAACTCCGATAATGATTTAGACAAGGTCAGTTAACCATTCAGTCGTCCAATAACGATTTAGACAAGGTTAGTTAACCATTCAGTCAAGTAGAGTCTAATCAATTCAAATTTCCTCACATGAATTTGAATTGGTTGTGGCTATTTAGCCATTGTACTTCATTGTAATTATTATATAATTACTTTTGATTAATGAAAGCATTCACAGTTTCAAGCCATTTTTGCACTGTTTCATTCTTCAATTACTGAGTAAATTGTGTGATCTATTCTTGTGAGTTGTGTGTTGATCCATAGATATATGTGCTCAATTTAATATTAGCTTCCTCTGCTACATATTGTTTCATTGACAACTCATGGAGTTGCTTGGCCAATGATTCTATAGTAGGCGTACTTACTAAACCAACCACACCATCGACATGAGTTTCAGGCTTGGGTTTCTCCGAGTCATTCGAAGACCTTGATGCTTCTAGGATAATTTCATATAGAATCCTAGACTGAGCATATATCAGATCTAACTGCTGGGCCCTAAGGATTTCCTCTTCCTCCATGGTAACTCTCGATGTGGACACGTCCTTAGAAATAGAAAGAAATAGATATTTCAAGAATCACTCCAATAAGAACTCAGGAGGGATGGTGGATTTAATAAGCCTCTTTCTCCTTCGCTACTCCTGAATATGATCGGATATGTGTGTGGCCTTTTTCCATCAAACATCATACTTGACAGGAAGTTGAAAATGATTTAGGAACATAGTTGATAAACCAAGGAAGCTATCATATGCGGCTGACGGAAGTTCTATGTACCATTTAGCCGCTACATGGGTTAACGTTCTTTGAAATATCCTCAATCAAACAAAGTCATCATTCAGTGAGTTGGAAGAGCACCAAAGGTGAAATGTGGTGATGTGAGCACCTAGATCTTCACCAGTTTTCCCTTCAAACTTTGGGATGTCTTAGGTAAGTTTGATGGGTACAGGTTTCCATGCCACATTGTGACGCACATGGTTGTTCATTATTTTAGACAAATATGGAAAATTTAATGTTGCCGGGAAAGGAATTTTCAGCCTAGTCGGGGTTTGATATTGAGGATTCTGGTTGTGGAAGTACCTTCCCCAAGGCTCCCGAAAGAAAAGGTGGGGTTTCTTGTAGCCACCGACTATGATGTCGTAGCACTATTCTGAAATGGATTCCACCTAAAATCTAGAGGATTACCAAATTGTGGTGTGTGATAAGTGGTTTGGCCCGCTCTAGCTGAAACTGGAGTTTGAAAAGTAGGAGCATAAATTCCTCCACTAAATAGTGAAAAGGGAGAGCTCCCAAAAGGGGTGACTGAAACCTAATTGAAGCTATGAAAAATATAACCTGTGAAGATGTTTGGGTTTCCAGATGACATACCCACATAAGTAAGCAATGGGCCTACATAAGGTGTGGATGGAGGAATATGTCCTCCATTCCATGGAAATCCCTAGACCAAATGAAGTGGACCCACTTGGACCACTTTGAGCACTTTACATGAAAGGAGAAAAAGTAAAAGGAAGATTGGGAATCCCAATAACCACCCCACTAGAATGACCTATAAAATTAGAAGGTGATGAGGGATTGACCACTCGAGCACTTGGAGAAAGAGGTGAAGTAGATGCAGTAGGTCTTGGATCACTTGCCCAGGGATGTGAAACTCCACCAGCCAACATGGATGAAGTAGGGGTAGACATACCCTCTCATATACTAGACATATGTAGACTCAAAGAAACACCATAAACATGTGAATTGAAAGGAAGGACTTGGACTATTATAGGTTCATTCATGTCAGTTAGAGGTGTATTATAATTCCTTGCAAACACGTCGTCCTGCAAGTATTCTATATCTACTAGTGGGGATTCTTCCTGAGCAATTCTAAGTTCGGGTTCACTTAGAACTTCGCTAACACCGATCAATTCGAAAGAACCATCTGTGTCAAGTCTCCTCCTTTGAGATGGTGTTAGAGATTCCAATGTAAAAGATGGAGGAAGGTTTTGCAACCTTATAGACCTACGAAGAGGATGGTCCTTCACAGTTAAAAATATGACTGACACACCTAAAGGATAACTAAAACACAAAAAAACCAAAGAGCACACACTAAAAATTTCCTAAGTATCACAAACACATGAGGTAAAAGATACACCTTCCAAAGGAAATTCTGGGATGATTAGGGACCATATACAACCAATGAAGATCAAAGAATGGTTACTTGGAGTCTCATGAAGATTTATATGGGTACAAGTGCTAGAATCACTCAACCTCACTCCCAAATTATCAACCTAGGTTACCTTCCAAGTCCACCCTAGGAGCACTGGAAATAGCCTTCCAATGCCACATGTGTAAGAACCTAATTTCTGGAGACTAAGGATACCAAATATACAATGAGAGTCTAGAGGAACATTGATTGGAATGATTGATGTGCATGGGAAGGGTAGTTAATCCCAAAATTCTAACAATACTAACACCACACAGATCCTAAGAAGTGATATTGATAGAACCCCTATACGCACAACAATCCTAGTATACGATCAAACAAGGCATTGAAGGGTTATCTCCACAACTAAGCTCTCACGTGGCCTCATTCTTGACTCCTGTGTTAGAGGATATTTCCGTATTATCCCTTGTAAAAGTGGATTTAACTAAATGTATGAAACTATGTCTGAAATCAAAGCACTCTTGGATAGTTAAAATCTCCTAATCCAAGAACCTAGCCTAAGCTAGTTGATGATCAAACCTATAAAAAAAGATTACTAACAAATTTTATGTTAAGCATTTTTATTATGGATTTATTACTTAGATATAGTGGAGTGGGACTGAATGGTGTTTGGACTCAACATGTGAAAGCAAATGATATATAAAATTTCAAAATAAATGGAACTAACAATGCTCTTTTTTATTTTTCTTTTTCAATGCAACTAATGAAACTTTTTAAATGAATTTTGAGAAAGCACAAGACTCTAATTTTTTTTTCCTTCTAAAAATAAAGGAAAAACAACTAATGCAAAGCTATGCAAATTAAAGTTTCTTTTGTATTTCTTTTCAAAAAAACTCAAAAAATTTATGCAATTGAATGCACCTTAAGCAAGTTAAGAAATATGAACATATATAAATGAAAATGATACTATTCAAATCTTTACAGTAACAATATTTAGCAAATAAAGCAAAGATGACTCAAACCTTAACTTGGACAAAATATTGACTCGGTTAGACCAATAGATCAAAAATTGGTAAAAATGACTAACCTAGACCACTACAACAACAATCCAAGGAAAATCAATGTTCTAAAAGGACTGATAGACACCGGTAACCTATAAAGACATGTTGGCATGATTTTATGACCTAGGCCAATAGAGGGAATCAAGCCCACATAGGTTGCTTAATACAGCTCCCGATATGTTTAAGTTAGCTTGATTTCGCAGGTTATGGTCTCCTGCTACCAGCTGAGTTTTATTCTCTTAAGGAGAATATGATTTTTTAAACTCAGTAAAATATTTCCTGTATTAATCTAAAGTTAACCTAATTCCTAATGTTAGATTCTAAGTCTACGTTATCCTAACTTTGCTTTCTTAGGGAAAGTCTCTTGTTTTGGTTTTTGTTTGGATTTCTAACTTAAGAAATAGTTTTAGATGTTAAATAAATAATCTGACTAAAATATAACTAACAACTACTAAAGTAAACCTAAACCTAAAAATCTAAGCTAAAACTATGAATTAAAACTAAAATAATATCCTATCTCACCTGATAGAAAATTAATTGATTATATTAACTATTAATTAACAATTAAAGATAACAAAGGGAAATTAAGGGTATAATTCCAGATAGAAAATTATCAGAATTATTATCATAAAAAATCACTCTGTTCAATAAAATTTACAAAAACAGAAAAATAAAATGAGAAACCATTTCATCTATTCTGTAATGTAACTGTCAATGAATAATTAATGTTCAACACTAGATGTATGAATATAAATTTGAATCACTTATTAATCAAAACACCATCTGAAAATATAGATGCAATCAATAACAAGTTATGAAATATAATACTACTTAATCAAGATCATATGAAATGATTACAACAGTATCTGTATCAAACACTAACATTGTGTGATAAGAGTAATTCAAATAGCATTAATGCAAAAATAACCAAGTATAAACGAACAATAATTTTAAGATGAAAATTAGCTATTGAAATATATATTAAAGTTTCCAAAAATTGAAAACAAAGAGTGATACCAGTCTTTGAAATACTAGTCTAACAACATCCACGAAGAAAACTCCAGCAGAACAATTCCAACCAAAAAATATATTTAATTTCAACAAGTAGTTTCTGAGTCATCACATCCCTTTATTCAGAACATAGTTTTGTCTTTTATACACAAAAGATCTAAACTACTTTGAGACTTTTTAGAACTAAATTCTAATTTTAGTACAATCTGTTTTAACACATATTTGACTGATGAGGCATCGTAATCAATATCAAGAACACTTGGAAAGCATTAAATTTTGTCAAAACAAATTTAGTAGGAAGATGACTTTGATAGGCTTCGACTGCTCCGCAAAAGATGCATCAAGCAACAACAAGTGCTGCCGGTCAGAAAAATTGTCTCTATTTAATCCAAAGCGTTCATTATATAAGTACACATGTGATATTCAGTTACAAATATATTAATTCCTCGTCAAAATAATAATGAAAATATAACAAAAAAATAGAATGAAATAAATTTCAAGCATACCTACAGAAATATACCAGCATAACTGAAAACAAACTAAGTGTCAAGTTTTGTTTTGCAAATTAACTGTTCTTATTTCCTCAAAAAGTCTAGCTTTGAGTTTTAGGATCATAATATTTTGTCGTTCTATTTTTTCAAGCAAGTTCTTATTGGTTATCATCACTGATCTCCTGGCCTCCTTGTATCCATTTTTCTTTAAACTCATTATTCACCATTGTTGCACCCATTCTAACAACTCTGTCTTGAACGTTTTATTCTCTTCATCCTTCATCGTTGCATTCAGTTGGCATTCTTTCAATTCTTCCTTTAACTGTGCGACTTTTTCCTCATAGATTCGATCAAGAACTTGCTGCAATGTTCATCATCCTGATCATGAAACGAATCATTGGATTGGGAAAAATAAGGTTTATCATAATCCTGAACAGGCTGAGTACCATCTATAAACAAAGGTTCTATCTCAATATTTTTAGGATCAATGATTTCTTTAGCCGAAGGCATCACAAGATCATTCATTGTCGAAGTTTGTTCGTCAATATGATTTGTCTTCTGAATTGGGGAAAAAACATCATCTTCACTTTCAAGCTGAATAACAACTGGTTCAGTGTTTTGTTGCATTGTTACAGGCATGGATATGCTAGTCATGCTCCGATTAAACCTGCGAGCACTTACTATACTAGGATTCTTAAATTTAGGTTCAAATTGATCAACAAAAACCGAACTTTTATTTAAGTTTTGAACTAATCCCTCAGACCTTTTATCCAATACTTGGTTTCCTGAAGTTAGTTGTACGTTATTAGAAACTTCAACACTAATTGGTTGGGGTCTACCTTCTATCAATTCATATTCCAAACCTATCGATCGAGTGAGATTTGTTGAGTCTTAAATCCTTAGGGTTTAATTCATCATTTACTTCAACTATTTCAAACCCATTATATCGCCTCCTATTCTACTGAGTCTTAGGCTGAACAGAGGGCCATAATTCATTTTGTTCAAAACCATTCTCATCTAGAAATTGGTCCCGGGTTTTTCCAATAAAATATAATTGATATTTAACTAAGATCTTCACTAAACCATGGTGGAAAAGGCTACGATATTGATCCCCTATAGTGTTTTGAACAACATATGCTATCTTGCATAAACTATTAAGCAAGAAATACAGTAAATTTATCTTCGATCCTTTAAAGGCCATTAGGAATCTCAAATGGTAAAAATAAACAGTATCATACCTTCCATCACATGTGATATATTGTATAATTATTTGGAGGAGTGTCTCTATTGAGGTTGTAGATATTTAACTGGATGTCCAAAATTATCCTCAAATCCTTCAGGCAAAGTCAATAAGAAATTTTTCCATTTATCTCTGTTAATTTCTTTCTTCTTGAACCAACACTCTCCCTTTTGTGGCAAGCTAGTGGCCTTTGCTATGAAGTCCTCAAAAATTTCTAATTGTAGATTCCCAACCTGTGCTACATTTCCTTTACAAGACAAGGCAAAGAGACCAGTGACTTCTTCATTGTGCCCACTGAAACTCCTAAGAATTTTTTCCCAACCTATTTTATCAAATAATTGTGAAACATTCAGGTGAATATCTAAAAGCTCGGATCCATCAGGTTCGAACCTACAAAAGTTTCCATACTCAAATTCACTGGCTCTTCAATCGAATAGGTAGGGAAAGGCGTTGTGAAAATGGTAGCGATAGGTATCCAAGACTGCACACACATGGTAAAACCCTAGACTCATTCCTACGTGTGATATCTTACCGTCAAAGCCAATTCATGTATCTAGCAAACATTTGATATGACTCAAAATTATTTCCTTATGGTTGAATCATGTCGAATTATGAATGTAATGAGGATAACAAGTAAGATAATAATTTCTAGATATGTGTATATAACAAGTGTCAAAAAGAATCCATTCGTATCCAACATCAATTAATTTAGTTTCAAATTTGGCATGAGAGAGATTATATGTGGAGATCAAAGGTATTGATCAATATTTTGTAGTTCATCCCCAGGTTACGAATAATCATAATGAATCTACAACGTGGCATCCAAAATATTCAATAACATGCATATTGATATGTACCATATGATGAATAATGATCCTGCCTTGAAGTCTTATCAATATCAGTGAAGGTGTAATGATTCACCATGATTCAAACCATAATATCATGCTTATAAATTCATGATTCTCAAATAGTTCAATTTAATGAATTAGAGTGATACGATAGTTCTTCAAGGAGAATAGACGTTAAGTTAGAAATATCATATACATTATAAAGATAATCATCAAAATTTTGAGTTTATAAAATGTCTATAAAAAATAGAAGTCAAGTCAGCGATCATGATAAAATAAACTTCAATGATGCTTCAAAATATTTTCAAAGGTGAGCATGGTTCCATATATACAATTTTATGGGCATATGTTCATATTATTTATATACAAAGATAAAAAATAAATTAAATGAATGATATGTCTATAAGGGTTTAATAATATGATAAAGTAATTTGATTAAACCTAATAACTCATATTCAATTATACAAATGCCATCATAAATCATGCCCAATATCAAAGCCAAAAATGAAATTAGAACTATTTACATGAAAAGAAAAGATCTAAAAATTAAGTAAGTTGATTGAAAGCTATTAATAAACAACTCGTCAAAATATATAATCAATAATAATATAATAAAATTTTGATCATATATAACCTAGTATTTTAATAGCTGCAAGAAAAATTAATCAACTTAATTTGACCTGACCTTTGAAACCTTAATCCTAATTTTCAATTTTCTCCTAATTGAGAGTACCTGCAAAATCATACATTCTGAAGGCACTCTTCTATAAGTTTGTGATGAATTATAGAAGAACACTGATTAGTTTTATTAAGCAAGGTAAGAATAAAATTTTCGAGGGTTGTTGCTTACCAACAAGACACCAGCATTCAAACCAAACAACAAAGAAGGAAAGACCCAACATAGTTACAAAAGAGGCTTTAGACCTAACTCACCTAAAAAAACTTGATTGACAAGCAAAAATTGAAATGTATACACCACCAACAACAACAAAATGATAAATAAAGGGCCTTACCAACACTTGAGAGGTCAAAAACAAAAAATTAGGTTAAACCCTAGCAGTTTTACCTATACCTACAGGAAATTGCGACTACCACTTAGACAACCCGCGAATGGACCACGACTGTATATACACTCAACCCTCAAATACAATAGGGTAATCACAACTTTATATATTAACAACCCGTGATTACAACCATACTTTTTTCAAAAGAAAAAGAACATCTAGAGGACCCTAAGCCTTAGACAGTGCAAACTGAAAGAAAAAACTAAGAAAAACACTCACAGTAACCAATAGAGAAAACTAGTCAGGAATAACCCACATAATAGACCCAAAATAGGTTAGACTCCCCAGTGGAGTCGCCAGTTCTATTGTTCAGGGAAAATATACCTTATGACCAAAGGGTCTGGGGTCACCAACATAAAAATACTAAACTTGAAGACATACAACTATCTATAAATTTGAGAGAGAAATAGGGTAGAAAGATAGTGTACCTTGTTTATGAAGGTTGGTCCTAGCTTTTCTCCTTCAATCCAAATACTCCAACAGCTTCAATGGATATTCACACCTGCAAAAGAGATAGATGCCTTCCTGCAGAATCGTAGATGTTATTTAAGAGATTAGTAAAATATTATAATTATAGTAAGACAACAATATAATTCATGAATCATAACACATAAGAACATTAATGCACTAATTTGGAAGAAAATCTCTCTTTATTAGTAAGTAGTGATAAAATATACAACCTATATCTTATACAAGTCCTCCTCTGATATCCAAGGAACTGAGTTATGCTGCTCCAAATCTCCAAGGGTATTCCTCCAGCATAACCTTGCTCTCCTTTGATATATCCTTAACCTCAACTACTCTCCTCTATTTATACTTGATGAACATGAGGAGTTATGAAGTTTGATATGGTTAGGGAGGCTGGGGACATTATGATTATGAACCCAACTGTCCCTAACTAAACATGTTTTTATTTTTTAAATTTTGTCTTAGGGTAATTGCGGGTATGAATACTAGCAAGTTGCGAATGAACCACGAATTTTATAAAGGAAACCCGCGAATGAAAAGTGTGATCATGTAATCGTGGGTTGCATAGATGGATACCCATGAATGGTTTGCGAGTTGCAATTTCAATAGTCGCGATTACACCTTAAGACTTTCGAAAACATGAGAAAGACTGACAAGATCAAGATGTATCAAGGCACATACTCATCTATAGGTTTTTGGCTACTTCAATCCATTATGTCCTTTTGTGTACCGACGCATTGAGTTTCAATACTTGGACAAAGAAGCTCCATTTAAAAGGATAACACCAATGGGAGGGCTTCAACTTGATGCTTGCTTCAATGCCATTTTTGGAAACTACTTCTGGATTACTTAGGGTTTGATAGAGAAACCATGATTTTTCAAATTTGGTGACTTGCAAATATGTTTGGATATAAATATGCACCTACTCAAGGAAAGTTGATCAATGTACTCCTTTTCCCAAATATGTGGACAAAATGAAAAATATATGATGCCCTAGTTTCTCCAATTTCTTCTACTGAATTGATCGGTCTTAACTATGATGTATATCTGAAATTTGTGCTCCTAAAGGTCTGATAATTTTTCCTAGGGTAGTATCATTTGTACTCTTTCCAACCTCATAGGTTATAGAAATATTAGATTCAACAAGTGGAACTTATGCTAAGTTTCCAAAATGACATGTTTATGTATTGGATATGTATAACTAACTTGTACATAGTTCCACATTTCACTGTTTCCACTTCTAGTTCTGGAACTCATACAAGAAAAACTACAGTCAGTTCCCCTTCTAGAATATCTTACTAAATTCTATTTGGATATTCTTATCCCAATATATACCATTTCTCCCTAGGTCACTTGTTTAAAGCTTAATTTTGGAAGAATATGGGACCATGATTTGGATGGATCATATCTCAGAAAGTACATCGAATTTGAGGTTGAAACTTGCACAAAAGGTAAATCAACATTTCATATTCAGAATTTCCATGTTTCAACTAATGAAACTTCACCAAAGTAAATTTGTAGTGAAATTTCCCTTACGATTAGATTTTTCCTTCTAGGGTTTCAAGTGTGAAGCCCTGATCACTAACAATTGTAGTAGAAGCAATGTTGCAGTTGTGCAATGGATTCTTTCAGGATGGATTTGATACCATGCTATAATTTTGATGGCTATATAATATATTTAAAAATTTAGCAGCATAACATCATAACCATATGCAATAATATCACTTAAAGAAATATAAGTAGAACAACACAAAACTAACACATAAATTTATCCTAGGAAATCACAAGGGAGAAAACCAAACAACTTCTTTAGTATAGATTCTGTCACCAAGTGTAATTCCAAACCAAGATAAACCATGAATACAATAGAAAATTATTCTCTTCTCCAATGAGCCTCTTCTTCTCTCTCATGTGCACTTTCTTAAGTGAGAGGTATGTCCAAATGAGAGGAGTTCCCTCTATATTTATAGTCATCAAGTGAGTGACCTTTTTACCTAACAGGGATGACCTGTTTCTCTAAATATGGATGACCTCCTAGGGAGACACAAAATAAAATTTATATAATATTTCTTGTGGGTATTATTGACCCGACTTACAACAGAAGGGATACATTGATTCTTTCAAGTATATTTACATGACCAAGTGCGTCAATAACATCTCCCGAAGGAAGTACACCAATAATAAAATAAAAGTAAAATAAGAATATCTTTCGAAGTTATCATCCTTCAACATTGGTCAAACCACCAATCAGATCACGACCACATTGCCAAATGTTTGGATCGATTTCTTGCAAAATATTACGGTTGCGGAAGAATCAATTACGGAAATTGAGTTTTAAAAACTCAAGCATGTGAAAAGTTGATTGTAGGAGCAAACTTATGGAATCCTACTCGTAGAAGGATATTTTGATCAGCATTTCATCCTCATGAAGAAGAAGACTTTAGGTATGCTAGCTTTCACTTGCCATCCGTTTTGGTATCATAGTAGAATAAAGATGCTGCTAAGACAAGGACAAATGCGTGGAGTCCCTGTAGGATGTAATCGAGGAAGACAAGCTACAGAGACAGAAACACAAAGGGAATTAATAGAACTCCAAGATAGGATGGAAGCTATGGAGAGAAATAATTCAGAGAATACAAACACCAGTGATGAAGAAGAATCCTCTGAAGACGAGCGAGAGGAGGTTGTTGAAGAAATAAAAGTATTGAAGATGCTGATGAAGGCTAGTAACATGCCTAAATTTGAAGTTACCATATATGAAGGTATTTTGAATGTTGCAGAACTCATGGAATGGATCAATGCTCTAGAAAAGTATTTTGATTTTAAATAAATTGAGGATAAAAAGAAGGTGAAATATTTCGCTACTAGATTGAAAGGATATGAAGCCATCTGGTGGGATGAACTTCAGATCCATGGAGAAAGAAGAGGTAAGTCCAAATCAAAACCTGGGATAAAATGTTAGATAAAATTAAAACTCAATTTATACCTAAGGATTATCAGTTTACTCTCATCATACAATTACATAATCTTAGACAAAAAGGTATGACTGTTAAAGAATACACAAAAGAATTCTTTAAATTGAGTATTAGAGATGAACAAACACAAGGGGACATATAAAGAGTGGCCCTATACATAAATGGAATAATATTTGATATACAAGATGAAATTAGTTTTCGGAATTTGAATACTTTTGAAAATTCTTTTCAGGAGTCCTTCAAGGTAGAACATAATCTACTAATAAGACATAACCAGAAGAATCGAGGGAGAGGTTTAGCCAGAGGATATCGAAATAGAGGAGGTAAGTTTCTGTTGATGTATATGTAACTTCAGAATGTATTCTTCTATGTATCTTATGTATTGTAACCCAATGTTTATTCCGGGATGTTTCTATTATGTATTTGAGTCATGTGATCATGCCCCGATGTTCCGATTGGGAGGATTAATAATGTAATCAAGTCATATCAAGTCATTAGGTAAGTCCCCACAGTTTTGGGGCAGTTGAGTTATTTTACACTAATTAAGGTGTAGGCTCGAGTAAGTAATTGTTAGTTGGGCCGACATGATTGAGTGCACTTCAAGTCAACGGAAGAATATAAATAGAGAGTGAGAGACTCTCTATTTATCACTTGTGAAATACATCGCTTGCTCTCCCAAGTGTGGCGAACTTCTGAAGGACGAAATTTTGGGACTAGACAGAAGACAGAAGACTACTGCTGTTTTGGGAGATCTCTTACTGTTTTGGTGTTGATTCTATCTTAGAGGAAGTTGTGGGGTTTTCTCCTTTATGGTTTCCCCGAGGAAAACTCTTTGTGTCTCTTGTCTCTTGTGATGTGCTTATGTTTTATTATTGTGCTTGTTATTCTCTCAGTGAAAAGATCCTAAGATCATAATGCTAGCTTAATGTGATGAAAAACTAACATGGTATCAGAGATAACCTGAGTAGAAGACATTGTGTAGCTACAGGAACTTGGGATTCCTAGTTTATGGATCTTCCTCCACATATTTTCAGCAAAAGTAAGGTGGAACAACTCTCCTCCTTAGGGCGCATCTTTCTGTCAAAGCCGAATTTGATTCTGATCATTTTCAGTTTTCGATGTGGAAATTAGGGCTTTATACAGAAGAGGAATTTTTGTGTGATACCAGAATAGGGTTATTATCCTCATAAAAACCGAAGTTTAGAGACATGGATCAAGAAATTTGGTTGGGTGAAACTCCGGGAAAGTCAAACCCTAGTTTGACCCTGAGCTAGGAGAAACCCTAAATACTAAAACTGCTAAGTTTTGGTGCAGTCACTATATTCTGAGATTGGAGAAGTCTCAAAAGCTGAAAATTGCAGGGGCCGAACATAAAATCCTGATGAAGCCTATGTCCAAAAATCAGACTCATATTCGCTGTACTCCAGGAGATATGATCTCTCCAAGTTAGGGTTCCAGCCTCTTCCAGAATTCATCCCTGAATAGGACATCTGGGGAGATCTGCAATATCTTGAGCTATAGAGGTCCAAATGGAATTCCTGAAGATGTTGCAAAAAGGGCACAGACTGTAATTTTGGTGGTCTGAATATCATACTCAGAAGATGAACCAGTGACATGTGGCATCCCGTACAACTTCGCTGTTTTGAACAGTCCTGTAATAGGTCACCTTGGGAAAATGATCATAAATCCCAAATTGTGAAACCAATTCTAATGAAACCTGAGGTTTTGGATCAGGGACATGTGAGGTTACCTCAGTACGAAATTGCAGACACAGAGGAGCAGTAATTTCGGAGATATCACAGAAACAGTAACAGGCATTTCTGTAGAAGAAATTGGAAAATTAGGGCTTCCTGTTCCGGGAGCTTCCCTCCACTGTTTTCAGAAAAGGAGTACATTGGATAGCTCCATTTGAAGAGATCTATCTGTTCATCCAATAAGATCTGAAATTTTCCATGTTTTGAAAATTAGGGTTTCTGTGACAAACCCTAGATCAGCGAACTCCGGGACAAGGACGGACACCTCAAATCGGTAAGATCTAATCCTTTGC
>LPNX010518471.1:954752-1077998 GCA_001517045.1 Pseudotsuga menziesii
GTTGGATTTCCTACGACACGGCTGTCAAATTTCCTACGGCAAGGCCGTCGGATTTCATATGGAAATGCCATCGGATTTCCTACGGAAAGGCCGCTGAATTTCCTACAGTAGGGCCATCGGATTTCCTACAGAAATGCCATTGACATTCCTACAACAAGGCCATTGGATTTCCTAGGGCAAGGCCATCATATTTCCTACGGCAAGGATGTTGAATTTCCTACGACAATGTTGTCGGATGAGGGCCCTGGGATGTCGAAAATGCGACAACAATCTACCGTCAGAGCCATAGCAACTTTGTCAGATTGACATGAAATCTGACAATAGCTGCTAGGAATTGAACGTCGGATAACCAACGAGATACTGTATATTAATAAATAAAAATTGTATTCATAGTTAAAACTTGTTCACCTATTCTTTCAATGTCTATCATAATGCTATAGTGTGTGTTCCTAATTTGAATTAAGGTTTAAACACGACCTTACTATGATTGGGTCATGGTTTTTTATCAAATACTTCACAATCATATTGTTGTAGAATGTTGCTAATATAAGTATGAGTGTAAAATTTCATTGTTTGTAATAGTGTGAGTGTATATTTTATGGTCCACTTGATAACATCAATTATTACTACTGATTATTTCATATTACATTGGTTCTCAACTTGTAACTATCATATTTCAATGTGGTGACATTCAATAGTAATTTTGTAATAAACATTACAAAATTGCATAACCCTAAATGAAGAGAAAATACATATGAGCTACCATATTATCTAACCTATAGTCATGAAGAGGAAACATTGATCGATGATTTTTATGTCATTTTTGGAATTTCAATCCAACCTTTTGACATCATTTGAGAATAACCTATGGTCATGAAGATGTAGATTAGAAATGCATTTTCCATAAGTCATAAGTTGAAACAAAAGTTGTATATAAATGGACATGGAAAATGATTTAAGAGTAGCATATGTCTAAATGCAGAATGTGGAGCACTATCATGGCAACGAACTTATTTCAAGGTAAATAAAACACTCAAATGCTTAACCATTGTGACCACACTGCTGTTGAAACAATGCATTTGCTTCCTTGCCTGCTATAATGAATAGTTTATTGAGAACACAATTTTAGTAATTGATGTGGAAGAAATTCAATGTTTTCAAACATATAGTTGACAATGTTCTCTTTCTTTATTTGTTGGTTTTGTTACACCGTGTTCCAACATAGTTCTATTTACTTAAATGCTATGATATTGGGAAAAGAGTGTGAATAATTTAATCTCATCAATGTATATTCCTATCAACTTTGATAGATTGAATTTTAAGTTTTTATCTCTAGTAACTTCAAACCGTACAAAAGAATATGGTGTTGAAATTTTGTGTGCCTGGGCAATTAATGCAAAACTTAAATTTCACATTATTCTTAGAAGGTTGCCTAGATCAGCCCCTTAGTTTTACAGCATGGACCTGTCTGGCCAAGTTTGATGTGGACACAGGAACCTCGAGACCTCAAAATAAAGCACTCCCAAAAACAATTTGCTATATGCTTCAAAGTTTTGTGCATTTGAATCATACCCCTAGAAATTTATTTATTATAAAGTGGGTGGAGACATCTCAAATGGAGGTTTAGTACCCAATGATTAGTCCACTACTTAGTTTGACAGCAGGAATCTTTCCAACCAAGTTCTATGTGGGCCAAGGTCCATGGAGACCTCAAGATAAAGCACTCCAAAAAACAACTCACTTCATGCTTCAAAGTTATGTGCATTTGAATCATACCCCTAGAAATTTATTTCTTATAAAGTGGTTGGGGACATCTCAAATGGAGGTTCTGTATGCAACAATTAGCCTACTCTACTCATTTTTCCTTGCCAGCAAATACCCCAAGTATTCCTCCCCCTCCTTCATGGGTTTCTCATCCATATCTCCCATTTATCCCATCAAAACAACACAAATAAATAGGTTAAAGTCTATAGTTGACAAGAAAGATTAGTCTCTATAGTTGGAAAGCTGAATGACAAAAATCAATCATCACATATATTATTAAGCCTCCAGTCTGCAGTGGCTTGTTTGATCAAACTCATGTAATGGAAATCACAGGGAAACTATCAAACATTGGGAAGAATCATTGCACTGACAGGGAAACTATATAAAGATATGACATGATGGATGATTGAAAGAGCTACCAAAACCACAAAATGCTAACTCGGAACAGGTCAAACCCGCCACAAAATCTCCCTAAACATTTCCATGTACCCACCGCCGTACCTATACATTTAAGAACGTTTCATACCCACTCCAAAGCTCCCAAGAGCAGGGAAACACTAGGTATGAGCTGGCTAAACCCAACATTATGAATAGATATATCTTTAGTGGGGAATCAAATGTCACTTTCAGAAATCAACTTGTTTTGAATAATTAAATTCCTTAATCAACCAAAAGCTTCATTCCTTGACCACAATGAATAAAATACCTACCACAAACTCGTGCTGCAAACTACAAAATACAAGGTTTAAGATATTTCAAAACATACCAGCAGATACAAAATATTGGCATTCAAACTGCAACAACTGCAACACTGCATTTTTTTTGTATATGCTACGGTTAACAAAAATATATCCTCGTAAACTATGCACACTGTCATCTACTTCCTAATAATATACTTTCCTACTAGAATACTTTTATCGCTGCAAAAATATTTTGGATAATCATTTTTCATATATCAAGTATTTATGTGGGGTTAGTATGTATGTACCTGCCAACATTTTGCATAAATCACGAAGTATTTATGCGGGGTCAACATGTACCAGATTATTTTTAACATCCTACGAGTTAAAAATATCCCCTACAGGGCAAGTGATATAGACTAATTGTTATGTTCAGAAACTATCCAGATGGTAACAAAAGTATGCAATCTTGCTCTGACATTGGACCTGACCAACTCAATGTACCTTGAAAATTGGTTGGTTGAAACTAGCGAGTTCAGCTTTAGGTAGAGAATGTTCTGCTAGGTCCAGGGTGAGACCAACATTACAATTTAGATATCCCCTTGGAAAACAAGTTGAAAATCTAAGAAACATGACACATCCATTGGGGCTTTGTGCTAGATTTCGTATCCAACATGTTGAACATTTACATTATATGTGTTTCACATGTGTGGGTGGAAAACCGATCCACGAATCCTCTCAGCAGAGAGAAAGAGATTTCACAGTTTGTTGTTGTGCAATTGATGGAGACAAATTTTCAAACCAGATTTGGCATTTCTCCAACAGCAACATTTTTCTTGATTTATTCCACAGAAATCATGGCTCAATCATCAAAGGAAGCTGGTAAAATTGAAAGGAAAGGAAAAAATGTCACTATTGGTGTTGCCCCCTCCTCCCAACTCTAATATTTCTGCTAGTGCTATTTCTGTACTACTACAAGTGCAACTACATGCAGCTTTCAATGCTGAAAATAACCTTCTTGTAGCAAGACAACAACCTCAAGAAAAAAATATCCTGTAGGCCTAGGACAACAAGGGCCTAGGACAAAGCTTGTTGGGGTAGGGAATTGTCTTTGTGCAACACTACCTACAAGAGCACCTACTTCCAAGTTGAGGGCCATCTGTCAAGCACTTAATGTGGACTTCAACCATGTAAAAGGGTGAGTGCTACCAAACAAAAGGAAATGCAAAGAAAGGGTACAATTGTCTCAGGGAAGGTGGCATCAACAAGTAGGAAACATAAAAATGAGAATCCTCTTCAATTATTGGGGAAGCCATCTAGCAGATTTGGGAGCAGAACTACAATTCAACCACAAAGAAAGAGGCCAGCTTCAAGTAGTAGTTGAATGGAAAAAATCTTTCAACAAAATAAACAAGAGGAGATTGATATTATCAATGGGTTCTTTTCTATCAACTTCATTCATTTAATGTTGCATGGTCCCATTTGTTTATTAAAATCTATCATGCTCTAGTTAAACAAGCTCCAACTGTATATTTGCATCCCAATTTAAAGAAGGTTATAACCACATTGTTGGTTAAGGCAAAGAAGAAGGTGACTAAAAATCCTTAAAACTAATAAATCATCATGACCATCATCCAGTGTCAGTATCATTTTTGATGCATATACAGATACAACATGCCATACACTCGTCAATTTCAGGGTGTCTTACCTGAATGGATCGGTTTTCTTGAAAGAAAATGGGTAGTTTTAGAAAATACAGGGATGCACAATATATGGCTGAGATGTTCATTAAACTTATTGAAGATGTAGGTGTTGAATTTTTCGTGCAAACTATCATAGATAATATACCTGTTTGCATGCATGTGGAAGCTAAATATCCATAGATATTGCAGACATTTTAGATTCTTCATTCTTTGAATTTAGCTCTTAAATCTATTGCTCTGAATGTGACATGAATGGGAAGTCTCACTAATGATCCATACTATATCCGCAATTTTTTATAAGATAAAATAATAAAATTTTATTAATGTCCAACGAATGATCACCAATGCCTTCAGAATCTATAAAGAATTATCACAGATAATATACTTGTTTGCAAGCCTGTTAGCATGGCTATTCGCATGCTTGTGGAAGCTAAATATCCATAGATATTTCAAACACTTTACATTCTTCATTCTTTGAATTTATCTCTTAAATCTATTTCCCTGAATGTGACATGAATGAGAAGTTTCACTAATGATGCATACTAGATTCACATTTTTTTATAAGATAAATAAGATAATTTTATTAATGTCCAACGAATGCCCACACCAATGCCTTCACAATTGATAAAGAGTACACACATCTATCATTGTTGATGATTGCAGATACTAGGTTTGCCTCCTCATTAATCATCCTAAAGAGGTTGAGAGAGGTCAAGAACCCTCTTGGGGCCATGGTTATTTCAAAGATTTGGAATTTTTGGAGAAATTCGATCATGGTTGGTGGGAGAGGGTAGATATTACCCATTAAGATCATTGGCCCTATCATTTGTTTGTTGTGGTTTGTAGACACAAACCAGCTCATCTTAGGAGATGTTCATAAGTGGGATTCCACAATTGCATCTGTGAGGACTGTTATTTTACAAAATGAATACCCCGAGTATGAGACATTAGCAGATATTTCCTCACCGCCATAAGAATTTCACACATTTGCATTGCTTGGATCACTCGTTGAATCCCAAATAGTACAATAATGATTGGCTCAATGGTGCACCTTCACATACATTCCATCCTCATGGGGGCAGGGAGATTTCAAAAAGGATGAAGTCAGCATTTAGAAGGATATATTAGGTTTAGAGCATGTCTTGATGAGGTGAAAGGCTTCATAGTGTTTTCCAATGGTACTGGAAGATTTGGAGGCAGGATATCACATGCTCAAAGAAAGGGGTTTTAATGAAGGATTCATGGAAAAATTGGTTGGTTTCTTATCATCTAATCCCCTAGGTTTATATCTAGAAAATTCACATCAAATTAAAAATTATTTCTCAAGACATGCCCCTCGAAGCATTGAAAGCATTCAAGGCGTTATCCAATGGAAAAATCATGGGAATTAAGGATAAGTACAGGTTGTGTCAACCTTCATTCATGCCCTCTAATCATAAGTCTCATTGTCAAAAACTCTATTTTCATACAAACAACACTTGGCACCCAACTCAAATATCCAAGATATTGCAAGTCTCACATTAAATTAAGGATTTCCATATATAGTTCACACCACTAGAGGTTGGTTATAATCTAAAAATAGCTAGAGGAACACAAAATTTTCACATGGCAATATGACTCACACCTCCATAGGTTTGGCATCAAGACGGGGAACTTTTGCATTCAAGTTAAAATAATCCAATGATTTGTTGGTTGTAATATCTGTGGGCACCTTTACCAAACCATGAGATTTATTAGCTGCAACCTTCTGAGCTTCCTCGTGATTATGCTTCTTAGCCTTATCTGCAGGCTTTGCAAGTGCAACCTGATATTGAAACCCATCACCGACAAGATGAGTATCTTTAAAATAATTATGAATGATAATTGATAAATAAATGGCCATATCAGTAAACAAAACACATCTCGAGTCACATGTTGAAGTCATTCCTACTAAGTAATATAATATGCCAAATACACCAAAACTCATGTGCATAAATTATGTATGTTGAATAATCCAAAATGTTTCTGATAAAATTCAGGAAGCATGAGTCTATGAAAGATAATTTCCTTCCTTAAAGTAACAGGATTGAATAATTGGATTGATATACTAGGTTAGATTGATGTTTGTTTTGGATCTATCAAGCACTAAAAGGGATCAAACACCTCAAAGTGCAAACCTTTCTGAGAGCATTAACACTTGAGGTTTGCACCATGAGCGAATTGATAAATCCAAAGTTACGATGGATATAAGCTAGTTTATTAAAAAAAAAAAAAATTTCACATATTTTTATTAATATTTGTATTTTATTATTTGTATCTCATTATTTTGAGACATGTCACACATCAAATTGGCCAGTATAATACACCTCAGCACAATAAAATCACAAGTTCAATTCATTGGTCATGTTTAAATTCTACAATCTATAACTTGAACTTTGGGCCATTGTCTTGTCCTTCAATTATTTTGACTTCCAGCTCATTGATTGCCTAACTGTCTCAGAATGCAAAAATAAAAGTCAGACAAGAGTCAAAAATATATATCACAATTAGCTGAGAAAGAAATGAAACACAATAAGCTAACTATCGTGGTTTGTGTTAATTAAATAAGCTAGGTCACCTAGTTTGATTTTTCACTCAATGATCAAGGAAATTGAGAACATGTCTTGACAACATTTTTGGTCACAAAGGTACATATTAGCCCTCACAAAGGTACATATTTGCAGTTGATAGATAGGAAGAAATGAAGTTGATAGATAGGGTGCTTTTCATTTGTCTACAATCTTGAACAATAACAACCTACTTGTATATTACAAAACCTTTAAAATGTTCATCATGCCACATGAACATGGGAAAATTCAAAACTCTACTTGAGGATTGAATGTGAAATTAATTTTATAATGTTTTAAAACTCAAAATCAGTCAAGGATCAACTCAGACTCGGACTTGGACTCAGCAATGACTCGACCATTTGAATTAAATGACTCGGTTTACTTGGAAATACATAAATATTTAAATTTTAAAGAAAAACTATATTTTAAAGATTCTAATCCATGATTCCATAAAGCATTAGAAACAATATATCCAAAGAATGGTAATGTATATACAACTTACCAGTGAATATATCAAAATGACATAAAGGGTACTATGCAATACATCTCTGGAAGAAAATACATAATCAACGAGACCTTTTGAGCTCAATTCAGGATCAGCTCGACTGAGTCCAAGTCCAAGTTGACTGATTTTTAAAACATGGTTTTTTTCGCATTTTGGCATTACCCAAAACAACTTTACAATATACCATAAGCAAAACGAATGAAAAGCCAAAAATAAAGTTTCAAAGTAATTCCACGCATGAATCCATAAACATACCCTGTCGCCTGAACAAGACAATTTGGCATATTAGAATCAGGGATTCATTTCCTTGGCAAATGTACAAATTCTGATGATTCTTGGTCACTAAAAAAGATACAATGAAAAATGCAAGGCATAAAAGATAAAGCACCAAAATTGAAGGATTGATAAAAAACAAAAAATAACACGCAACATTAATCAAAAGAAGTTTTTATAATGTCAACAGTGCTAAGGATGACAGCTATAGGAATAAAGGGGGTTATGATAAAGGGGGGGAAATGGAAATAGAAATGATTCAAACAGAAATTTACAAATGGGAATAGAAATGATTCTTTGTAATTCACTAGAAATCAAAATTGCAAATGGAATAAAAAAAGGGACAAGTTAAACCTAGCATCCTCTAAATTGATAGGTGATTATCAAGTTGAGATTATATTGGCTTGCAACTTATAAGTTACTAATCACAAATCAGGTGAAAACAATGATTTTTCTGGGGGAGCACATCTCATGCAACCATCAATCTTGTTTATGTGATTGTTAGAGAAAACCAACAATATTTGTGTTGATTATTGTAATAAATAAGGAACTTAATAAATAAAAAAATTACAAATTCTATCTACAAAATATTTACATCATCTGTGAAAAGGAATTACAGAACGCCCTGAGTAGCGGACAAACCCAAAGGGCATATTACTCTTTCTAAATATTGCAACTCTCTCCAACTGCATCCATACCCGAAAATTGGGGGAATAGTAAATAACATAATTCTACACATTGGTTCAATATGCGATTATCACAACAGCTAACATAATAACTATTTAATGCTAGGATTTTGATACAATGAGGAAAACAGTACCTTCCCAAAGGGCTCAAAATGTTTTCTTAAGAAGTCCTCGTTGGCATTATTTTGGAAGATTTCCAATAAATGCAATTTTTATCTGTATTAAAGAACACATCATAAACAAGCAGCTAAAGATATTTCAAAGGTATTTGCACAGAACCTACTGAAATATAACTACAAATAAAAAATTTAGAAAGCAAAAACTCTAATAATGTGCGCCTTTCACGTACAAAAAAATCCACACAAAAACAAACAAGTTACCTTTGCGATTTCATCAAGATCAAGCTTTGGATCAATTTCAGCCCAGTCCACTACAGGATGCCATTTACCTCCAACCATAAAGTCTTGTTTGCTCCCTACTCGATGTGCACGAGCTGCAGCCTGTGATGGAAATTCCCAATGGACCAGATCAAATTGGGAGGATGTCGAGATTGGGCTTGATTCTTATTTGAGAAGCCCTTATTTCTTGGTCGGGAGAGATATTTCAACTGAGGTGATTGACTTGAGATGAAATGACAACAAGATGAGTTGTTTCTAATGATACTGATTTTTGGAGATGCTTTCTAATGAATATGATATATGTAGATATTTTATAATGATACTGATATCTGGAGATATATTCTACTAATACATATCTGAACAAGTTCAATGTATCATATATCATTGCCAATATTGAAATATGTATGAAACCAATTTGCAATTGGAATGGTATTTATAAGAAATACAATCAGATATGAATGCCTGATTTTTTTTTTTGTAACTGGATTATCTAAATACCAAATCTTGATTTCTAGGGATTTCCTCTATTGGGATGACTCCGATGCTGGAATATTTCACCTTTGCACGGAAGGGACTGAGTATTGGATTCTTCTTCTTACCTGTGATTACAAGGTAAGACTGCATTAATCTATATTTTTAGTATTCACTATATATTGCTTTGAGTGAATTAGGGTTTGATACTTAGACAAGAGTCGGGCCAGGTTATGTAATTGGCCTAGTGTGATCTTATCTTTGGACCGTACTACTACACTATAGGAAATTAAGAGTAGCAGTCAAATTCCATCGTTTTTTTAATACATATATTTTATCTTGCAGTTTGTGTACATAGTCATCGTTACAGGTATATATATTGTTTTTAGCTGAATTGAAAAGATAACGGACTCTATGGATCCATAAATCTATTGTTTGCCAGTCCTATATTTAAACTTCTGCAATAATCTATATTTAAACTTCTGCAATAATTTTCTACATAAGAGAGAGAGCTCTTGAGGTATAATTTATTTATAGGAAGAGAAAGGGGTTCCTCAGTATAAGCATAAACTCCTTGATTCTTTCATTCATAATACTTATTATTTCAAATATAAATCACAGTCTCTTCGTGAGAATCGAAACTCGGTACTTTTCGGTACTTGTTCAGGTGCCAATTTCATTGTTCAGGCATTTTTAACACTTTCACATTAAGGTCTCTCTATTCCTCGCTCCATTCAATTGCTCAATTCTTTGAGGTACTCACCCCAAACTGACTGAACAATTGAACTGTATTCACAATGGTATGCATTTTAATCCATTCACGCGCTATTTCAAATATGGCATTGTTATGGGAATTAGTTATCTTATCTCTTAGTTATAATTGCTCAAATCAATACATTAGCCACAAAATTATATAGCATGTAAAAGACAACCATTCAAAACCCAAGAAGAGAGATATACATAACTTGTTTCATACTTTCCAAAATTTTCTTCAAATAACAATAAATTTACAATATATTGAAGATATAACCAAAGCACCAACGACCTATATTCAAATATATTATTATTTCACAAAACACCCTAATCATAAACTATTGTACTATTCTTATCTTCAATAGTTAGCATAAAGTGGTGTAGCCATGATCTTACTGCATGTGATACAAAGTGGACAAAAGCAAACCCTTGGTTCTTGGGGGGATTCTCAAGTACTTGGAGGCATGGAAAGCTCTACAGAAACGACATCCTGAAAATCCTGAAAATCACACCAATCTTTTTGCCTTGCAACTACCAGTACAAAACATTATTAGCAACTGTCACTCAACACAAAAGGATACTAGTACAACATGTGCAAAGGAAAATGAAACATGATATTTTTTGCCTTATCAAAATAATAAAAATAAAACCTATCAAGGGAAAAAATAATTGAGCTAACCAATTGTAAGAAGTACTTATTGTTATGTTATTCTTTTCCTTCTGAGCTTTCATGGCAGCTTCTTTTGTAGAAAATCGAACAAAAAAATATCCCTATGTGAGAAATAGTGCAGCTTCATGTTTTTGAGGCACGCATTTACTACCTATGATAACAAACATCCTTCAGTCATTCCCAGCAACTAATTCGATGAAACATGGATATAAGAATCCTTTGTGTTGAATCCTTTCTAAAATTGCAAAAAGAGAAATCCAAAAACAAGTGCATTTGAAGTGATTTTGCTTTTATTTTGTAGTTTCGAGGGTTAATAAAGTAAAATCATAAAATAAAAATCTTTTTTTAATTTTAGACCATAAATTTATAGCTTACATTTACAGTCTTCTGATCCAAATGTTTTATATTTCTTCCGAAGAATTAAATTCATCAATTTTACATCTTATTGACTTCCATCATAAAATAAGTATGAGATTAGTACACTCGTCAACCTGTTTGTGTTGAGGATGTTGCATTCATCAATTTTTTGGTATTTCCTAGGTGTTTTCTCTGTATTCTTTCAAAATGCCTCTAGCTTGTTTAGGGAGTTCTGCTTAGTCCAACATCAATGTTTTATCTACTCTTTACAAGCGCATAAGAGGTGCTTCTTTATTTTCTCAAGACATGTTTGCGCAGTTTTATGGTATGGCTAAAAAATTCAACCCTACATTCTTATTTAATTACATCTATTTTTTTCCATTACGATAATAGAATCCTAAGGTGCATAGGATGGCTGGAGCGGATTTGCAAGACTCTAATATTTTCAAGATGGGGAGGCAGGAAATCCGAAACACAAAAAGTTCAGGACGAATTAGGGGAGAAATTATTTGTGAATTCAAAGTTGTATTATTGTAATTTACCTTATTCCAGCTAGTTTCCTTGACATTGATCGAAGGGGGGATAAATGGAAGGATATGGCATCCTAGAAAGATGAAAAATGGGTGTGGTTTTGTGATTCCAAAACAAAAATATTTCAAAAAATATTTCCCTCAAAGAAAAAAAATGAAAGCCCTCAAAATCTCATTTACCATTGTCAAATGTCATTAAATCTTCACATGGATGGACATCCTGAAACATAAAATCATTACCAAAGAAACAAATTGGATCTGGGATGGCTAATCATCAGTTGGATGGTACAAACTATGGAGCAGAAAGGCCACAAAACTACTATCAATGGCTTCCAAGGCGGTTCAAGTCATGGCACTTGCATAGGGACATTCATCTATGCCTCAGCGGGAAAGTTGTTCTTACGAGTGTACCCCCAATCATTTACAAAAACTGGTCTCAAACTAGGTTCAAAATGGGCAAAATGCCTCTTGGCATGAAAGTTGTTCTATCTAATCTACCTTCCACAAATTATCTACTAAAATTTCCTAAGTTCATTATAAATAAATTACAAGTATAATCAACGCATTGCCTTTTGTTTGGTGAAAATTGAGCTAAAATTGAGTGAGATTTGGCCTCCAGAAGGTAAACAATAAAGGTTTTTCTGAGGGAGATGAAATCAAAATCCAAGGTCATTATTTAAAATTTATGGGTGAAAACCTAAAGAAATTGTACAGTACTAATATTCACTTCTCCAGATCAAATGGGCTCTTTCAAAGTAAAAAAAATCAACCTAGAAGGGGCTCGATTAACACACTTTGCTAGCTGGATTATGGACCCAAAAAAATGGTTACTAGGATTTCTGGAAATTTCTTGGTTGAATCTTTGAGTCGAACCATGTATATTTTTTTCGGCCTCAAAATCCGAATGAGGGAAATATGGAAATTTGGGTTTAGGCATTTTATCCAACACTTAGTAGACAATTACTTGGTTGAGGAATTTTATCAAACAATTAGTATATAGCCACCTACAACTCTTCCTTCTCTAAGTTCCTTTCAACATTTCAAAAGATACCATAAATGAAATCAGACCCATACACATGGAAAGAAAAACACCCCAAGGGAATCTACGTTTTCATAAAATTACCCAAATCATGGGATTTGATCTCACAAAAAATGTTTTTCGAATCAAAATGAGGGTTCCAAGCCCATATGATATGGATACTTTCCTCCATGACATCTCAGTTGGGTATTTTATAAATAAAATTGGAATTCCTAATTGTTTATTCAACAAGGGTTGGAGAGACCATGTGCCCTTATTGGTGATTTAATGTAAAAAAAAAGGAATCGTAAGTCGATTCAATCTTAGAGGAGACAAAAATAATGTTTCCACCAAAGTCTAAATGAAAGGAAACTAGAAATGCAGTTTGGAAATGAGGGCAGGTTTCTTACCATGCATGTTGTTGTAAATCTAGTTCCTCATTCTGGAAACCCCAAGTGAGTGTATCAACAAATTTATTTTCCAAGTGAACTCCTGTACAATATGCAAACAATGAGTAATTTAGTGAATTGTCGAGTTCTTTGAAAGTCACTCAACATAGTCTACTTAGTTCTTAGAAAGTCACGTCTCAACAAGGGGTCACAAGTTCATTTGCCATCTAGACACAAAGGAACAATAAAATGAAAAAAAACAAGACATTGATTTTGTGAGAAAAGAGAAACGATTATAGCAAAATACCTGATAAAATACATCTTGCTTAGCCATCTCGTCCCAAAAGCGGAGGAAAGCAAGAGCTACTAAAGCTGTGAGAGATGCTGCTATTATATCATGTACAATTTGGTTATGTGGGAAGCTAATAGGAATAGTGAACCCATGATTAAACCATGCCAAATCCATCAAACTCTCATTTTTTGCAGAGCAAGTCCCATGTCTTCCATTCTGAGAGCATCCCACTTGAAAGCCATCCATAATGGGTCTGAAAGGACTGACCTAATAAGTAAAACCCACTAAAATATCTTGCAGATCCACTACTAAAATGGTTTATTGTAGAGGGACCCAAATGATTGTTTCAAACCAATTCAGAAGAGGGAGTTCATTGTAGAGGTACTTGAATGATTGTTTCAAACCAAACCCTCCTTTGCCTCTGCAAAACTTGACCGTTGCAAACCCTCCTCTATGTAAACACACTTGTCCTCAGGCAGCACCTTCGGCGACCTCCTCTGCATGACCTCCGACAAACCTCCTATGCATGACCTCCAGATGTGGAGGTATATTGTGTCGGCTCCGCTGTGAAATTATTGATTGGGTTCTTTGTTTCACGGGGAAATATTGTGTCTGGACGATTGTGGTTTTATATTTTTTATATTTTTTATATTTTTTTCCGTCGAATATCGTATGCCCTAATGTTGTAAATCCGACAACATAGCCCTAGTGTCGGAAATCCTATGCCCTAGTGTTGAAAATCAGAAATCCTATGCCCTAGTGTCGAAAATCCTACGTCCTAGTGTCGAAAATCCTACGCCCTAGTGTCGAAAATTCGACGGCACTAAAATAATTTAAAAGGATTAGTACTTTTCATCATTACTGTCTAACACATCCATACGATACATTGTATGTCGTCGGATTCTGTCGTCGTATTTCAGTTTCAAATCCTATTGTGTAAGGTTGCATGGTTTACCTTTAAGCATTGTGTCTAACAAGGATACTGAATTTGTTGGTCATTTTTTGGAGAACTTTGTGGAATAAGTTGGGAACCAATCTTAGTTTTAGTTCTTCTTATCATTCTTAGATTGATGGTCATAATAAAGTGATGAACATAAGCTTGAAAAATATACTGAGAAGTCTTATTTATGAAAATCCGAAATAATGGGATTTAGCTCTTGCTCAAGCCGAATTTGCTTACAATGATTCACCTAACATGAGTACAGGTATGAGTCATTTTCATATTGTATATGGGATGCACCTGAGGGGAGTATATGAAATTAGAAATTTGGGAGGAAAGGATATGATAAGTGCAGATGGTGAAGCTTTTTCATCTAGCATGCATGAGCTACAATAAAATGTTAAGAAGAAACTACATGAAAGTGATGGAAAATACAAACAGAGAGAAGATATGAAAAGAAAGGAAGTTAATTTTTAGGTTGGAGATTTTGTAATGGCCTATCGTAGGAGAGAGAGGTTTCCTAAGGGAACCTACAATAAATTGAAGCTCAAGAAATTGGACCTTGTAAAATTTTGAGGAATTTTTCTGCAATTGCATATGAAATAGAACTTCCTTCTAATCTTTAAATATTTCCAATTTTGATGTTTCAAACATATATCATTTTAAAGATTCAGTTGCTCAAGAAGAAGAAATAAGCTCAGGAAAATATGATTCATTTATGGATTTGCAAGGATAGTTACCTCAGAAAGGACAACCTCATATTGAAGCTATCCTTGACAAAAGGGTTTCAAAGAAGACCAAGGACAAAGAATATTTTTTAGTATTTGGTCAAGTGGAAAATTAAGCTATCTGAAGATGCAGTGTAGATGATAGAAATACATATTTCCAAGTATAATGTGAACCATGAATACTTACTGTATAATTATTTTCTTCCCCCAAAGTATGATGCAGGAGCATCGAGTCAAAATTCTTTGTTTGTTGAATATGCAGTCAATGCAATTTTTTGATTCTATGTAATTTTGTAGAAGATAGGGTTAGTTGTTGATTTTTGTAATTTCTTTCATAGATAGGGATTTTTTGAATGTAATAAGGACAATTTGCCACAAATTACCTCTAATATTGTAAGAGGTTTCTTGAGGATAGGTTAGTTACATATTTTCTTTCTTAGGAATTTAGATCATCCTATTGCAGATCTGACAGGTTTGATAGGGTTCTATTTAAGAATCGAATGTAATAATTAGAGGCATGAAGGAATAGAAGTGTGAGTGAGAAATAGAAAGATTGAGTGTATGTAATAGAGGTTAATGGAATGAAGAACATAGTCTTAATACTCTATACAATTGTCACTATCTGATGTCTTCTTTTCATAACTAGACACATGCTTAGTTCTTCGTGTGGAGGAATATTCAATAATGTTTAAATGATTCTGAAGATAGAGATGTGTATAAACACATATAATATTGATCTCTCATGAATAAATTCGACTGTCACAGTCTGAATTGAGTTCTGCGAATATTAGCATATCGACGGTTGTGGATGAATTTCGGAAGAGAAAAGTGAATATCTGCAAAGTTAAGCTGAGATCCGCATCTGATCTTAGATCAACAGCCAAGGAGCCCGTAAGAAATCTACGAATCAGAAGAATTGCGAAAAATGAATCTGCGGAATCCCATCTTGGAAAAGTGGGAAGGTGTATTTGCATTCTGCAGTCCGAGTGAGGAAAGGACTGTTGCGGCTGCATAATTGTGGAAGTCCATTTTTGAATTTGGGAATTGCATACTCGCATTCTAAAATCCGTAATTGTGGAAAAGAGCTCGTGGAAATGATCTTGTGGAAATACGGTTGCAGAAGACTCAAATGTGGAAATTGAGTTGCGAAAACTCAAGCTTGCAGAAAGTTGATTGCAGGAGAAAAATCGTGGAATCGTGCTTGCAGTTGGAGATTTTTATCATCGTTTCAACCTGAAGAAGAATAATTTAGGTCTTATAGCTTTCACCTGTTATCATAAACCTCCATATTTTCTAGGGACTCCGTTCAGGATAAAATATATGTTCCCACAGTTGAAGGAAGTTAACTGCAATAGAACTTGAGTGATCCCACCGGTCACAATAAATAGAAATGACCCTCATGTTCTCTACAATGGTTCATCATTGGGAAATCTTGGAAATAGTGGAGTGGGTGGTATTATTATTTTTATTGAACACGCAATCTCCTTCATTCATGGTATAGAGAACAACAAAAAAAATTATGCAGATCTCTTGAGCATACTCATGTGATCACTTTGGCAAAGGAAAAAAAACCACACATTTGTTGGTCCTCTCAGGATAAAAAATTATGGTATATTGGATAAACAAAATATGTACCCATGCTTACTTCTCATTTGATCACATACTGCAAAGGATATATACTCACTCCTAAGATCCTAAAAAAATATTAAATTCAGGTATATATATTGTGAGCACAACTCGACCATGGATGCATTGGAAAAAGCAACATGCAATATCAATGAAGGATTATTCATCCTACAACATAATGATTGCATAAGGTACATCTCAATCAAGTAAATGATTCTCATGTAATGCCTATGGATTTAAATATTCTAGAGAATTGAAGAATGGTCTTTTGATAGACTGTTTTGTTTTTTATGAATGTAAATGGGTGAGAATGCTCCCCTTAAAGTATATGATACCTAATGCTCTCAATACGACTATTAAAGGTTTTGGAAACATCAGATGACTATTTTTTCCTTTTGTAAAATATGAAGTATTGGGTGAGTTTACTCCCCACAATCTCTGCATTTTTTTGCACAGATAGCCCTAGGATGATACTGGTTGTAACTTTTCACCTTTTTTGGAACAAATTTATCTTATTTTTTCTTTGGATATACTACTACTACTACTACTACTACTACTACTACTACTAATAATAATAATAATACTATCAAATCAATTCCCACGAAAATTTGATTGTTATCAAAACAAGCACAAAAATTTAACAAAAAAAATTGTAATCTCAACGACAACTCATCCATTTAATTATTAAAGTTTGATGTTGATGTGTGTGTGTGTGTGAGAAATTGCTTAGGTTTGAATTCAATGGAATTTTTAATTTAAATTTGATGTGTCTGTGTGTTTTTTTTACAATTTAGTTAATTTAAATCTAGATCCGACATGTGCTTAGTTTTATTATTTTTATTTTTAATATGTTTTGGGAGGCAACGGATTATATATGTGACACATCTCACTCACTTAAACTTTAGAAAGCACCTAGAAGGAAATAATGTGTGTATAATTTATAGTAACAAACTAAGGAAAAACATATTGCAACTTAAAATTTTCAATTGATTTAAAAAAAAACATAAATATTAAATTAGGTAAAATTTAAATGATTTGTAATTTAATGCGACAATGTAATAAAATATTCCACACTTAAATTTTGTGAAATTAAATAATAAATAGAGAAAAGATCAAAACTCTCACAACTAGGGCTTCTAGAATAATAGATTCAGAATCAAAGGAATATCATTGAAAAATAAATCCACCACGATCAAAATAGAAAACAATCAATACATACAACATGCATCCCTAAGATCTCTCTACCATATATAAAAGGAACTACTGACCAGATTGCTAAAATATTAAGAAAACTTTACCTCTTTACTTCTTTCCCATATTTCAATGCATCACAATGGCAACGTTGTACATATAGATTGTAAATTTTCATTCTTAGTAATGTCTCTTAAGAAATGTTTTTCCATAGATGTTTGACTAGCATTAGAATCCACATCAGTTCGACGCAGAAAAACCGTTGAACAAGTGTGGAATGAGACATTTAAATCTAGTAGTGGACACACCATGCAATAGTTTGGAATTTTATTGTGAGAATTTTTATTTACAACATGATCTATGATCCCAAGGGACTCTCAAAAATCGAATTATTTGGAAAAACCAACAAAAAAGCATGTAAGAGGAATAATTTTACATACATAGTGTGAATGAAAAATGGATATTATTTGATTGTCTAACATGTGAATATGTTTAGAATGGGTTTACACTACATCTGGTTCAATTCATGAGGCTTAGGAATCCAAATCTGAGTGTACATGTGAAAATGGCCAAATTGGCCTCGATCCCCCCTAGGTGGGCCAAACTCGCTCCAACTCAGCAAAAATGGTCACGAATGGTGGTGTGGACGTGGATGAAGTGTGCTAGAGAAATTATGATCCCTTTGCATGCATGGGTGTGAAAAATAAGGTGAGTGGGAGGCTCAAGGTGGGCATTAAATGCTCCAACAGTCCAAGAATGGGCTAAAAACACCCCTAGTGCTCCTAGTCAACCATAATTTCTCAAAAAAAGGAATGGGAGTGAACCTGCCAAAAATGAGGGCACACCTGTGGATTTTTACTGAGTTGAAGTTCTCCTGTAGGTGTGAAAGAATCAAAATATCTGGCTATTATGCTGATTAACTTCCCTAAGTCTAAAATATAGTATATTACTGCATAAATGAAAATAAAATTGAATAAGACTTTAGACTAAGGTACTAAGTGGTGGATTACTATTATAACACCCGCCCTTAACCATAACTTAGTACAACTCATGAAAATATTATGGGAGGCCTTGACAACAAATGCTCAAGTCACCTCAATACAAATAGAAATTTTATTTGTCCATGTAAAATGAGGAAAAGAGGAAAACCTCATGGGATAAAAACTCCCCTCTAAAATGGAAATGAGGATGAATACTTGAAAAAAATACCAGCAATCACCATCCATCACTCACTCCAAGCAAATATATCAAGTGAGTGAATGTCTTCTTAGTAAAACTCTTGGTGAATATGTCAACAGTTTTCTCGGTAGATGGGCAATACTGCAAGGAAATCACTCTGTCATGCACTAAGCCCTAGATGTAGTGCATATGGATCTATATATGATTTTTTATCTTCCTATAAAATGGATCAGTATATATATTGATGGAACTTTGATTATCCACCCAAATATTAGTGGGACAATCAAATGCAACACCAAACTCTTGAAGAATTCCTTGCAACAATACACATTGTGTGGTTGCATTCATTGCTTCCTTGTATTCGGACTTTGCTGAAGAAAGAGAAATTGTGTGTTGTTTATTACTATACTAGAAAATAGGAACTTCAGAAATCATAAAAAAAAAACTTGAAGTGGATTTTCTGTCAATAGTATCTCTAGCACAATCCGAATCGGAAAATCCAACTAGTTCAAGCGAAGAACTAGCTGCATAGTGTACCCCAAAACTCTTTGTTCCTTGGACATATTGGAGGATATTTTTGGATACCTTCCTATGTGGCTCATTTGGATATTGCATATAAATTTCTACATCACTAACAACATATGACAAATCAGGTCTGGTATGTGTAAGGTACACCAAACTATCAACTAGCTTCATGTACAGTGTACAATCTACCAAAGGAGAATCACCAAATTCACCTAGTTTTATGGAAGCAAGAAAAGGGAAATTGGTTGCATTACAATCATCCATATTGAACTTTATTATCATGTCTGAAGCATCCTTAGGTTGGCTCATCATGAATACTTTTTCAGATTGCTCAATTTCCAATCCTAGAAATTGTTTTAGCAATCCTAGATCTGTCATTGCAAACTCACTGTGTAGGGATGCCTTGATTGATCCAATTTGGTTGTTACAGATCTCTGTAATTAAGAGGTCATATACATACAGTAAAATAACCTACAATACAACATAATTTTTCTACAAATACACATTTGGATCATATTTTCATCGAATGAAACCAATTGAGTGCAAGAAACTATCCATTTTTGCCTACCAAGCACTAGGGGCTTACTTGAGCCCATAAAGTGATTTATTCAACCTGCAAACAAGTGAATGATCCTCTTGGAACCATTTAGGTTTCTGCATGTAGATCTCCTCCTGTAGTTCACCATGTAAGAATGCACTCTTTACATCCATATGGTGCACTTGCCAACCTTTACTAACTGCAATTGCTAGAACTAGTCTTATTGAATCCATGTTTGCAACAGGTGCAAAGGTTTTGGTGTATTCCACACCTTGGAATTGAGAGTATCCCTTATAAACCAATATGGAATTGTACTTAACATCATAACCATATGCACCAATTTTGGTTTGAAATATCCACTTGCATTGCATAAGCTTCCTCTTGGGAGGAAGCGGAATCAATTCCCATGTTTCATTCTCTTGGAGAGAATTAAATTCATCTTTCATGGCTGATTTCCACCTTAGATCATGAAAATATTCCTTATATGAATTTGGATCAGATCCAATAATCATATAATATTTCTCAACAAGAGTAATTTCACTTGCATAAGAAGCACTATAAAATTGGGATATTGTCTTCCTAGGGTCTAGGGAATTTCCTGCCAATTCCCTTCCAACTTGTATGATTTTATCAGCCCATTTGGGCCTTGAAATGTCATATTCATCCATTTAATTATCATAATTATCAGAAAAATCATAGCTTGAATCATTACTTACTTCATCATGGTGTTGGGGAGAAGAGAATTCCACTGGTGCAAGCTCAAAATATGGTATGATCTCCTCTTCGAATTGTACACTCCTCTCAATGAAAGTATTGAGTGTGGATGTTCCAAATATATTATAACCCTTTGTGTCCTCACCATAAACAACCATGATATATTCCTTTATCTGTGGCTACAAATCGTTCCTCTGTTCTGATGGAATTCGAGCCCATGCTCTTGATCCAAAATTTTTGAAATGTGAGACATTTGGTTTATAGATAAACCATGCCTCGTAGGAATTTTTTCCTTTGACTAATTTATGGAATGACCTGTTATAAATATATGAAGCACAATTTATATCCTCATCCCATATATTGGGACTTAGATCCATTGCCTCAATCATGCATGTGGCCATCTCTTTGAGAAGCCTATTTTCCTTTCTTCCAAACCATTTTGTTGTGGTGTGTAGGGGATTGAATGTTGCATTTGAATGCCACATTACTCACAAAGATGCTGCATATTTGTAATGAAATATTCCTTTCCATTGTCAGTCCTAAGGAATTTTATCCTATGCTGACTTTGGTTTTCCACTAAGGCCTTCCAAATCTTCAATGTCTCAAATACTTCAAATTTCAATTTTAGGAAGTATACCAAGCAGAATCTTGAGTAATCATCAATGAAGGTGAGTACATACCTTGTTACTCCATAAGAGGGAGTGGGAAGAGGATAAATGAGGTATGAATGTACCAATACAAGTGGTTGTGTGTCTCTCCTTTCCTTCCCTTTCTCATAGCTGCACTCTAGATGCTTCCCAACTACACCGCCAATGCAAGCTCCATTGGAAGATTTGCTGGAAGGAAGCCCTTCCACCATCCCATCCTTGTTCAGTGATTGAAGATACTTGTAGTTCATGTGTCCAAATTTTTCATGCCATATATTGGAGGTGTCATTGGCATGAGAGAGGAGCGCTTTCCCATTGGAACTAGGAAGAAAGTTCAAGAACTTGTACATCCTTTGTTGGTGGTCTGCATACCCAATTGCCACAATTTGATTGAAGGGGATTTCTGCTATCTCTACCAAGTCAAGAGTAAATGTTACTCTCTTTGATTCTCCTATATGTATCATTTGGTACACCGAGAACAAATTTTCTACCAAATATGGTACATAGAGCACATCACTGAAATATCTGTGCCCCAAGTTCGTCCTACCAACTCCTTTTGTCTAGATCTCAGAGTCATCTCCCATTTGAACAGTTGGGCCACTGTTCGAATGCATAGAGGAGAAGATATCTGTGGTGGAAACCATATGTATAGATTAACTTGAATCAATAATGAAGGTGGAGGAATTAGAAGTACCTACTACCAAGGCATGGCATTTCTCCTTGTTGTCTAAACTTGAGGTGCCATCTTTATTCCTTGCACCATATAGGACAGGGATGTTGTTTTTATCCAGCAGTTGTGCGATATGATAAATGGTTTTCTTCATGCATGATCTCTATGGATGCCATCCCTTATGGAAATATGTGCATTTGGTTTTCTCCTTCCCTTTCTTGTCCTTATCCTTAGGAGGATTTGAACCCCCATTAGTGGTTTTGGGTTTATTAGGCTTTCTCTTCTCTGACTATTTCGAATTCTTTGCCTTCTGCTTTCCCTTGGAGGAATTCAAAATACCCATGGAAAAAGATTGATCTTTGATAGCTTTGATGGTTCCCATTTGAACTAGTTTTTCCTACTCCTGAGTGAGGGATTCCATGAAGTTGGCTAGTGTTGGCATTTTCTAATTTCGAAGTGTTAGTTTTCCAGAATGGAAGGTGCTTACAAAACCTAAAAATTATGGGCCTAACTTCAAAAGGATGGACAATATTAGATGATCCTCCTTCTTCTCAATTCCCTATTGCTTTAGTTGAAGTACTAGAAACTTCAACTTCATAAAGAACTCCTGGGTGGTTTCAAATGTGTTGGGATCATGCTAATGACATCGTTTTCAAGCTAATGTCCCCTGAATTCATCAATTTTCCCAAAGATAGATTCTAGTTTAACCCAAAATTCATTTGGGGTTTTTAAACTGTCTACATGAAATAAGATTTCTCTTGAAATACTAAGGCATAGAAATCCAAAGGCTTCATAAAGTCTATTGATGTACTCATACTTCTCTACTGCAGAGTTTGGCTCCACTTTTGTTCCCATGGTAACCCTGTAGAGACCCTTAGATCTCAATTGAATGAAAATTCCTTCCTTCCATTCAAATAAATTGAAGGGAGTGAGAAATATTTGGTTTTACTCCATCTCTGCTTGCGTTAGTGGAGATATTTTTCTGAAATTCCTGCAAAAACACTCAATTTTATCCAGAAAATATCTCAAAGATGCAGCTCAAACACTCAATATTGATATGAAAACCCAATAAGCTATGATAGCATGTGATAATTTTGATTTACATCATGATCTAGGATCCAAAGATACTCTCACAAATTGAATTACTTGCAAAAACCAGCAAAAAATCATGATAGCGGAACAATTTTACATACAAAGTGTGAACATAAACTGGAGATTATTTGACTATATTACATGTGAATATGTTTATAACAGGTTTATATTACATCTTGTTCAATTCATGAGGCTTAGGAAGCCAAATATGGGTGTACATGTGAAAATGGCCAAATTGGCCTCAATCCCCCTTAGGTGGGCCAAACTTGCTCCAACTCAGCCCAAATGGTAACAAATGGTGGTGTGGACATGTAGGATAAAGTGTGTTGGAGCAATTATGACTCCTTGGCATGCTTATGTTTTCAAAATAAGGTGAGTGGGAGGCTCAAGGTGGGCATTGAATGCTCCAACAGTCCAAAAATGGGTTAAAAACACCCCTAATGCTCCTAGTCAACCACAATTCCTCAAAACAAGGAATGAGAGTGCACCTGTCATAAATGAGGGTGCACATGTGAAGTTTGAATGAGCTGGAGCACTCCTATAGGTGTGAAAGCATCAAAATATTTGGTTATTATGCTGGATTAACTTCCCTAAGTCCAAACCATAGTATATTACTCCATAAATGCAAATAAAATTGACTAAGGATTTATACTAAGGTATTAAGCGGTGGATTTATGTTCTAACAATGATCTAATTCCATATACATTCAATGTAAAGACATAAATGAGAAATGAAAACATTGATACAAAGATTCCAAAATGTATTAGATATATTTTATGAAATGTTTACAATTTTGTCATTAAAGAACACTTTTGCTTCAGGTCATACTCTTACATGTACAATAATTGCAATATTACTTAGGTAAACATCTTATTTTGTGTCTACCCTATTGAAAATAATATTTTTCAAAAGGTGGAGGGTGTGATATGAAGATTGGTAATAAAACCTAGACTTGTTGTAACCTCCTCCATTAAAATTACCACATTAGAAGAGAATGCACAATACTACTATTGTAATGACATAAGACTAGGGTATATTGGATACAATTCAACATGCCACTTTGATACTGTTGATAGTGGAACTACATTTGCAAGAGTTACCTAAAAAAAATGAACTTCATTAGAAAATCATTGTATATTCATGATGCAATAACTTAAAACATTATACTAAAATGCCAAAAACTAGATAGATATTATAGAGTATATAAATGACATAGGATAGTCATTTGCAAATTTAAGTTTGAGCTCTATAAGATCTTACATTTACAAAAGGGAGTGGGTCCTTTCAATTTTAAATTATGTTTAATTTGAATTAAGTAGATTTGGTTGAAATTGCCATTTATTTGAATTAATTTCTAATTTGAGTATGTTGTTGAGAAATTGTGGGAGTTAGTTTTGAATACATGAATCTCGAACTGATTAATAGGTTTTCTTAGTTCCTTTAATCTCTTATTGAATGGGAGAGAATATGATAAAGATAGAAGAAACATAGAAACCGAGTGGAGTTAGAACAAAGATAGTGATCCACATTGGTATTGGTGAGCACCCACCAATTCCACCGGTTCAAAAATGATTTTCCATTTTGGAAGTTTCGATGGGATTTTGGGTCAGTGTGTAGACGGATATATGCATATAACCACATATCCTCTGACTGATCAAAATAGTTTTTCTAGTTTGGCATTTTTTACAGTTTTTTGGACTCAAAATTTTCGGGGAAGTTTTGAGGCTTTAAACGATGTTTTTTTTATGGAACAACAATCCAAAAATATCCAAAATAAATTATGGACATCCAAAATGTATTATTCTTGGATAGAAATTTCCAACGAGCTACCGAACACCCTTAACAAAGATAGTATGAAATAGTCATGCCACCGAGAATTTGACACCTCAACTAACCACCTTGTGGCATGCAAACCTTTTTACAGTCCATATCCTAGGTTTAGGTTTTTTGGATATTTAGGGATTTTGCCCTCATGTGTATGATTAAAAGGCCCTTCATCCTCTTTTTGTAATAAACTTGTAACAAATTAGCATAGCTTCCACATCTCTTCTCGGAGATAAAGCTACCACCATTCTAGATGCTTTTATTTACAATTTATTTTGTTTATTCATTTAATAGAATATGAGTTTAGTGTATCACTATGTTCCTTGCAATATATCACTATCGCTACCACAATATCAGTGTCTCTACCACATAGATTCAACTAGAGTAACTAGAAGTGTCAAAGGAATATGTGTTAGGATTATTAATCCTCCCTTGGTCAAATGTCTATTAGATTAATTATTGTTTAACTTAGGAACCTTAAATTAATTAAATGGGTCCACTTTTCCCAATGGGGCAACATGTACCAGTCATTGAAGTGTGAGAAACACTACTAGAGGTTAATTGCAACTTACTGCATGTGCATGCATCAGTTAGGGCGCCTCCTAGACCAATCCCTACATTTTAGGAGCCACTGGGAGTCCCAACACCAACCTACTTCAGTCAGTTGGTGTTAGCACTAGTTAGTATTAGTTAGCCCTCAGTTACAATCAGTCTTCACAGTCAGTTAGGTTAGTGCTACTAATGCATGGATAATTCATGGTTGCATGGGGAGGAGTGCTTTTCCTACCTACCTCACTCTCAGTTGCATTGAGTTAACTAGTTGTTACTGCTTGTTCGAGTTATTGGTCATTAGGGATTTGTCTATTTGGACTCTAATATTGATTGGGAGACCTTGAGTTACAGATTCAGTTAGATACAATATTATCCACTTGGAGGATTAAAATTCATTACTCATGCATTCAAATTCTACCTATGTAGACTACATTGTACACCAGATATTATTATGATGAATATATTGTAAATTCCTGAGCAATACTTGTTTGTTTCTTGTGTGGTTTGTTTTTCTTAGTTTGTATGTTCATTCTCCATTCAATTGCTACAACATAATAAGAACTCTCTTCCTGAAGATCTAAATGGAATTAAAATTATAACATGGTATCAGAGCCTTCTCAGGGAGGTTTCATGCTTGTTTCACCTCATTGAACATCAGAGGCAGTTGGGTTTCCATAGAAGTCCCCTATGAAAATTTGCTAGCTTTGGATTCATTCATAGCAATAGAGAGGGCATGATGGACCTTGAAAACATTTTCATCTCTTGAGGAAAAGAATGATTCTAATAGTTATTATGTTTTATTGTTATTTGTAGTGAAATTGACAGGTGATATGTAGCTTAAAAGAAGTATTTGTAGTCTCCCTACCGGAGCAATTATGGGTTCTCAAACTCTTGAGCCACAGATCCTCACAACTTCCAATTACCTTGGTTGGAGGATTGATATGTAGCTGGCCTTGCACAAGCATGGCTACCATAGGATCATACATGGATGGGAGGCTGAACCTCATCATATAGTAGAGCGGAACAAGTTCCTAAACAGTTGTGATGAATCATTCGAGTACTTAATCAAGGAACAAGACAAATTGATTTGAATGGGAGTCATCCAGACCTCCAAAGATCAATATTTATTGGTTATTGACTCTTCCAAAGCACAAGAAAAGGGGAAATCAAAGAAGAAGGAGCCAAAGGCAGGTGATTCAAATCCTAAACCAAATCAGCAAGCTTCCGAAGGGGCCTCAGGCTCTAAGAAGAAGAAATTTGAAAAGAAGTTATGTTCGTATTGTGAAAAGGGATACCATCTTGAAGAACATTGTATGAGGAAGTAACTTGATGAGATGTCCGCTCTTCTCAAGCAGCACAACATTGCTCCTCCAAGAGAAAAGAAGACCGATGAAGAAGAACAACCAGAAGATGCTGAAAGGTGTCATATTGAAAGAAACTCTCTCTCCATCCTTGGCATACATTATAGATTCTGGAGCCTCCAACCACATGGTTTCCTCCAAATAATCCTTCTCTACTCTTTCACTATCAAAGGGGCCTAATATTCACATGGGAGATGATTCCCAGATTCCAATAGAAGGAAGGGGATCAGTTAGAGCGAAGCATGGTGAGTTAAAAAATGTCTTATATGTTCCCTCCCTTGCTGCTAACCTCTTATCTATTTACCAGATGACTCATACATGCTCTCCCAAGAGGGTCACATTTGATTCAAACTTTGTTGAGATTACAAAAAAAGCCACTGGAAAGCTTGTAGAGAAAGGTATTGCAAATCACTCTACCAAAGCTTATGAGTTTTCACATTTCTTACTTGTTTCTCCTCCTACAGCTTTATTGTCTCATGCTAACAACACCAGCAATATTTGGCATTGGAGATTTGGCTATCTCAATTTCAAATATCTGAAGCAGCTCCATAATGATAACATGGTTGAAGGTTTTCCCTCCATCCAAACTTCTGATGGAGTATGTGCTGGGTGCTTAGTAGGTAAGCATCCAAAAAATAAGTATGATGTTGGGAAGGCTCATAGAGATATGTTTACGCTTGATTTGATACATAGTGATGTAGCCAGACCTATGCCTACAAACTCCATTAATGGTTGCAAGTATTTTCTGACCTTTATTGATGATTATTCTAGGTACTGTTGGATCTACTTCATGAAACTAAAATCGTAAGTTTTTGAGACTTTTAAAAGTTTCAAAGCTATGGTTGAGAACATTTTTGATAAGAATATCAAGTCAATAAGATCCTATGGAGGAGGAGAATATGTCAAAAGAGATTTCCAGAATTTATGTGAATCGGAGGGGATTCGAATGGAACACTCAGTTCCATACACACCACAGGAAAATGGTGTGGCTGAGAGGAAGAACGGGTCACTAAAACATATGGAAGCATGCCTTGTACAAAGCACATTTTACTGCTTCATCCCAAAGAGAAGGAGGTAAATTATTTCCATGGAGAAGGCATGCTTCCATCTGTTTTAGTGACCCGTTCTTCCTTTCAGCCACACCATTTTCCCGTGGTGTGTATGGAACTGGGTCACTAAAATGTGCTTTGTAGCATGCTTTGTAACATGGTCCTTCCACTGATGGACCATGTTGTTGCATAAAGATGCAATTTTTTGCAGCAATGTTTTTTCTCAAGTTATGTTTCTAAGGAGGAAGCTTCTTTCTTCTAAATATAGCTTGCATATTTCTGAGCGGGGGGGGGGGGGTTTCCCATGATATTTTCCCCTATTTCCTCATTTGTACTAAGCAACATTTTTTATTATCTTCTAGATTGTATTTGGGTGACCCATGGTATTGTTACCAGGGACCATAGTTGTCCAAGTTAGGATTCAGGGGGGGTGTTAGGATTATTAATCCTCCCTTGGTCAAATGTCTATTAGATTAATTATTTTCTAACTTAGGAACCTTAAATTAATTAAATGGGTCCACTAGTGCAATTGGGTCCACTTGGCCCAATGGGGCCACCTGTACCAGTCATTGAAGTGTGGGGAACACTACTAGAGCTTAACTGCCATTTACTGCATTTGCATGCATCAGTTAAGGCACCTCCTAGACCAATCCCTACATTTTACGAGCCACTGGGATTCCCAGCACCAACCTACTTCAGTCAGTTGGTGTTAGCACTAGTTAGTATTAGTTATCCCTCGGTTACAATTAGTTCTTCATAGTCAGTTAGGCTTGCACTACTAATGCATGGGGAGGAGCACTTTTCCTACCTATCTCACTCTTAGTTGCACTGAGTTAACTAGTTGTTACTGCTTGTTGGAGTTATTGGTCATCGGGGAGTTATATCTTTGGACTCCGATATTGATTGGGAGACCTTGAGTTAGAGATTCATTTAGATAAACTCTTATCCACTTGGAGGATTCAAATTCATTACTCATGCATTCGAATTCTACCTATGTAAACTACAATGTACACTAGATATTATTATGATGAATATACTATAAATTCCTGAGCAATACTTGTATGTTTCCTATGTTGTTTGTTTTGCTTAGTTTGTATGTTCATTCTCCATTCAATTGTTGTAACATAATAAAAACTCTCTGCCTAAAGAAATGTAGTTTACATAGGTAGAATTTGAATGCATGAATATACTGTACATTCCTAAGCAATACTTGTCTGTTTCCTGTGTGGTTTCTTTTTCTTAGTTTGTATGTTCATTCTCCATTCCATTGCTGCAACATAATTAAAACTCTCTTCCTGAAGATCTAAATGGAATCCAAATTCTAACAAGATGAGGGCCTCTTCCACTCACACTTCTAGGTGAAGGGAATCTCCCTACATTTTGTTGTCAACATTTCCAGCCAAAAGAAATTGATCCCAGTAGAAGTCATTAAGAGATTGAAGTTATTATTAATCTGTCACAATAATCTAGGGACTGAAACACAGTCTCATAAGAGATTAATAACAATAAGGCATGAAAATGGTGTAATAGTGCTACAAAATGAGTATCCGCTCTGTATAATCAATAAAGAATGAGTAATACAATACAATGATCATGTTGCAAGAATGAATGAAAAAGCAATTCAAATTCCCAAGGAGGTCATTCGAATTAAATATGTGAGTCTAGCTTAATTGAATGTAAGCCATAGTCAACACTCAAGTTAACCACTGATCAAAACCCTAATTGACTCAACTGAGCCCTAACTGAAGTCGGAGTGCAATAAATGACTGAGTCTAACTGAAAGTATCTTAGACACATGTCATTGCAAGCCAACCAACAAGTGGTAGTGCATCAATGACTCCAATGAACCCCTATGAGGTTAACAGAAGTGTAACTGACCATCAGAAGTGGTCGGAGGTGCCCCTGTTGACTCCAGTTCATTAAATAATCAATAAATAATAAATTTAATGAAGTAAGGCACCTTCACTACTCTATTTAACTGATTGTAACCATGTGTTAGCAATATGGGGCGTTAATGACACTCAGATCACCCCCAGAGTGCTCCAATTAGCCTCCCCGAATGTAGGAGAAGGATAAGTTAGCCTCCTTGACTGAAGGTAGGTGTGGGTGTGCTCATGCTGATGTCATATAGTGCTCCTCTGATGTCAATTAAGTCAATAAAACTTAGGATAGTGGTTTAACTAGTCCAAATTGACAAAAATGAGTGTGTATGGTGGAAAATGTCTCCAAAACCCCCCCTTAAGTTGTACTCAGGAGGAGTAGAAAACATAAAATGCATAAGAGTGCTAGGGCCCTAGAAACTAAGGCCATAGGTCACCCTATAAAATAATGAAAAACAATGCTCAAAAACAAACTAAGTGAGGAAAAGAGGCAAAACCCAGTGGGAAATCCCCCCCCTCAAGCTGAACACTGAAAGTAGTAGAATCACCCTAATGAACTCACCCCCAACAATGAATGAAGGTAAGTGAACTTATTTTCTAAAAATATATTGATGAAGATGTCTGCAATCTGCTCATCAGTCGGGCAGTATTGCAATCTGAGCTATAACAGATGCCCCCTAATGTATGAGGCTAGAGGGGAATATGATAGTCAAAATACATTATAAAGGAAACAGCTGAGTATGGAGAGAGAAGAGAATCCAAGATAGAAAGGCTCGAAAAAAGGTACTTGAAAGAGAGATAAATGTCAAACAAAACTGATCTCTAGAACATACAAGTCCATATACAAATAATCCCCATAAAGATACAGGCGGATCCAACATATGTATAACTGATGAAACTCTCATGGTTGCTCAATATGCAAAAAGGCGCCATATCAAATCTAAAGGAGTCATGGCCATAAATGAACAAGGTGGATCCATGCTCGATAATCAATCATAGCCACAAAAATACAAGGTGGATCTATGTCTCAGCAAAATGTCATATAAAGTGTAACAAGGTCTTGCGCAGCTTGGGCAATAGAAAAATGACAATGCTACTGTCGTCCCAATGTATTCAATCCAAACTGCCCAAAAGGTATGAATCCTAACCATGCGAATAAAGGAGATGAATTCGAACATGGAGGAAACCGTTTGATTACTGGTCAATAATGAGAACCGTTAACAAATGTGGGGGAAACCACCATTAATGAAAATGGTCCCCAAACTACCTATTACATTCTAACAAGTGTGAATACAAGGACTTGAATTCGAAGAATTGAAGAATCCATAAAGCAGGAGACATTAAGGTATTCCCACTACCAAATAGTGAGGGAAATTTCCATTGATGACTATAATCCCCAAGGTACTGTCATAAAACTCTAAATCTCATTCCCAGAGCAAGAAGTGTTGCAGTCGATAGGAAGAGATCCATTGGAAGGAAAGCATTAAGGCATCCCTCATAATCCAACACGAGGTAAGTCAAAGACTAATTGGATCTGGAATTGATACTGAATTTGACGACATGAAATGCCGAAGAAATGATGTAATGAACTGATACTAGGGAATGGCCAACACAAAAGGTCAAGGCAATTGCAGAATGGTCGACAAAGGTTTAATCCTTAAACAGTGAGCATGACACAAAAGTGACTTAGGTAGCTTTTGACACAAAAGGAACCAACGACACAAATCTACAATGTAGGAGACATTGATAGATTCCCCATATAATTGGAAAAGAAACCAACCGGAGAAGTAAGAAACTTTGAATCGGTATAAGGCCAAAATACTAGGACCCAACTATTGATAGACTCAAAACTGGTGCTTTGTTCAAAGAAACAAGACTTGCTGCCATGATGTAAAAAACATGTGAATGAACTTCCCTTCCCCTCTTTCTTGTAAAGGTTTAACGAGTCCAAGAAAGAAAACTCGGGACCATCTTCAGTTTTGGAAAGCTCGAAGAAGAGATAGAAGAATGCTTGATAAAGCACTAATTCATGGATTTTACGAGCCTGAACCAGTACATGCTCGACAGTGTTTTCATGTTTAGAGAGTCTGAAAACTCCAAAAAAGACTCCAGAGGAGTGCTTTTTCATCTAATTTAGTCTCCTGAGGCTAGAAAAGTTTAAAACAAGCCATAGAAGAACTCTCTTAGCTTCTGAAGAGGTAAGGTGCACATTTTTCATATTTAGTCAGGAAGGTACGAAAAAGGTTAAATTACCACCTACCCAACTCTCCTTCAAAAGCAGCATATAGCCTGATTTTTACGAGTGTGAAGGAAGGCAAGATCACTCGGAAAGATCCATTTGATTACAAGAAATGGGGATTACAACAATAAACTCGATTATTTGTTCTTTAGGCTTTAGCAAGCATGACAAAGACATAAAGTACACTCGGAATATTTTTTCATGTTTAGGTCCAGAGCACAAAAAGAGAAAACTAAGATCTTCCGGGGGTTCCTTTTCTATAAGTTTAGTCCCTCAGGACTGGAAAAGCGATAAATCTATACCTGAGAAAACTCTTCTCAATTCCATAGAAAAGAGAGTGTTCCTTTCTTGTATTATTCCACATGGTCTGAGAAAGTGATAACCTACTGCCAATGTGGAGGCCCATTCACATATTCTTAACGAGCCTGAATAGACAAGTTTACTCGGCAGTCAAGTCTATTTTGAGGAATCAGACCTGGGCCTAAAGAAACTCAATATCTTTCCTGTGAAGTTTTAACGAGTCCATAAAAGTCAACTCATGGCCTCCTTACTGTTTTTAATGAGCTCAAAGGAGAGAAAAAATAATGCTCTAAATAAGAGGAGACGAGTGTCATAGGAAAGCGAAACTAGTTCCAAGCACGAGGAACTAACCTATGAATAATGCAAGGAACATGAGCAAGATAAAGACACTTGGGGAAATTCTCCTCAAGGTAAAGGGTGTCAAGTTGCAAAGGAAAAATGATACAAGTCTTAGCAACGATGAGAACAAATATAAGGGTTTATACAATGAGCTAAAAGTGTGGAAGCTGGCATCAGGCTCATAAGTACGAGCAGGGCACATGCAAATGTATTTATAGCTTGAAAAATAAGACAAGGCCAGTAAACAGTTGTGAATCCAACTAAGAATCCTGTCTCCAAGAAACAACAACATCAGGATCATATTCAAAAGAAAAGTTTTGATGCAGGTTACTTTGGCAGAAACACATGCGAATTTGCTATCTTCTACAAAAGGTAAAGTCAAGGCAGAATCGATCGAAGAAGATTCTATAGCACCAAGGATCGAGGGATTATAATCAGTAATATCAAACTCAGAAGGAGAGAAAAAATCAACAAGGGATATAGAGTCTGTAGGAACAAACTCAGTATCACGGGAGTTGAAAAATTCATAAGAAAAATCAAACTCATCAGGATCACTGAGTTGCTGTTCAAAGGAAGAGTCAAAAACTCAAAAATTCTAATATAAAAAGACTGATCCATGGGAAGATCAAACTCACTAAGCAAATCAGGGTTAGACTTAGTCACAACTGAACCGACATCCAAAAGAAGGTCAGACTGTATCAAAGAATCTATGAAGACTTCATCTGAAGGAAAGAGATCATCTGAGATAGGACACATGTCTAAAATTTCAAATGGATTGACAGAGTGGAGATTAGGACCCACAGTATATATAGGATGACTCACCTGGTAAACTATTGGGACCAAGTCCCGAGAAGGTAAGCATGAAAACAGAGGCTGCTTCTTAGTAGCAATTGAATGCAAAGGAAATGAGGCCACATAGCTCACCTGTGGCAGGGTAGTGTCTATAGAAACACTAGGAATCAATAAAGGAAAGACCTGGTCTCTAGTTGGTTCAAGAAATGGATCAAGAAAATCCAACTGATCAATAGTGACAATTTCTTCGCCATGATTAAAGTACATCACATGAAATAATGTTGACACCATAGCTTGCATGGCATATACATAATCATGTCCAAGGAGCATATTGAAGTCTAAGGGGTCTTCTATCACAATGAAGTCAACTAAGATGGTCTTCCCACCCAAAGTAACAGGTGTTTAAGTGAGAATTCCCAAGGCTATACAAGTTCTTCTATCAAACACCAGTAATTGACTAGCAGTCGACAAAAGGCCGGGAGATCCCATTCCTCGCCAAGCACGGGCTGAAAAAATACTAACTGAGGCTCCTTCATCAACAATACAATGAGAAATCATGTATGGTTCAACTTTGACCTTTATCTGGAAAGGTGCATTAGAAGGAAGGCGCGGCTCAACTAGGCTATCCCAAATAAAGGAAGCAATCCAAGAGCTTGGTGGGGGTTGATCCAAAGCGAGTTCAATGCCCCCTTGTTCAGTAAGTTCTGAACTAGAAGTGAATAAAATGTGACTAGCAGACACTTCACTCTCCAAAGGAAGAGTGGGATTGATCGACAATGGAACCAATTCAACCGCTTCATCTCTCCGAAGGGAGAGTGGGATTGACCAAATGTGACATTGGTTCAATCACATCAGGATCACTCTCCGAAAGAAGAGCGGGATCAAACAAAGTTGATATTGGTTCGACCACTTGATCAACCAAAGGTTGAGTAGGTTGTTGAGAAACTATAGGTTGTTCAGGAGAAGGAAATTCTTGAGTCTCAGACCACACTCTTCGCACCTCTGTGATAGCAAGGCACTGGTGAGTAAGATGATCTCCCTCACATAGCTTACAAGGGAACTTAAGTTTCCACTTCGAATGACCAGTTTTCTCAACGATGTCAACATGACTAGTAGTGGCTAACTATTTTCTCACAGCATGAGCTACAGACGCTGAGAGTTTCCCCCCAGCATGACCACCAGAGGCTGGGTGATTAGGTCCAACTGACTAAGAGAGGCTAGTTGTTGAAAAACTTTAGAATGTTAAAAAATTGGATGACCATGAAACCAAACTCTTCGCACCTCCGTGATAGAAGGGAATTTATAAGTAAGGTGGTCTCCCTCAAAAATCTTACAAGGAAACTTGGGCTTGTGCTTTGAATGGGTAGTCTTTTCAACAATGTCAACATGACTCGCAGTGGCTAACAGATTGTATTCAGCATGAACCATAGAGGCTAAAATACTACCCCCAACATGACTTGCAAAGGCTGAGAGACTGGGTCCAACATGACCTGCAGAGGTTGGATGGGCACCACCAACATGAAAAATAGAGGTTGAATGGTTAGGATCAACATGCTTTGAAATAGTTGAGTGTGTGCCCCCAGCATGAAATTCATAGGCTGGGTGGATGGATCCAACATGACTTGCAGAGGTGAGATGGAGAGGTTCAACTTGAACATCATAGGTTGAACGGGTGCCCTCAGCATGAACTACAGAGGCTGAGTGACTAGATCCAACGTGACATGGAAAGGTTGGTAGGATCGCACCAGCATGATCAACAGAGGCTGGATGTTGAAAATCAACTTGAATTGTAGAGGTTGAGTGCTTATATCCAACATGACATGCAGAGGTTGAATAGGTGCCCCCATCATGAACTACAGAGGATGGGTGGTGAGGTTCAACATGACCTGGAGAGGTTGAATGGGTTCCCCCTTGCTTATGTGTCTTCTTCCTATTCCTCCTTCTTTTACTCCTTTTATACTGTCAATTACTAGTATCAGTACTTTCACCGCATTAGGTAGAAGGAGGAGGAGAATAAACTACAGGTGGAGGGGAAGCCATGTTTTGACACCCTTGATATAAGGAGCTTACTTGCGAAGCATCAGGATCATTCAGGGAATTTGGAGTGGAAAGCAACCACAGTGGTATCCCTAGGGTGAATCCAGGCAGATTCAAGGTGCCCATCAAAGGAACACCAACATTCCCTGTGAGAGGAATAGTACAAGGATTTCCCAGCATGGGGATCTCTTGGTTGGTGTTCAAAGGGGTGTTATCCATAGTTTCAAACTAGGAGACAAAGTCTGAGGTTGAAAGGACACCAAAAGTACAAAGCACACAACTAAAGGAAAGCTAAGTACATACAAACCACAGACACTCACTAAAAAATTCCTAAATCCAAACAGACAAACAAGCATAAGATATGCTTTCCAAAATAAAGTCGATAGATAGTTACTTGGCCTCCCTGTAGATGTTCTTAGGCACAAGTGGAGGAATCACCCACCGACCTCCCACACCTTCTACCGAGGTTACCTTCCAAGCCCGTCCAAGGTCAACTAGAAATAGCCTTCCGGTGTACCTATGTATGAACCCTAGATGTCAAAGAGACTAAAGGCTACCTTAACTATATTCACAATCTGGGGGACAGTCGCAAGCCTAGTTTGTATGCATGGGAAGGGTAGAAAATTCTGAAACCCTATCTAAGACAGAATCCCCAGATGCGCAAAAAACTTGGTCTACGCTTCGACAAGGAATTAGAGGGTTATCTCCTTAGTCCAAGCCTCCACATAGCCTCGTGCTTAAATCTCGTTTGAGAGGAGCTTCCAAGATAAAATCAACATAGAAAAGGGTTTACCTAGTGATTGGACAACTATGTCTGAATTTAAACACTTATGGGGAGTTTAAACTCCCTATCCCACAAGTCTATCCTGAGCTAGTTGGTGTATGAACCTATAAAATAAAACTTACTAATAATTTTTTAAATTATATCGTTTATTTTAAAAGGTTGTTATTAGTCAGAGGGTAAATGGCGTGAAACTTATGTGGTGTTTTGACTCAAAGTTGAAACAAAATGACTAAGCAAATAGAAATGAAATGAAAAAAGCAGAAACTATTCTCTTTCTTTTTTCAAATAGAAAAATTGAAATCCACAAAAGAACAATTTTTTTTTTTTTTTTTTAAAGCAATGATATGCCATGCAATCTAGACTAAAAAACTAATCTACATGCATATAAAGCAAACATGTGTTTTTTTTCTTTTTCTTTTATAAATGCAAAAGAAAAAAATCCTATCAACTAATGCAAGTAAGTACTATAAGCAAAGAAGATATACAACTACTCTACACCCCATAAACAAACCCTAGGTTTCCCTAAGGTTGGATATAACCTCTCTTTGAAGGAAAGCTCACAAAGGTAAACAAGCCAACAACTTTGGAATGAAGAGACCGAGAAAATAAGACTGACATAGACAAAGGTCAAGAAGTCCCAAGAATCAATCTAAACCTAAAAAGAGAGGCTGCTCAGTACCTTGTTCAACAAGGTCAAGCCAAAGAAGGAGGTGGCGGGGAAGGAAACAAAAACAAGTTCAAAGACTTGAAAGAGACTTACAAGATAGACAAAGATCACCTAACAGAGATAAAACAACCTATCAGGAGTCATGCACATGCAGAGGACCCTTGAAGACCCTACAAACCACCCTCAAATCACCCAAAAACACTAAAAATGATGAAAGAACACAAATTCAGGTGCATACGCGAGTTTCCTTAAGGTAGGTCGCATATGACACGTGGATTGCAGGTAGTGCAAATCACGTATACAACATAGACACGTGACTGTTTAGCCTGAAATTTGTGTATGGCTGACAAAAAGCACAAAAAGGGTCAAAAACTGAGTTAGGAAGGCAAGAAAGGTGTTCCAACAGACTCAAAAGGTGTTCCTAACTTGTAATAAGGGCCTAAAACCTTAAAAAAGGCTGGAAGAAATACAGAGAAACCCCAAATAGACAAGGATGGAAGAAAGGATGTCTCTGAACTATATCATTGCACATTCTAATGGTGCTCTGATGATCACAGTAGATAATAGTTGAAAAATCTGATTTGAAACCACATTCTCCAAGTACCCTTTACAACTACAAACATTGAGTTATTGCATTTACAACTCTATACTATGCTTCTTGAGATGAGAGTGCTATGGAACTCTGCTTCTTGCTTGACCAGTTGATTGGTCCTTCTGCAAGCATGAACACATATCCTGATGTAGACTTTTGATCTGTGTTGTCACTTGCCCAATCACTGTCAGTAAACCCAATCAAATCAAGATCAGATTTTGCTTTGTAGAAGATCCCATGAGTTCTTGTTCCTTGAACAAAGTTTAAGATCCTTTTGGCTACCTATACAGTGTATTATTTACCATAGGAGAAGAACCTGCTTCTTCAAGCTTAACTCCTGAAAGGAATGGAGTATTGCTTGGCTTGCAATATTTCATGTTGAACTTGTTCAGCAAATATAGAGCATACTTGGACTGATGTACTTTTATTTCATGTTGGGATTGTACAATTTCGAGACCCAAGAATTGGCTCAACAATCCCAAATCTGTCATAGAAAATGCATGGTTCATTACATCCTTCAAGGAGGCAATATCTTTCTTTGAAATTTGTATAATCAGAAGGTCATCCACATATAAGACAATAATCATCAAATAACCATGAATCAGTTTCAAATAGACATTAGGATCAAACTTTCATCGAACAAAACTCAGTGATAGCAAAAAGCCATCAATCTTGGCATACCAAGCCCTGGGGGCTTGCTTGAGCCCATACAATGATTTATTTAACCTGCACACTAAATATGGATTAGAAACAAACCCTTTAGGTTTCTGCATGTAAATCTCTTCATTGAGATCTCCATTTAGCTTCACATCCATGTGATGTACCTCCCACTGCTTCGAAGCTGCAATGGCTAGATCTAGCCTTATGGAGCCCATCTTTGCCATTGGTGCAAAGGTTTCATTGTAGTCAATACCATGTACTTGTGAGTATCCCTTGGCTACCAATATTTCCTTATATTTCAAAGGTGAACCATCGGCATCAAACTTAGTCTTGAAAACCCACTTACATTGAACTAGCTTCCTCCCTGGGGGAAGATCAACCGGTTCCCAAGTGTTGTTCTTCTGGAGTGAGCTGAATTCTTCTTTCATGGTTGTTTTCCATATTGGATCATGTGCTACATATTCATATGTTTGTGGATCTGATTCAACCATCAGATAGAACTTCTCAGCAAATAGAGGATCTTTCACACAAAGGGCACTCTCAAATTGAGATCTAGTCCTCCTAGTGTCACTAGGATTTCTAGCTAGTTCCCCAACTGCATGAATGGTCTCTGCTACCAATTTTGGTATTGTAGGAATGTTAGGATCTGCAATTAAATTATCATTATTAGACATATCAGAATCATCAAACTCATTAGTCTTTCCACTTACAATCAATGGATCTCGTGGTGAAGAAGACTCTCCAACTTCAACTGCTACTAAAGGCTCTTCTTGGAACTGAACACTTCTTTCAATCAAAGATTTGTTACTACTCAATTTTATCAGCTTGTACCCTTTTGAATATTTAGAATACCCAACAAATAGGCACTCTTGGATTTGGGGCTGCAAAGCCTTCCTCTTTTTAGTTGGAATTCTACCCCAAGCCTTTGAGCCAAAAATCCTAAAATGGATCACATCTGGCTTGTGCCCACTCCAAGCTTCGAAAGGAGTCATACCATCAAGATGCTTATGAGGCACCCTATTCTATATGTAGGATGCATATTTTATAGCCTTGGCCCAAAATGTGTGGCAAAGTCTTAGCCTCCATCATGCAGGTTGCCATCTCCTTTAGTGATCTGTTCTTTCTCTTAGCAACACCACTTTGCTGTGGTGTGTAAGGGATTGAATGCTGCATATGAATACCTACATCTTTACAATACTGAATGAACTCAAACTTGACATACTCACCACCATTGTCAGAACTGAGGATCTTGAGTTTCCTCCCAGACTGGTTTTCAACCAAGGCTCTAAATACTTTGAAGAGGTCAAAAACTTCAGACTTATGCTTTAGGAAGTAAACCCAATAATACCTAGAAAAGTCATCTATGAAGGTCATTGCATATTTGGCTTGACTCATGTACATATGAGGGAATGGACCAGCAATGTCACTATGGATCAGCTCAAGAGGTGCAGAGGTTCTCTCATGACTAGCTTTCTCATACTTGTGCTCTGGGTGTTTTCCTATTGTACAACCTTGACAGACTCCCCTAGAAAACTTGATCTTTGGTAACCCTATGACCATATCATTTTCACTCAAATTAGAAAGATACATGTAGTTAAGATGGCCAGATATTTCATGCCAAAACTTGCTTTCTTCATTAGCATGAATCAGAGGAGTAGAGGGGTTTGAGTAGGGTAGAAAATGGGAAAACTTGTATACCTTCGAAGTGTGATCTACAACACCTTTTGCTATGAATTTACCATTTGAAATATTAGTGATTTCAACATCATCAGGGGAGAAGATGAACTTATTTGGAGATCCAGTATGAGTCATCTGATACACTGAAAATAGATTAGAGGCAAGACCTGGAACATACAACACATTACTGAACTTACCATGGTCAAGATCAATCCCTCCCTTCCCCAAACTGTCAGTGAGAGAGTCATCCCCCAAAACTATTGGTGGACCTTTCGACATGTCGAGAGAGGAGAATTTCTCTTTTTTCAAAACCATATGTCTAGAAGCTCTAGAGTCTATGATGAAGTTGTGTGAGCTTGATGTGCCAGCAACCAAGGCATGTACTCTCTCTCTATCCTCTGAATTTGATCCTCCTTCCCTCTTCTTTGACAAATCAGGATGGGAGATGTTATTCTTCTCCAGGATTTGGGTCAACATGTCAATTTTCTTCTTCATACAAGAGCTCTCAGGATGATAGCCCTTACTGCAGTATGCGCACTTGCCCATTTCTCCTTTGTTCTTCTTCTTTTGGGAGTTCTTCTTGGAACCTTGGGGATCCTATTGAGACTTGTTCTCGTCTCTCTTTTGCTCAGGTTTCTTTTTATCTTTTTTCTTTCTTTTTGAATCCACCCTTGAATCTCCAGCAACCAGAGCTTGGTATTTGGAAGGTTTGATGGTTCCCATCATCACTGTTGGGCCCAGAAATGGCCCTTTTTGACCATCCTTATTCACTCCTTTTTTCCCTATCCTACCACATTGAGCATGCCAAATAAATGTTTTACCCTCACTCTACTCTTCAATCCACCAAGGTATGAATGGTTATTGTCTTATTTTATCAATACTTATGATTGTGGTAATTAAAGCTTTATATCTCTAAATATGCTAACATATGATGGTTTATAAAGGTATTTTGAGATATATAGACTGCAGGAAGATCGGGATGAACATGCTACTAAAAGGATGGGAATTCATCACTCAAGCTGATCGCCATCCACCCTACCATTACCCAAGGAATGCGGTCCCAGTGTATTATCCCAGGAAAAGCTGTACAAAGATAGCTGCAACAAAATGCGTCAGATTTGGAGGTCAATAGTGCGTTGCTGATCGTGTATAGTTGTGATCTGAAGATATCATTACTCCTGGGTCGATTAATAGTTTCGCTATATTTCTTATCTTTCATCCTGCCACGTTTGTAACAGCTGTTGTAATTTAGGGCGCTTGAAGATCAGAGATCTTCATGGCTACCCAATAATAGGGATAGGATGTTATGGTTTACATTGTATAAATATGGAGAACTGTTTTGAGCCAGGGGTTGAACCCATAACCAATTCATTGTATTAGATGTGACTAAGATTTGTGTAATCGATCTGCCTTTTTAATACAAGGAGTTACTTTAGATCTAAGTGTTTTTAACATGTGTTCATCCAACATCTCTGTGTGAAGGATGGGCCCGCCTTCCCACAGGGATTGCTGAGTTAGATTAGGCATTTTATTTATTTTGTCATGTGATGTTATGTTTAATTTCATTTCTCCATAGGAAGCTGTGACAATTGTGGATTGACAGTGTGTTATTATGATTGCGTCTCTTGGAAAGTTGTAGTGGCATGGTAAAACAATCGACTGTGTAGATAATATTTCTTATGCAATTGTGTGGTAGTTGAACAGCCTTGTCCATCCCCAGATCCCTTAATTATTATTTCCATAGATCCTTGCAAGTTGTTCCTTTGTTTTCATAATTGCAGAACTTTATTCCTGTACCTTGAATTCCTATATTAGTTGAACTCAATTTTTGTACCTTGAATTTCTAGAAAGATCTAATTCCAATTTCTGTCTTTCAAATTTCTAGAATAATTAAATCAAGATAGTTTGGTGAATCATTAGATGGATTGATAAACAAGACTTCATTTTCTGCAAAAGTAATTTAGATATGAATTCATGAATCTTTGAATTTCTAGATCAAGAACAGCAGAAGGTAATTGTGACTGTATCTTTTAGAAGGTAAACTAGATTAAGTGGATTCTTGGGATGAGCATAGCTTAACAGAGAATAGGATTGTTCATTTGTAGAAATTAAGTGTTTAAGCATATATTGTGCATGTTATCCTTGAAATACAAGACTTCCCTGGGTTGACATTAAATATTGCACACTCTGTATGTTAGCTGTAATTCACTTGCATATTGGGTGCCCAACATTTTGGCGTTGTTGCCGAGGAAGGATAAAAATTAAACACTATCATTAGTTGCATCCTGTAATTGTTTCTACTCAATCTCTTTTAACTTTTCATTGGAATGATTTGGGTTGTATGAATACAAGAAGGGTAAATCGTGATCATCTTCCAACTCCCAAAACCCCACAAAATACTAACAGTGTAGGTGGTCGAGGTCCACAATTGGGCAGAAGAACATTCATTGATGATCTTGTTTATAGAACTTATTCCTCTACCAGGGCTTTCTATCAAGAAACACCTATCAAAAGAAGCCCTACCGATCCTGGGGCGCTAGCATCATGATCCATAGTGGAGAACACACGAGCAGCCGCACCATCCTCAAATACCCCTGCAGAGGAGGACAAGGTTGGTACAGAAGGATCTGTTGATCAAATTCCAATCTATCACATTTACGGAAAGGTTGTAACTAAAGAGGAGTGGACAAAGTTCCATCAGAAAATTGTTGATCGATGGAAGAACGAAGAGAAGAGTGAAGAGGAGAAAACAGAAGAAGGAATGAGTAACAAACACGAATTTGATGAGGAAGAGGCGATGGGAGAAAACCATCATCTTGAAGATCATTCCCTGCCTGAAGAAATGGTGGCTACACTTTAGTTCCCAATTCAATAGCCGGAAGGGATAGCCCCTATGAAAAATATATCGCCATCAGTGTTGCCTCACTTTCATGGAAAAGCAACAGAGGATCCAGATGAATTTATTTTCGAGTTTGATATCCTCGATCACAACTATGACTACATCATCGATGCACAAAAGCTGAAGCTCTTCCCCACCACTTTGAAGGACAATGCATTACACTGGTTCATGAGCCTAGGATGTGGAACCATTACTAATTGGGACAGGGTGAAATAGGTGTTCCTGGAGAAATATCAGGAATATTACAACACCAAGGACAAGAGAGAAGAATTGTTTAAAATGGTGTATAAGGAGGACAAAAGTCTGGAATATTTTGTAGAGAGGCTTTTATACAATGTGCAAAGAGTTGGACAGACGAACATGGGGTTAGATGTGCTCAAGATAATCCTGCTTCGTGGGATTAGGGATGACTACCTAGGTATGTTAAACCTGTTAGGAAAGGGGGATATCTCCAAGGAGTCTTTTGAGAATATGTAAAAGATACTCCACGGGATATTCCAGGAATAACAGGCGGGACAAATGGGATAAGCTAGAACGTGATGTCTTCGATAGAACTCAGAAGTCATCCAATGGAGGAGCCACCTGTGCAGAGATAGGAAAACTCCTTGAAATTTTCAAAACAAAAATGATGAGCTCTATCTCCTTGGAAATTGATGTCCTGTGGGCAAAGCAAAAACAGGCAGTAGAGGATCTCACACTAGGTGTGTTCTGCCCTCAATGTAGAAAGAACCACTCTCTGAAGGAGTGCTTGCTCGACAAGGTAGAAGTGTGTCATCTGTGCAAGCTGAAAAATGACACAAAAGAATTCCTGTCACTTCCCCAAGTGAAGGTTGTTCTGCAGGAATCAACTCCAGAGGTGGAACCGGCCTACTTCATTGCACCAAAGAAGCCCTGGCAGCCACGAAATCAAGGTATGACTCCAAACTCGTTTCCATTTTTGAATAAAATGAATAATTGGAATAATATGCATAACATGAATACACAATTCCCTTCATCTTATTCTCAATGGAACCCCTCTCAGCCTTCCATGCAAAATTATAACTCCTGGAATCCCTGGGTTCAGCCACCACACCAACCAACTTCTTGGTCTCCTAGATGGAGGAATTTCCATCCAGGGAACCAGTTTCCTCCACAACCTCCACATCAACAGCAACCATACCCTCCTTAATATCCTCATCGGCAGTCGTAACTGCAGTTGCTAAACAATGCTGCCCCTAATATACCGATATGACCTCAGCTGCCTGCTCAACCTAATCCTAAACCAAACAATAAAACAGTCCATCAATTTGAGACTATCAACATGCCTGCCTACTCCCTTTCTCCTGTGCCTTATAACGATATTCGCTTACGATCAGGAAAAATAGTAGATCCTATAATCATTGAAGATGTTCCATCCCCTGTACATGAAGAAGGGATGAATCCACAACATCTATCTAATACGACCTCCATCATTGAAGATGCTGAGCATCCCACTAATGGGTCAGATGAAACACAAAATGATGTATCTAGCGATACATAGCCTACCCAGCTGATTAGGAAACCACCGTATCCCGGGAGATTGATGCTACCAAGGGTAGGGGGACAACCTCAGTTTAACCTCTTAGGAGAGTTAAAGAATCTTTATGTTAAAAATCCCCTCCTTCAAGCTCTTCAAGATGTGCCTATCTATGCTAGAACTGTTCAGGATCTGTGCACAAAGAAACCAAGAAGGAAACCCAGAGATCCTCCCATTGTTCATGTCATAGGGAAATTATCTGCATTGATAATGGGAAAAACCCTTTTGGCTAAATATGACGATCCTGGGAAGCCCACTGTTACTATGCAGATTGGGCATACACAAATACCCAACGTACTGGTAGATTTAGGAGCAGCGATTAATGTCATGAAAATTGAAACTGTAAGAAAACTTGGGCTCACTAATCTTAGGCCAACTCCCACCGTTTTAGAACTGGTAGATAGATCCACCATTAAACATGAAGGAATTTTGGATGATCTTGTCATCTCAGTTGATTCTTGGGAGTACCCTACTGACTTCTTGGTTTTACAACCTAAGTCGCAGCTAAGAGGACACCCACTGATCCTGGGAAGGCCTTGGTTAGCCACAGCTGATGCTTGCATTAGCTGTCGATCTGGGTCTATGACCATATCAGATGGCATTGAGACAAATAACCTCACTCTCTACCCTCCAGCTCGGCCGAGCCTAGAAGCTGAAACTTCTTTATGGATGGAGCCAGAGGAAGAAGAGGGTGTTCAGCCATTATTAACTATAGGGAAGGCCTTAAGTTTTAAAGATGAAACTGAAGACAATGTCATTAATAATTTCATCAGTGAACCCACCTCAATCAATAAAGAAGTTTATCAAATCCTGAACATTACTCTGGGTAAGGAAGAACAAGAAAATATCACAGAAGAAGCACTAGTCAGTGACACACACATAATCCCAGTATTGAAAACTTTGAAAAGTATCCCCATTGAGGTAGAGTCTAGAAGAACCCTGGATATTAACCCCAGCCTCTCCTTAGATGAATAGAAAATCCTAATCAGTCTCTTGAAAGAACATAATGGGGCATTTTCATGGGAGTATACAGACACGAGGGGTATTCCCTCTAACCTGTGCACCCATCATATTTATATTAAAAGTGACTCCTGGCCTGTGTGCCAGCCTCAACGACGAATGAACCCCAATATTAGGGACATAGTGAAGGAGGAAATTCAGAAACTCTTGGAAACAGGATTTATATATCCTATTTCAGACAGCGAGTGGGTCTCCCTGCTTGTAATTGTACCCAAGAAAAATGGTAAATGGAGAGTTTGTGTCGACTATAGGGAGCTGAACAAAGCCACTCAAAAAACCATTTTCCCTTGCCCTTTATTGATCAAGTACTCGACACCTTATCAGGGAAGAATTTCTTCTCCTTCCTGGATGGGTTTAGCGGGTACATTAGAATAAAATTGCTCCTGAAGACCAAGATAAAAATACCTTCACCTGTCCCTAGGGAACGTTTGCTTACAAAGTGCTTCCCTTTGGTTTATGTAATGCACCAGCAACATTTCAAAGAGCTATAATCGGCATATTTTTAGAATTATTTAATGACAGTATGGAAATTTTTATGGATGATTTCACTCCTTGTGGCAAAGATTTTGAAGAAGCACTGGAAAATTTGAAAAAGGTTTTAACTCGCTGTGAACAGACCCAGCTCTCTTTAAGCACTGAAAAGTGCCATATGATGATGAGTGAAGGAGTAGTATTGGGGCACTTCATCTCTGCTGATGGCATTCAGGTTGATCCCTTAAAAATCAAGGTAATAAAAAATATACCTACTCCGGCTATAACTCAAAAAGAGGTGCGAAGTTTCCTAGGACATGCTGGATACTACCGAAGATTTATAGAAATTTTTTCCAAACTTGCTTCTCCTTTGTTTTCACTGTTAATGAAGGATGTGCAGTTTGTTTGGAATGAAGCATGCCAGACATCATTTGTTAAGCTTAAGGAGAAGCTGTCCACGGCTCCTATCTTAAGAGGCCCCAATTGGACCCTACCTTTCCACATTTCTTTAGAGGCTTCTGATGCCACTATTGGAGCAGTTTTAGGACATCAGGATGGTCAAGTACATTATGCAATTTGTTATATTAGTAAAACTTATCCCCTGCTGAACTTAATTATACTGTCACCAAGAAGGATTTCTTAGCTATTGTCTACTCCATTAACACATTTTGACACTACATTATTGGATATCCTACATTTGTGCACACTGACCACTCTGCCATTAAATATCTAATGAATAAGCCTGTCACTAATGCCAGAGTGACTAGATGGCTCTTATTATTACAGGAATTTGATATTACCATCATAGATAAACCTGGAAAAGAAAATGTTGTCGCTGATTTTTTATCTCGTTTCACCAACAGTGATGATAATTTGCTTGTTGAGGACTCTTTTCTAGATGAAAATTTATTTGCAGTTTCAACTCATTCTCCTTGGTATGTATATGTCGCTAATTACTTGGTTGCAGGAAAGATTCTGGCACATATGTCCAAAAAAGAAAAGAGAAAAATCATCCAGCAAAATGCCAGGTATTGTTGGGTAAACGGTCATCTCTTTTACACAGGCCCTGATCTTGAGATCAGAAGATGTGTAAGAGAAGATGAAATATTCCATATACTGAAGGCTTTCCATGATGAACCTTGTGGGGGACATTTTGCAGACAGAAGAACAGGACACAAAGCACTAATGATGGGCTATTATTGGCCTACTCTTTTCAGGGATGAAAACCGATATGTCTAGTCTTGTGATAGCTGCCAAAGGATGGGTCAACCAAATAGATTAGATCAAATGCCTCTGCAACCGCAATCAGTAATTGAACCCTTTGATAGATGGGCTCTAGATTTTATTGGTCCTATCAGCCCTCATTCCAAACAGAAATCCTACATCTTGGTCTGTACCAATTATATGACAAAATGGGTAGAAGCTGCAGCTCTGGCGAAGGCTAATGACCAGGCTATGATTGACTTCCTGTACAGTGAAATATTTACCCATTTTGGGGTACCTAAGGAATTAGTTACTGATGGAGGACCACAGTTTATGTCACATCAATTTGAAGCTCTGCTACAGAAGTATCATGTTCAACATCAGGTAGCTTCACCTTACCATCCCCAAGCCAATGGCCAGGTGGAAAGCACTAACAAAGTCATTGAATATATCCTCACCAAGACGGTCAAGAGCCATTGTAGAGATTGGGCTGACAGACTTCTAGAAACGCTATGGGCATATCGCACCAATTGGTGTAACACCACAGGTTTCTCTCCTTACGACTTAGTGTATGGGAAAAGTGCCATATTCCCAATTGAATTCGAAATCAAGACCTTGAAGACAGCCACAGAGGTAAACCTGGATGTAACTGAAGCCCAGAAAAGAAGATTGAACCAATTGAATGAACTGGACGAGAATCGGTTAGCTGCAGTGGACCAGACAGTGTTAATTCAGCAACAGAGATCCAATTGGCATGACTGATTCATCAAAAAGAAGGTCTTCTATGAGGGAGACTGGGCACTAATATACGATTCCATATTCAAAATAGATTTCAAGGGAAAATTACGCACAAGATGACTGGGCCCATACCTAGTAGACAGGGTATTTGATAATGGCACAATCCGCGTGGTAACTATCAATGAAAACCACGCACCATTATTTGCCAATGGTCATAAGCTGCGACTATACCATAAACCCATTTCAAAGGATGCATTTATCTGCAAATTGCCGCTGATCCAGATTACCAGCTAGCACAAGGGCAGGAATTTTTCTCTGCCTCTATCAATCCTTAATTGATCACCGTAAATCGCATATGAGTCATTGTACATAAATAAATGTTGTTTTTTTTTCATTATGTTATCTTTTCTTTTGCACTTGATCTATTTTTCTGTTTTTTCTAAAATGTGCAGGAAAGCGCCCAAGAGTGGTGGTCATATCGGGCCTGTTGACCAAAGTCATTTTTTTTGACTTCCTGCACCAAATTTGTTTTCCCCTTAAATAAATTTGTCGCATTCTTTGACACCCATTTTTCGGCAGCTGCGACACCCATTTTTGGCAGCTACAACACTTTTTTTTTTTCGGCAGCTGCAACACCTTTTTTTTGGCAGCTGCAACACCATTCTTGGCAGCTGCAACACCATTTACGGTAGCTACAGCACCATGCAAATCCACGTTTTTTCGTTTCCATAGTCGCTGCCCTGTTTTACTTTTTCCAACACATTCCGTTTCATGCAACTGCAGCATAGTCACTTTTCTCCTGTTAACATTCTTTTATTTGTTTGCCGGCAGCTACGACACCCTTTTTTGGGCAGCTGCGACATATTTGCCGGTAGCTGCGACATCTTTTTCGGCAACTGCAACTCTGCTACATTTATCTGATTTTTCTATCATTGAACGCCGTGCCTATGCTTTGATTTCTCTATGTCTTGCAGTTGTGACTCCTGTGTTATTAGTAGATCTTTTTGCAAAATAGCAACTCCTCAAGATATGGCTCCAATTCCTAATGTCGGAAATTTGACTCATGATTTAATATTCATCATATTTCCGACCATTTTAACAAAGTGGTTTTTGGTTTGCTGGCAGAAGAGGTTATTACAGCACCCCTGTAATAATGATTACAATTAATGACTGCACAACGCACGAGTTCATCTTTCGCAATGACTGCAATCACATGTTCTATCATCCTCCAAAGGACATCCATCGCGCATTTTCAAAGGTATGGCTTTGATTAACTACTTGATTAAGTATCAATATGATTTGAAAATATCAGTCGTGCCTCCCTTTTTATGCCCATTATTGCATCAATTAACTCTCTGCTCATGTGATGTAATGACCAGTTATGCTACCTAATAACCTCCACCTCTCCCAATTTGGGATAAAATTTCAAATAATCTAGTGCGCTGAAACTTTCTGAACTTGCCTAACTCTCCTCTCAGCTGTCCATACATACTCTGTGCTGTAACCTCCATTGTCGGAATTTGTAATATAATTTTGAAGACAAAAACATGGGTATTCTGGCTCGTTATGAACCTTCAAACACACGAGAACTCAGAAGAAATGTTGTAGTCTTCGCTATCTTTCAAGCAGTCGATTGGATGGAATTTTTTGAATGCCTGAATGGATTTCACCATGAAGCAGCTTTACAGTTCGCTTTGAATCTTACAGAAACCCATTCAGAGGTTTTGGGATTGCGTATTGAAGTTTCTAAAGCCATAATGGCTGAATTCACTGGTCTTCCTCATGTTGGAGACATTTACCACCATACACACTTTTTTTGGTCAAATTGGCCTAGTTAAACCACTATCCTAAGTATTATTGACATTAATTGACATCAGTGGAGCATTAAATGTCATCATCCAGTCTCACCCATGCCTACCTTCAGTCAAGGATGCTAACTTAGCCTTCTCCTACATTCAGGGAGTCTAACTGGAGCACTCTGGGGGTGATCTGAGTGATATTAATGCACCTAATTGCTAATTGGTGGTTACAATTAGTTAAACAGGTCAGTTAAGGCACCTGCTCTCATTAAATATATTATTTAATGATTATTTAATGAACTAGAGTCAACAGGGGTGCCTCCACCAACTTCTGATGTGTAATTCAACTTTAGTTAAGCTCATCGGGGTTCATTGGAGTCAGTGTAGCGCTACCGCTTGATGGTTGGTGAGCTGTGACATGTGTCTGATCTCTTTTAGTCGAGACTCAGTCATTTATTGCACTTCGACTTTAGTTAGGGTTAGTTGAGTCAATTAGGGTTTTGATCAGTGGTTAACTGAGTGTGAACCATGGCTTATAGTCAGTTAAGCTAGACTCACTCATTCAATTCGAATGACCTCCTAAGGAATTCCAATTGTCTCTTCATTCATGCTTGTAGCATGACATTGTAATTGTAATCATTTTCTTTATGTGAATACAGAGCGGTTACTATTTATGTAGACCAATTACACCATTTCATGATTTATTTGTTGATTAATTCTTGATGAGATTGATTCTTTGTTCCTAGATCAATAGACAAGATTAATACCTCAGGTAGGAAGAACTTGGTTCGGACATCGAACCCCCACTACTGCAGCAGTACAGGATTTTCTAATGGAAGGGGAGCAGGCTCAAATGACACAAAGAGGGATAGTGCTACAATCATTACCACAACCATGGAATCAAGTCGTTTTTTTTCTCAAAAAATACATCACCTACGAAGGTAGGTACCAAACAATCTATCATTCTGAATTCCCTTCTCTCTCTCATCTCCATCATAGGGTTTTGTTAAATATTCCATATTATTTTTTTAATGATTTACATCACATGGCAGGGTTTGTTCGAGTTTCCAAACATCCACTCTCCTCACTGACCCACCATGGCCTCATTAAATTAATAATCTTAAGGACCCTTGCTCAACATAATATAACCTAGGAGCAATTTACAGCCCAAGTTCAGGAACCCGTTCCTTTGCCCAAAATTCCAATAGAAGAAGAGCAAGTCCATCCACAGTTGGGGGGAAATGAAGAACAACAAGAGGCTCAGAGCCCCTCCAATGTAGTTGGGGGGGGGGGGGAGATGAGACTGGATGAGAGGATCAACCAAGGGTATCAGAAGAACAATTGAGAGAAGATGTACATGAAAACCCTGTGGAAGAACTAAATAGTAGGGTATCTCTGACAGTCGAGGGTGAAACTGGAGCAGCATTAGATGCTGCGACAATTGAACCCGAAGATGACAGAGCCATGGAAAAAGAAGAAAATACTGAGTTGGTGACCATTGAATCCTCACCTGAAAGGGGAGGAACCTTGATTGAGGAAGAACATCCCGAGGAACAAGAAAATGATGGAACTGGGAATATTCATTCTACTTCAGCTATGAATACAGAAACTCCAGCACCACAAAGAAAAAGGAGGAGAACAAAGGATGAAATTAAGGTATATTCACCAATAAGAAGAAAAAGAACCAGGTCGGTCACAGCAGTAGAAGCAGCAAGGGAAATATGGGCAACCTTAGAAGCACAAATTAAGTTCCCCATTCTTAAACCTAGACCAATTAATGCCCCACAAGGGCCGGTTGAAGAAGAACCCCAAATTGAAGGACTTCTGTTTGAAAATAGGCTATTAAAAGAGGAAGTCCAAACACTCAGAAAGGAATTGGAAAATTGGAAAGAAGCATGCAGAAAATAGGGTGAAAGGAAGCTGCACACATTGGTTGAAGTTGCAGATCAAGTGGAAGGATCAGATCCTACCGAGCCTGGAAATGAGGAAGAAAGAGTGGTATGTCCCACCTATGGAGAAATCTTTAAGGAATCAGGCTATTAGTGCACATAATTGCTAACTGATGGTTACAATCAGTTAAACAGGTCAGTTAAGGCACCTCCTCTCATTAAATATATTATTTAATGATAATTTGATGTACTGGAGTCAACAGAAGCGCCTCCACCAACTTCTGATGTGCAGTTCAACTTCAGTTAACCTCATCGGGGTTCACTGGAGTCAGTGTAGTGCTACCTCTTGATGGTTGGTGAGATGTGACATGTGTCTGATCTCTTTCAGTTGAGACTCAGTCATTTATTGCACTCTGACTTCAGTTAGGGTTAGTTGAGTCAATTAGGGTTTTGATCAGTGGTTAACTGAGTGTGAACCATGGCTTACAGTTAGTTAAGCTAGACTCACTCATTCAATTCGAATGACCTCCTAAGGAATTCAAATTGTCTCTTCATTCATGCTTGTAGCATGACATTGTAATTGTAATCATTTTCTTTATGTGAATACAGAGCGGCTACTATTTCTGTAGACCGATTACACCATTTCATGAGTTATTTGTTGATTAGATCTTGATGAGATTGATTCTTTGTTCCTAGATCAATAGACAATATTAATACGGTATCATAGCTTATGGTAGGATGAATCTCTATCTCTCAAAAACAAGCTTTTTGACATATTTCTGCATGAAATTTGAGCAATAGCTCAAAATTCAGCACTGCACCAGAAGCCAAGGCTTACCACTTAATTCCCCAAGTAAATAACTTGTTGATCAAGCTTTCTTGATTGACTATGCTGGGTGTGATGAAATCCTAAAATGTGCAGGCTGTATAACCTTACAGTTCCCCTTTTGTTGTGATTTGCAGGTTTTAAAAGGTACAACTTCGAATGGACTCATCAGTCCCTCTTCTCACCCCATTCACAAGTTATTCAGAACGGAAGTTGAAGATGGTTGCATCTATGAAGAGATGAGGTCTCTATGAGGTGTCTATTGGACATGGAAAAGAGTCTTATGATAATGAGAATGACTGGCTAAATGACGGTGATAGAGCTTTTGGAGCAATATGTCTAGTCATTTCTCCTAGCTTGCGCTACCTTATTGGTTCTGCTAAATACCCAAAGGATCTCTAGACAAAATTGGACGGAACCTTTGGCAACACAATGAGGATCATAATAGCACTTTGGATATCACATATAGCACCACATGAGTTCTTTACTCAAAATCCTCATCCTCTACTCTCTCTGATGAAGTTGTTCAAGATGAAGATGAAGCAGAATCTTCTACACATTCAATTCGAATTGAAGAAAGTCTCCATGCAGTGACTTCTTCTCCTGATGCTCCGAAAGTTCATGAGATCTCTGGTATCTCATCTCCTCATATTCCTGAAACAGAAGAAGACATTCGAATCTCTGATATTGAAGAAAAATACTGCTGCACTTCCATGCAAACATTCACTGGTGATTTTCCTTTGAATTCTGTGCAAAATTTACCAGTAATTGCTTTCGAAAGTGAAGAGAAATTTGATTTTTCTCCCTCTAATGTTGCTGCTGGTGTGAAAATATGTAAAAAATTGGATATTTTGGAAGAAATATCATATTATAAGAGTGACACATTCACTCCCCATGATCTAGATCTTCCAGCAAATTCTTGTAGGATTGCATGCACCAAAATTCAAAATTTTGAAGAAAAAGACAACTGTGCATCCACCGTCTTGGTTGACCATAATTTTGGATCTGATATGAACCTTATTGGATATGATATGATATTATTTGGATATGATATGATATTTCTTGGTTCAAAATATCAGGTTCATAAACCTTCAGTACTGCTTGTAGCTGTTCTCATCAATGGTGTGAAGAAACAAGTACCGCAAGTCTCCTTCGAAACTGCTGCTGGGGATTTGATTTCATTTCACAGTTTTGGATCTGTTGTGAAATTATTTAGATCTGATTTACATTCTGATCTGATATTTTTTTGTTCATATTTTAAAATCCAAGAGCTTTCAGTCATGCTTGTAGCTGCTCTCACCAATTCCGGTGTGAAAAATCAAGTACCGCACTTTCTCTACAAAACTGCTGATGGGGATTTGGTGTTAGTTTCCTCATATGAGGTTGTTGATATTTTATTATGTGATTCATTAGATATTTCAGAATATATATCATATTATGGAGCTGAAGCATTCACTCTCCACATTCCTAGGGCTTCTCTACCTTTGGTCACATGCTCATCTCCTCACAAAACTAGTAAAGAGGAAGACATTCTGCATCCACTTGGACACTTGCTCCTAAGATTTGGGGCTGATTTTACCACTCATGGTTTGCTGTTCAAGGCTGCAACATATCAGTTTCTCTATTGTTCCACACATGGTTCAAATCCTCAAGAACCTTTGCTCTCTCTTTAGATGATTTCAGCTACTTTACATGGGTCCAGTTTTCACCGTGCAGCTGTTTATATTTCTGATTCAGTTGAGTGCATTGTTCTTCTTCCAAAGTGGAATATTCCTCCAGACATATTCATTTAGTTTGGATTCATAGGTTCACATGCACAGTCTCAGGATACTGCTGCATAGAAGAACCAATTCTTGATTTACTGCTTAGTTTGAGGGGGGGTATTTTTCCCATGAGGTTTTCCTTGTTTCCTTGGTTATATTAAGCAGTTAATTTATTGTACAGGGTGACCTATGGCCTTTGTTGCTGGGGCCCTATCATTTTTATGCATTTGTGTTTTCTAACTCCTCCTGAGCATAGCTTAAGTGGGGGTGTTGGAGACATTTACCACCATACACACTCTTTTTGGTCAAATTGGCCTAGTTAAACCACTATCCTAAGTATTATTGACATTAATTGACATCAGTGGAGCATTAAATGTCATCATCCAGTCTCACCCATGCCTACCTTCAGTCAAGGAGGCTAACTTACCCTTCTCCTACATTCGGGGAGGCTAACTGGAGCACACCGGGGGTGATCTAAGTGATATTAATGCACCTAATTGCTAACTGGTGTTTACAATCAGTTAAACAGGTCACTTAAGGCACCTCCTCTCATTAAATATATTATTTAATGATTATTTAATGAACTGGAGTCAACAAGGGTGCCTCCACCAACTTCTGATGTGTAGTTCAACTTCAGTTAACCTCATCGGGGTTCATTGGAGTCAGTGTAGCGCTACCTCTTGCAGTTGGGGTTCATTGGTGAGCTGTGACATGTGTCTGATCTCTTTCAGTTGAGACTCAGTCATTTATTGGACTCCGACATCAGTTAGGGTTAGTTGAGTCAATTGTTTTCATCAGTGGTTAATTGAGTGTGAACCATGGCTTACAGTCAGTTAAGCTAGACTCACTCATTCAATTCGAATGACCTCCTAAGGAATTTGAATTGTCTCTTCATTCATGCTTGTAGCATTACATTGTAATTGTAATCATTTTCTTTATGTGAATACAGAGCAGCTACTATTTCTATAGATCGATTACACCATTTCATGAGTTATTTGTTGATTAATTCTTGATGAGATTGATTCTTTGTTCCTAGATCAATAGACAAGATTAATACCTCAGGTAGGAAGAACTTGGTTTGGACGTCGAACCCCCGCTACTGCAGTAGTATAGGATTTTCTAATGGAAAGGGAGCGGGTTCAAACGATGTGAAGAGGGATAGTGCTACAAGCATTGACACAGCCATGGAATCAAGTCGCTGTTTTTCTCAAGAAATACATCACCTATGAAGGTAGGTACCAAACAGTCTATCATTCTAAATTCCCTTTGCTCTCTCATCTCCATCATAGGGTTCTGTAAAATATTCCATATTATTTTCTTAATGATTTACATCACTTGGCGGGGTTTGTTTGAGTTGCCAAACATCCACTCTCCTCATTGACCACCATGGCCTCATTAAATTAATAATCTTAAGGACCCTTGCTACACACAATATAACCTGGGAGCAATTTACAGCCCAAGTTCAGGAACCCATTCCTTTGCCCGGTATTCCAATAGAAGAAGAGCAGGTCCATCCACAGTTGGGGGGAAATGAAGAACAACAGGAGGCTCGGAGCCCCTCCAATGTAGTTGGGGGGGGAGATGAGACTGGATTAGAGGATCAACCAGGGGTACAAGAAGAACAATTGAGAGAAGATGTACATGAAAACCCTGTAGAAGAACTAAATAGTAGGGTAGCTCTGATAGGCGAGGGTGAAACTGGAGCAGCATTAGATGCTGCGACAATTGAACCCGAAGATGATAGAGCCATGGAAACAAAAGAAAATACTAAGTTGGTGGCCATTGAATCCTCACATGAATGGGGAGGAACCTTGATTGAGGAAGAACATCCTGAGGAATAAGAAAATGCTGGAATTGGGAATATTCCTTCTACTTCAGCTGTGAATCCAGAAACTCTAGCACCACAAAGAAAAAGGAGATTAAAGGATGAAATTAAGGTATCTCCACCAATAAGAAGGAAAAGAACCAGGTCTGTCACAGCAGCAGAAGCAGCAAGGGAAAGATGGGCAACCTTAGAAGCACAAATTGAGTTCCCCATTCTTAAACCCAGACCAATTAATGCCCCATAAGGGCCGGTTCAAGAAGAACCCCAAATCGAAGGACTTCTATTTGAAAATAGGCTATTAAAAGAGGAAGTCCAAACACTCAGAAAGGAATTGGAAAATTGGAAAGAAGCGTGCAGAAAAAAGGGTGAAAGGAAGCTGCACACATTGGTTGAAGCTGCAGATCAAGTGGAAGGATCAGAACCTACCGAGCTTGTCAATGAGGAAGAAAGAGTGGTATGTCCCACCTCTGGAGAAATCTTTAAGGAATCAGGCTACAAGATTGTAATTCGTGCCATTACAACACAACATTCTGCACCTATAACTGAGGTAGGATAGGGAAAACCTGAGTTGAGAGATGATGGGACTCCCAAAGAGAAACTTCAGGAGAAGGAAGTTGCAGATGAACAAGATGCTGCTACACAAGAACCAACATCCTTGAATATTATTAATGGTGAGACTCCCAAAGAAGAACTGTAGGAGAAAGAAGTTTCTGATGAACAGGTTGCTTTCACATAAGAACTAGCATCCTTGAATACTATCGATTTGGGAGAGGGTGAAAATCCCCAAGGAAAACTTCAAGAGGAGGAAGCTTTAGAGAAAGAAGATGTTGTCACACAAGAACCAACATCTTTAAATATCCTTGTCAAAATTGCCACTAACTTTGGGATAGAGAAACCAAGGGATGAAGTTATTCCCGATTTTATGGATGAAGATTGCACTGTGACCCCGAAATCCTCGCATGACACAGAAATCATAGAAGTGGAATCACAACAGCAAGGCAATGATGAGGTTAAACAAGATGTTGTCACACAAGAACCAACATCTTTGAATGTTCTTGCTCACATGGCTTCCCAAATGAGGGGAGGACAACCAGGAATTTAAGGCACTCTGGAGTTTAATGAATAATTTTGTACTACAAATCCAGATTTGTCGTAGGACACAGAGATCCTAGAATTGGAATCACAACAACAGAAAGACGAAGAAGTGAATTAGGATGTTGTTACACAAGAACCAACATCCCTAAAAATTGCAGTAGAAATGCAACAAATGGATTTCACTCCTGATATGGATTGGGGTGAAGATGAACAAGTTCAATCACAACCCTCAGGTTATACTAAAACCCTTGAGGAATAGCTGCATACTAAAGAAGACATCCAATCTCAGCAGCATGAGGAAAAAGAAGAACATGGCTTTGTCACATAAGAACTAGTAGCTTCACAACCTTTGGCTGAGATAGCAGCTGATGATCAGATATAAAATGAAATTAAAATTCAGGAGGAAGTTTCTCCATAGGAACCAACATCCTCACAGTCAGCTGCCAAAATTTCCAAGGGAAAACCCCAGAAAGAAGATGCTGTTACACAAGAACTAGCATCTCCAAGAGTGGTGGACGTTGTTGTTGAAGAGAGTCCAAAAAAGGTTGTTGTCACACAAGAACCAGCACCCCTAGAAATAGCTTCAGATTTGTAGAATGTCCAATGTGGCACATCAGGTGACAAAGTGTGGATTGAACCCCTTCAAAATTTCATTGACCTAGATTCTGACAAGGACGAATATCCTGAAGAAGAATAAGCCCTAAACCCTACATCAAAAATTTCAATTCTGAGAATGGAGGTAAGAAAATGGAAGAGCCAGGTGGAGGAATACCAAGAAGGGATAGTTTCCCTTACTAAGCATAAAAAGACCATCAAGAGACTGGAGGAGAAATGGGAAGAAGAATGTATGACCCAGAGACTTCGAGAAGAAGAGCTACATAATGAACTAAGGGAGCTAAAAAAGTTCTAGTCTATGTAGAAGGAAAAAGAGCAGATGTATGCTATTTCTCAAGAACTGCTGGGCACTAGGGTACCTTCTTCTTCTTACCTTGTCTTTCTATTTGAGAAATTTGTTTGGTTTAAGTTGAGAGCTGTGAAAGGAGGGAGGTCATTTGAGATAACAACCTAAGCAAAATTCTTGGAAACATTTTTAACAAGCAGTTTTGAAGATCATAATTTGATGTGTGAATTATATTTGCATGAGATGGCTTGTCCTCTGGACCGTCATTCAAATCTTGTTCCTTTTTCAGGAGATGTTTAGTTGAGGGCCTTTGCTTCTTTTGTGAGCAATCATGCTCAGTGGGAAAGGTCTTTTCAAACCTTTTCTCACAATGAAGCTCACCCTAATCTGTGGGATCGAAGTGAGCCTCAAAATCCTGGTATTTTTCTTGCTCGACACAGGAGTTTGCTCTTATGCCCCAAGAGGAAGTTATTTCTACCTATACCAACCATATTTCTATATACCAACAAGCAGCGTTGGAAGGAAGTAAGCACAGATGGTAGGTTTCCTCTCCTACTCTCAGGAGTAGAGACCCCTATTGTTTTAGAAATTTTGAACAGGCACTTTCCAGGGTTGAGGGTTATGTTGGATGTATCAAGGAATGTCGGGATAATTGGCTGGGCCTGGAATTTAAATTTCCCCTCATATGGTGGCTAGAAAAACCATATAGGATGGATTTCTCACTAACCAAGGTAGAGGAGCAGCAATGTTGGAGATATTGGGTTGCCCATAGAGGGTTCATAGAAAAAGAAAAAACATCAGAGTTCCCCTACAACTTCTCTTCTCTCCATGAATAGAGCACAATGCAAGATTCAGACTCAGAATAATAGAGGTTTTTGCATGAGGACATGCAATAGGACAGTTGAGGGGAGATGTTGCGCCCAGAAATGGCCCTTTTTGACCATCCTTATTCACTCCTTTTTGCCCTATCCTACCCCATTGAGCATGCCAAATAAATTTTTTACCCTCACTCTACTCTTCAATCCCCCAAGGTATGAATGGTTATTGTCTTATTTTATTAATACTTATGATTGTGGTAATTAAAGCTTTATATCTATCAATATGCTAACATATGATGGTTTATAAAGGTATTTTGAGATATATAGACTACAGGAAGATCAGGCTGAACATGTTACGAAAAGGATGGCATTCATCGCTCAAGTTGATCTCCATCCATCCTACCATTGCCCAAGGAATGTGGTTCTAGTGTATTATCCCAGAAAAATCTATACAAAGATAGCTGCAACAGAATGCGTCATATTTGGAGGTCAACAGTGCATTGCTGATCGTGTATAGCTGTGATCTGAAGATATCATTACTCCTGGGTCGTTTAATAGTTTCCCTATATTTCTTATCTTTCATCCTGCCACGTTTGTAACAGCTGTTGTAATTTAGGGCGCTTGAAGATCAGAGATCTTCATGGCTGCCCAATAATAGGGATAGGATGTTATGATTTACGTTGTATAAATATGGAGAACTGTTCTGAGCCAGGGGTTGAACCCGTAACCAATTCATTGTATTAGCTGTGACTAAGAGTTGTGTAATAGATCTACCTTTTTAATACAAGGAGTTACTTCAGATCTAAGCGTTTTTAACGTGTGTTCATCTAGCATCTCTATGTGAAGGTTGGGCCCGCCTTCCCACATGGATTGATGAGTTAAATTAGGCATTTTATTTATTCTGTCATGTGATGTTATGTTTAATTTCATTTCTCCATATGAAGCTGTGACAGTTGTGGATTGACAGTGTGTTATTCATTGCGTCTCTTGGAAAGCTGTAGTGGCATGGTAAAAGAGTCGTCTATGTAGATAATATTTCTTATGCAATTGTGTGGTAGCTAAACAGCCCTGCCCATCCCCAGATCCCTTAATTATTGTTTCCATAGATCCTTGCAAGTTGTTCCTTTTTTTTCATATCGCAGAACTTTATTCTTGTACCTTGAATTCCTAGATTAGTTGAACCCAATTTCTGTACCTTGAATTTCTAGAAAGATCTAATTCCAATTTCTGTCTTTCGAAATTCTAGAATAATTAAATCAAGATAGTTGGGTGAAATGATTAGATGGATTGATAAACATGACTTCATTTTCTGCAAAAGTAATTTAGATATGAATTCATGAAGCTTTCAATTTCTAGATCAAGAACATCAGAAGGTAATTGTGACTGTATCTTTTAGAAGGTAAACTAGATTAAGTGGATTTTTGGGATGAGCATAGCTGAACAGAGAATAGGATTGTTCATTTGTAGCAATTAAGTGTTTAAGGATATATTGTGCATGTTATCCTTGAAATACAAGACTTCCTTGGGTTGACAATAAATATTGCACACTCTGTATGTTAGTTGTAATTCACTTGCATATTGGGTGCCCAACAATCACCAACTTATCTTATTCCTGTGTGAGGGATTCCATGAACTCTGCAAGCTTAGGAATATTCCAGGCTTGAGCTATCAACTTGGTGGCATGGAAGGTTGAAACAAACACTGAATAGTCAGGACCAATCTTAGAGAGTATGGAAAAAATTGGTTTCTCTTCCTTCTTTTCAATCCCACACTATTTCAATTGCAAAACAAGGGCCTTAAACTTGGAAAAGTAGAGTTGCAATGATTCTAAGCTACTGGGACTCAAGGAGATCAGCTCATTTTTTATTTGATGTCCTCTCATCTCATATGTCTTTACAAAAATATCTTCTAGCTTCTCCCACACTTCATTAGGTGATGTCAATCCATCAATATGGAAGATGAGGTCTCTTGAAATGCTCAGACACAAAAGACCATATGCCTCATCCCTCTTGTTGTGCCATTTAATTTTCTCTACAACTGCATTGGACTCTGCCTCAGTTTCCATAGTCACCCTGTAGAGACCTTTCACTCTCAACAATATCTCCATCTCAGCTTTCCACTCAAAGAAATTGAATGCAGTCAAGATTATCTTCTGAGATTGGTCCATAGCTTAGAAACTATGCCCTCCAGTCAGCAGAATGCACTCCCAATCAAGATGTTGAACCTGAAATAGAAATAATTAAGGAGATAAATTGATATAAAAAGGCTCTCATACCATGTGGAAATTGAACCCAAGAGACAGAACAATTACACTCACAAAATTGCTAATCAAACATGCAAAATTCACACCAAAGGAGACTGAAATTGGAGCATAACACTGATCTGTATTGAATAAGTGTACAATATCCAACCTTGTGAAGTAATAGGATTCTGCAATATAACATTACATGAGAGAATTGAATGCATAAATATTCCATTCAAAATAGTCAAAAAGTAGGCTTACTAAATCTAGTCAAATCCCCCATAGGTGCATAAAGCAGTTTCCAAATCTATAAATATGCTCATGAATTTGCTAAGTCAAGTGGGAAAGCTAAAGAGGGATGGAAATACAACTCATACATGCTTTTATTTTGATAAAAGGAAGGAGGATGATGTGGGAAAAAAGCAAGCCAACTACACCTAATCTAGCTTTTCCTTTTGCCTTAAATCAGAATAAAACAAGGCATCTTTTCAGAAAAAGTAGATATGCACTTTGGAGGATCTGGAATAAAGAAGACATGCTAAATTGGGCATCCAAGATGTTTCCCAAACGCTCCATGACTCATTTTTAGCATGTGTTGACTTATAGGACCTGTAGAAGGAAACTAGCATATAATGGAATCTAGGAAACTAGGTAATAAGACAAAAATAATTAAAATTAATGTCTAAGGTAGGTAACTATGGGTTGATTATTCTAACAAATTCACCATAAAATTTTACTTGGGAATTTTGACCTCAAGAACTTTGACCCATAAGAAATATGAAATAAAGAATTTTTACCTTAGAAACTATGACCACTGCAACTTTGACCCAAAACAATAATGATAAGGGGAACTATGACCTTTGACCCACACAAACATTTTCCCCAAGAATTATGACCTCAAGGACTATGAACATAGGGAATTTGACCCACAAGAACTTTTCTCTCAAGAAATATGACCTTGGCCTTATGAACTATGACCTCTAGAACTTTGACCTTGAGAACTAAGACCTCGAGAACTGTGACCCATAGGAACTATATCCTCAAGAAATTTCACCCATAGGAACTATGGCCTCAGAAACTTTGACCCAAACAACCATTACAATGGGAACTAACTATGACCTCAAGAGGAACTATGACCTTGGGAACTTTGACCTTAGGTACTTTGATGCACATGAACTATGATCTCGAGAACTTTGAGCTCATAAAATTGGATTGATAGGAGCTATGATGGAAAAGAACTATAACCTCAAGAACTTTGACCAACATGAAATTTTCCGTGAAGAAATTTGACCTTATGAACTATGACCTCAGGAAATTTGACATTAGGGACTATGAATTGGGAAACTTTGAACCACAAAAACTATGACAATAGGAACTATGGCCTATGAACCGCAAGAAATTTTCCTTCAAGGATGTTGGCCTCAAGAACTATGACCTCAAGGACTTTGACCCACAAGAACTATGACCCATAAGAAATTTTCCCTCAGTAAATATGACCTCAGGAACTATGACTTCGAGAACTATGACCTTGGAAACATTGACCTTAAGAACGATGACCTCGATAAATTTGACCCATATGAACTATGACATCAATTTTTTTTACATAAGGGACTATGGCCAAGGAAACATTGACCCACAACAACTATGACAATGGGAACTATGAACTTTGACCCATAAGAACTTTTCTCTTAAGAACGATAGCTTTAAGAACTATGACCTCAAGAGCTATGAACTTAGGGATTTTTACCCACAAGAACTATGACCTCAAGAAATTTCCCCTAAAGAATTATGACCTTAACTATGTATCAGTGTTAGTAATTATTGTTGTTGACTATATGACATCAATCCTTTCAAAGACGATGTACTGTGTGTTGCGGTTCCACTTGAAGTATTTGATGTTATTTTAAGGAATCCATACATGTGGAAGTGTCATGCTATATATGAGTCATGACCTCATAGTGTCATTATCAGTTTGGCAGGACAACTCTATAATATACTGGAGATAGTTGCACCTATCACGGTCTCTTTGACCTCAACCAAGCACTGGGTGAATCCATGAAGATTGGTAACACTTTTTGGCCAAAAGTGACAATGAAAATTTGATTTTGTACTCATTTATTAAATTGATGCCCTCAAAAATCATGTATTCCTTGTGAATTATGACACGCAACAAAAAAAAAATTGTAGGTAATTATGTGGTCTTTCAACCTACGCTTAAAATATATATATATATTTAATATGAAAAAAATGTAATTAATGATAGGCTTGTCCTTTTAAATTTCAAGAAAAGTTAACAAGTCGCTTATGTGCACATACAAAGTTTTAGTGATAAATTCATAATTTTTGAAAAAATATATGAACATAATATACACAAAATTCATTGGGCCGTACATATATATATTTTAAATTATGTTAAAAAATTATATATTTTATTAATTTTTTAAAATGACCATTGAAAATTTTAATTTCATTTTGTACACGTGAGTGCATATATGCATAGATACGAGGCATATATATTGTTTTAATTTTTTGGTTATGTACTTTTTATGTTGTTGATTTTTCTTGGTCACTGATTCAAAATTATGGACATGGTTTTGTAAGTGTAAGTTTGAAAATAAATTATCATATGATCTCAGAAACTCATAAATTATATTCCATTGGATAGACCAGTAGTTGATGAATCCATTGATATGATCTCCGCCACTTAAGGTGCATCGGCCTAGAATAGGGTTTAGGCCTAGAAACGAGGCCAGTAAAATTAAATTTGCAAAAAAGAGGGCTAAAAGCATGTTTTGAAGTCTTCGATCAAGCTATTAGCTCGATTGAGGTTTTAAAAACCCTATATTGAAGATTTTTTTTAAATAACTTGATTAGGGGTTTAATTACATTTAAGAAATAACTTAATTGAGCTATCTAAAAGAGCTCGATCGAGTTATCTTCTACTTTTTTTTTTAAATTAAAAAATAATATAATGCATGTTATGAGAATATAATATTTGTATATTTCAATAGCTCAAACAAGCTATTAAAAAAAAGATCAATCTAGCTTTTAAGTGTGATTTAGAAAATTACTCAATCAAGTTATTTTAAAAAGTTTGATTGAGTTATTTTCTACCTTATTTTTAAATTAAAAAATAATATAATACATGTTACGAGAATATAATGTTCGCATAGTTCAATAAATCGATCTAGCTATCTGAAAAAACTTGATCTAGAATTTAAATAGCTCGATATAGCCTTTAAATAGCTAGATATAACTTTTAAATATATAGATGGAGCTTTTTTAAATCTCTAGATTGGTATTTTTTAATAGATATATCAAGATTTTTAATAGCTAGATCAATCTATTGAATTATACCAATATTTTATTCTCATAACATGCATTATAGTATTGTTTAATTTCAAAATAATATAGAAAATAACTCGATTGAGCTATTTCATAACCCAATATTTTTCCAATGGCTTGATTGAAGGTTATTTAAATCCTCGATGGAGATATTGGAAAAATATCAATTGAGGGATTAAATAATCCTAGATCGAGCTCAATTTTTAGACAATTTGCATCGTGACATCTTTCCAAACAGTGTTACCCATGTTCATGGGAACAACACAGTGTAGGAAGATAATCTCCCACACTGGTAAATTTCCCTGTTAATAAATTCCTATGATGGTGAACATTGGATATTGGATACATCCACGACCTTTGCATAGGGTCCCTCTACTCACTAGAAAAAATAAGAATTTCAAGGAATTGTTGCCTCACCTATCCATGTACATCTATGGTGCAAGGCCACACATTCAAGGTGCTCCTCCAAAAAGAGGTCATCCACACCTGTTTACACCAAGGATAGTAAGGAAACCAAATTTGTTAAACGAGTCCAATGTATCAATCAACAACAATTACAACCCTATCAGGATGTCAAAGAAATACATCCTTTTCACCTCAGCAAATGCCCCATAGGGAGCTCAACTCAACACACAATTTAGCATATGATAAGGGAATCAACACAATGGATACAATTACTTCTTAAGGGGGGAGGACTGATCCAGATGGGTATTGGTGGTGACCCACCTCTTCGACTAACTCAAAACAACTTTTCCAATATGGAATTTTTGACGGGTTTTCATGTCACTATATTGGTATAGATGAATATCGGTAGCTAGCAACCTCTTCAGCTGGCTCAAAATAGTTTTTCAAGTTTGATAATTTTTACGGTTTTTCGGATGCGAAAATTCCAGGGTTGTTTTGAAGCCTTAAATGATATTTTCTGGTGACACAACAATCCAATTATAGTTGAAGGTATGTATGAATGTCCAAAAGGTTTTCTTCTCATATATACTTTTCTATAAATATATCAAACCCATGAACATAGATCGTATGCAATGTGTATTCCCACGAGAAGTTGACAGCTCAACTAACCACCTCGAGGCCAACAAACCTTTTTACGGTTCATCTCAGAGGATTAGGTTTTTGGATGTTTATATATTTTCCCCTCATGCTTATGATAAAAAGGACCTTCGACCTCCTTTTGTAACCATATTTTCATCAATGAGCATAGCCACCACATCTCTTCTTAGAGATAAAGATACCACCATTCAAGTTGCTTTTTATTTTACAATTTGTTATGTTTCATATTAATATAATGTGGGTTTACTGGAATATTGTGTTCATTGTAATATATTTGTGTTTAATATATATATATATATATATATATATATATATATATATATATAGTACAAAATGAGAAATTAATGACGAAAAAATGACTAAAACCCAGCTATAAACGACTATTTTTTAGCCGATGACTAATAGTAGCTAATTTCCACTATCTTATAGCTTGACTAACTTAGTCGTATTTCACTTAGTCATTACTAGGTTGACTTATTAGTCATTGATTTAGTCATAGATTTAGTCACTGATTGCAACAATTAATGACCAAATATACGACTAAATAAACTACTAGATGATAACATATTAATGACTAAGCTAAATACGACTAAACATTAGTCATGCTATAAGATATGGGAAATTAGCTACTAATAGTCATATATATGCAAATTTAGTCTTTTTTGTATAGGTTACAAATATATAATAAGGCACGAAGAAATTGAACCACCAACCTCCTTCCTATAATTAGGCAGGTACTCTACCATTAATCTAGCACCCTTTAAGAAGTTTGTATTGCTTGATAATGATGATATTCAAACAAATTTTGCATCATTCAAGCATACAAAATAATGATTATCAAGTTACTATAAATCCATAATGGCTTACCCTATACTAGTTCTTCAAGTCCTTCTTGCACTTAATAAATGCATTTGAAAGACTTGAAGGACTATTACAAGGTAAGCCATTGTGTATCTATAGTAACTTGATAATCATTATTTTGTATTCTCGAATGATGCAAAATGCAAAAATCCCAAAAATTTATAGGAATGACAAGCATGCATGTAATGTTAAACTATCTACTGAGTCATCTAGAGTCATGCCAATATATATGAATTTGACTATAAAATCATAAGTAACTTGAAGATAGTGGTGAATGATGTCATGGAAAGGATAATTTTAGTTTATATAGAAGAAAAGGATGAGCAAATGGAGCAACTCATCACCTAAAATGTATATAGAATAGTAAAAAGAAATATGCATCTAATTCCATTTCACATCAAGAAGAATGGGCATTAACTCTAAGTACCCTTAGCCACTAGATAAATGGAAATGGAATGAGATGAAATATTAGCAACAATACCTTCGATTTTGCTTGCTGACAAGAAGTGTGAATACTTATGCGACCATTTTATTTAGACATGACTTAAACAACCACTAACCTGTAATTAAAGCAAGAAACCATGCTGATATTGATAAATAAATAAAATAAAATAAAAGTTAAAGATATAATACTATGTCAATCCCACTATCATTTATACCTCAAAAGAGAACTAGCAAATCTCCCACAATTGTTCAACTTTGTCCAAAATTCCCACTTGGAATGTTGTTGTTTAAACAAAACAAAAAGAAAGTGAAAACATGAAAGTAGTAATTTACTCTACCTATCTATTGGATGCAGAGTCCCATAGATGTACAACATAAATAGTCAAGCACATGCAATAAAATTATAAATGTAAAAAATAAGAAAACAATGTGGTTTAGACCTTCCTTAATCTCTATACTCATATATATATTACGCTCACACAATAAAATTATAAATGGACAAAAAGAAGAAAACAATGTGGTTTAGACCTTCCTTCCTTAATTTCTATACTCAGATATATCCACAGTCCTAGACCTGATTTTGAATGTGGTTTCAACTTTAAAGGTATCAAAAAATGATCTTTGGCAAGGATAAACCCTTTATAACCAGACCTGAATTTAACTATAAATTTTCTCCCTATTATTTTCTACATTCTTTTAACTTTACATTTATTTGTTGCAGATTCAAATATCTTCTTGAATGATTTTTCACATTTAGCAAAATGTAGGAGTCAATATTTGGGTTTTAGGCAACATCCTAGTTATAAACATAGTATGGGATACTAATATTGTATGGTTATTGGACATACGGTATGCTTGTTGATTGTTATACATCTTAAGGATATGTTGATGATGTATTAAAAGTTAAAAATAGAAATCCAAGGTTGTTGACCGTAGGGGGCTTAAAGAGTTTAAAATCAACATGGGAAAATAAGTAGCAAAAATATTGTGTCTCTAGATAGGGAAATGCACTTTGTCCTTTAATATGTACATCTAGTAAACATGATTTCAAACTATATAAAAAAAAATCTAAGATAACAAACTATACAAAATAACAAGATAGTACATATTATTTCAAACTATATAAAATAATAAGCTAAGGTAATGCATGACTATTGCAAATGAGTAATGTGCGCTCACCTTTAAAGAGTCAAGTAAGGAAACGATTGCTGCAAGTGGTAGCTCCTCAAAGTATCGTTGGATCTATAATAGAACCAAGAGAGCAGGAATTCAATATAAGAATTACATACACATTCCAAGAAATTTTCATAGATTAAATTCTAAATTTGACATCGGCTATAGTGACATAAGGCAATTTAAAGAAACCAAGTTAACCAATAAACTAAACAAGATAATCATACCTTTGTCTTCAGAGTCTGAGAACAAAATATAAATGTTTCTAAATTGTTGTTTGCATCATGAAGAAGATTGTATGACACTTGAAAATGAGAGTAGTGGATCAGTACTCCTTCCTCTTCTTTGCAACTTTTGGAACACAACATGAACAAACCAGATAGATAAAAAGAGTGTGATGCACATTGCAAAACTTTATTAACCATTCTATATTTGTGTCACATTATACATAAGGGGGCCAATATTCATATTTAGTGTTGAATGACATCTCAAACATCTGCAACAACCATTATCCATGTTTCTCTTGTTCACAATATTTTAAAGATGGCTTGCTTCAAGAGGATTATACTGTCATAGGAAGATAGATGTGTATGGGATTCTTAACAAGGAATATATGATTATCCTAGTTTAATTTATGTTTACCATAGTAGCAATATTTTTCCATATTGTCCTCTGCTTTATGGAAATCCAGCAGTAGTACAGAGTTTAGTAATTTCTTGTGTAGTATGGATAGGTACAGTCAACTTACTTTTAATTGTCTTTGGTAAAATACTTCATGTATTTGATACCCATCAAATCATAAACCCCAAAGAAAAAAAAACTAGAAACATCAACAATGTTTAAAAAACTCATAGACATCTACGAATATAAACTAATAGCAAATTTTGAAGAGATGAATTTTTTTTTGACTTATTGGGCAATCTTGAGGCTGAATTTCTTCTAAAATTCAAAACAAATTGGCATATTTATTCAAAAAGCATCATATAGTTGGACAACTAGAGAGTTCCAATGGAATGATAGTGAGCCAATGCCTAGTTCTCCCCCATCGCCATTGACTATCATACTCTTATGTTCTTGACTTCATCTACTTCATGTTCACTCTTCATCGTGCCTTGGATACGATTATATACATGTTTTGGAGGCGACCTTACTACTTGTATTTTTTTACTTTTACTTTATTTTGTCATAGATATAGTTCTGGTGTTTTATAGGAGCTACATTTGCACTCTCACATTGTACTTATACTGATTGTATCCTTTTATTCCTACTGACCTATTTTTGTGGTAAAGTCGAATCACCACCATTTCCCACAAATAATTCAAGGGAAGGACTCACATTGTCATGGAGTGAATTTTCATAAAAAGAATTCCGGGGTCTAGATGAACTAGTAGGAATGAATGGAATATGACTACTATCAACCTATGTACCCTCTAGTAAAAATTCCTGACAATTTAGCATTAATGATCCACTTGGACCAATATTATCTAAACCCACAAATGTCGATGTAGCTTGTGAACCAATGTTTACTTCATCCTCATTCTCGTCTTCTGAATCACTTATAACTCCAAATTTAGACTCTTTATGGGCCTCTGAATAAACAAGCCTTCCATATTTACATGGAGGATAGGCATTTCCTAAAGATGTAGAATCAAAGTCAACATCATTATTTTCTGAAAATTCCAGGTTCTAACTTGCTTCTTAGTTAACACTTGCATATTCATCAACTCTGTTTCTAGCAGTTGCATTGTTGCTGTTATGAAGCATGGATTTGAATTTCTACTTATCAATTTCTCTAGACATATTGTTTGCTTCATAAGGTTGAATACCTACACCACTCACTTTCTAGCAACCATCTTGAATTGTCTTGATTACAATGTTCAATGTCATACACCCTTCTAATAAGACATCCTCCTGCTTTACCTTTTTCCAAGGGTCCTTCTTCACCTGTTTCAAAATTACATTCCAATTCTTGATATCATGATTTTTCATATTGACAGATCCATTAGGAAGTATCCAATCCTCGGGTAACTTGTTTTCACCATCATGTTTTGGATACCAACAACCATCTGGTTTAACTTCAACTTCACTTACATCGTCGAGGTAGTTTTTTATCTACATCTAGGAACCATGGTATGCATGTTAATGGAAATAGAGAATATGCTTACATGTGATGTAATGCAATTGAAATATGGGTCAATTATAATGTCCTCCAATGAATTATTCTTCATACATATTGGACACTGCCACTGCATTAAGGATCAAACGTATTCTGATAGCATTACTGTTTTCACTGCTTAGTATGTTTGTGTTGTAATGATGTCTAAAATATACAAAAGACAGTGTTAGCATTACATTTTCATGTTTTAGTAATTTCTAAACTTCCGTGCACGTTGGTTGAGTTCTACAAAAGTGTTGAGGTCAAAACAACCCATATGAATGCAAGGTTTGAACCTTTTAGCAAATTTTATACGTGATCCACTTGGCTGTCATTCACCCATATCCATATGAAAATTTTGGAAATTATATCTATAAACATAAAAAGAGAAACACAAAATACAATGCAACACCCCCACATGCATAAGTGACAAGATATCAAAAGCATCGAGTGACAGTTACATTCAAAATGGTTACTAGAGCTAGTTCTTAGAAGAAAATGCCATTTGCACTAGAAAGTTGTAATTTCTGATACAATATATGAATGTTCACTTAAATATTACAAAGAAACAAAGCTGATACATAGAAAGGAACATGCACCATGATTTTCTAATATCTCCCTTAGAATTCTTCTTTAGTTTCTACATGGTCTTTAAATGCTTATGATATCATTTTATGTTTTCCTAATCTGCAGTAACTCTTCCATTGCAACACTTTAAAGTTCAAACATATGATGTGTATATGATCCAATGCAAGATTTGATTCTATGAGGAACAATTACTAACTCACAACTAGCAACTACTAGATACATAATAAAGCACAACATGGGATATAAGAACTGTAAAAAGGGCTCTTCATAAAAATATCAATAAAATCAAAGTTACAATCTCAATGTGTTCACACTAAAAGCTCCATATCAATCTAGTACTCAACATCTCAATTATTTTACTTGAAACAGATTATGCTACCACTTTTAAATCACTATCACTATCATCTCAATTCCCTTGAGATGCACCACCCCCAACACAACCCTTAACATGAGCAAGGGATTCTTCAAATAGTTCTCCTTCTGATTGAATTATCACCAAGCTCAACACATGAAAGAGTTGTAAACTTGTAATCATATTGGAGAAATACTACTAGAAAGCTCGAGTCAAGAGTATGATAAACACAATAACATAATCTACATTTTACCAACACACACCTAAATTTATTTCAAAGGTCACTTATAACCGGTTGTGGGAAGCAACTAATGTTTAAAGGTTTTAAAATTGAAGTTTCACATAAAAGAATGTAGGCCACACAATAGTATTTCTACCAAAGTACACAAGCACATGGATTTCCTATGTACAAAACTTCCTTTGTTTAAAAGAGGAAGTTTGACATAAAATGCTTCCCCAATGTCCAATACAATAAAATACATTCTTGTAAATTTTAATCTTAATACGTATCTAATATCATGGGTTCTTTACTCACTACTCCTTGTTAGAGGTCATACCCATAGTAGCATCATTAATCAATTTAGGGATCAAATGTAGATAAGATGGTGACTGGAAATGCTTATCTTCATACTGTACCAACTACTACACAAAATTGAAAACATATCCTAAAAATAAGAATATACATGGTGTAATGGAAGTGTTGGTGCTTACAAGCCTTAGAGAAGGTTTGATTGGTACGAGATGCCACTATGTTGGCTCTGAATCTGATAATTTTGATTCGAGCTATGAATGCACCCTCTATTCTTCCCTTAAAAATTGGTGTTATTGTTGATCGTTATGGTATTGAAGGTTGTCCCTAAACTTGCTTATCTAGCAACAAAATTTTCCTAACATAAACACCTATGCAATTTTTGGTTCCCTCATCCATATATAGGGTGAATGCTTCCAATAAGACAAGAAAAGGAGGAAGAGTTTGTCCTTTAATGAATTCTTCCCTATATTAAGGGTATGCACATACTAGAATGGTGCCTTCATTGTTGTTTTGAATGACATTAGTAATTTCTGCTAGAAGTGTGAGAAGACAATAGAATATGAGCTACCATCCAATGATCATCAAAAGATGTGTATATCATTCCTAATTAACCACATGTTCTCCAACAAGAGTCCACAGGTCAGTGGATTATCTCCAAGCTATAAGGAGGTGAAAAGTATCCATATCACAAACTAATATTATGCATCTGAACAATCCATAAATAAGGAATCACTAAGCAACATCAACCCAAAAGTGGTAACAACGAAGAGAGTGAAAGCCACAAGGTGTTACAACAATAGAAGACATTTCAAATGATAATAAATGATGAATGCCATTTCACATAGTTTTATCATAGAAAATAATCTGCAGTTATCATATCTCATGAAGTAAGATAGAAAATGAAAAACTAATGCACAACGAGTCCCATAGGAAGCTACATCTTAGAAGAAATCACAACTTTGTAATATTGGATTTATTTTTTAATAGGCCCCTCTTTCCTCTTCCCCTCTAGTGGAATTATATGTCCTAAAATTCTCTTCATAATCATCTTGGACCAGATAATTCTTAGTTTGGAAATGAAAACAAGATTCAACACTTCATCAATACAACAAAATGGGCCAACAGGACAATGCCAAATGGACCTTGGCATACACATGGTCAAACAAGAACAAATGATATCAATAGGTTTCTTTACATATTGTATGGAATCTACACTTATCCTTTCAATATACATATTAAGAAGCATTTATCTACAAAATTGTCCAGTTCCACTGTGCCAGACAATTCCTTGTTTACCCGAGGATTAACATTCAAGGTTCTCATATAACTTCTAGTTCAATTTCAAGCATAAAAAATCCCAAATAGAAATCAAATCCTATAGGAAGGGTGTACAATATTAGGACTTGAATTCAAAAATGTGACCAATAGGATCCCATGCTTAGGATAATTCCCTGGGAGTAAGAAATAGATGTTTGAAAAACAAATATCCTCCATAAGAAGATTTTAAAAAGAGATAGCTCATGAATAAGTCCCAATATAATATTGATCTTTAAATCTGAAGAGGTATCCTAAGATGGAAACATAGAAATCAAGTTTTGATTCCAATAGAACAAATAATGGGACAATAACAAGGTATTTTCATCAAAAGGATGGAATAAAAGATTATGTTGGAAAAAATAAGATCATTTGACCTTGCAAATGGGGTATATGTAATCTCTCAAGAATATATTAAAGTTTCCTTGGCGAAGATTTAGGCCCTAATTCTAGGAATATGCACTCACAAAAACAAGTCATCTTCAGTTTGGAAATGAAAACATGATTTAGGCCCTTCTATGTGCATAAATCATTAGAAAACATGAAATTTATAAAGAGAAATTAGTACAATGCCCGAACAATAAATTTTACCTTCAAACAATCTCTTTGTTCTGCATGCTTTAAAAGAACAACAACACCAATAGCATAAGCATCATCAAGCATGTATTACGAATTACGTGCCGACTGCTTGGATTTGGATTCATCATAAAAAAAATTCATTATATGAGTAGAGTCCACATTCTACATGTACAAAATAGCAAATCATATGTTTAGCATTACAATATAATAAGTACCCTCTAGTGAATGGTACCCCAAGCTTTACAATGAATAATTACAACAGTATAATCTCTCGTAGGAGGTACAAGGAGGTATAATACAAGTACAATAAGAATAACTTCTGAAGTTTCACAGATTCCAACAGGGAAAACATAGGTAATAAACAAAAGTTTCAGTAAATTTGTTGCAGAATATAGTTCGTACCTAACACAATGGATTATGGAACCTTGCCTTGCCATAAGATAAGTTTTCTTACAATTCCAGTTTAGAAAAATCCATAGTTCATACTCGTACTACTTCGAATTATTTATGGAAGAAATCCAAAACCAGTTTCAAACTTAGTGGAACTATCAACTTTCAATTGATGCATATGTCTAATGGGTAGATTATCTCTTCCTGTTAATTTTTTAATGTAACACCCTACTTTAGGTAGAGGTTTTTTTTGTTGTAAGTTCCTCTCATCAATTAACTAGAGGAATTTTTTTGGAGTAATCTCAAAAGTTATCAAGGAACCTGTCATGTCTCCCTTCCTCTTGTTATTTTTAGTCTCTAGAAAATTGACAGTGCTTAAGAGAATAGGAAACTCTTAAATCATATTGCAAGTGAAATTAGGAATGGAGTTCATCTACAGGAAGAACATGAGGGATTTCACAATAGTCAGTGCCACTCCTGAACTACCCTAATTGCAATAATATTTTCAATATGTATTTGGTTGGGCCTTGGGTTGACATAAATAGGGATTTTAACCTAGGATTGTCTCAAAAATGATGAGGTGAAGATTCTATTTTTTCATTGCCAACAGATTCTCTAAAATGAACTGCTTCACTCTATGACATCAAATTTTTTAGGCTAGAAAATAGTTGAACTATTTTTCCAAGAATTTGTGTGCTTCCATGGTATATTGAAGAAAAATACATTTACTTGAGACATAAATACTATCACCAAGTTTCTGTGTCATTTTTTGGGACTTTATTGCAAAATTTAGATAGAAATATTTAGTACATGGCTCCACCTAACAACCACAAACTGACGGGAAAACAGAGTTGGTAAACATAAGTCTCAGAAATTTGTTGTAGAGTATAGTTGGTAACTTGGTACTTGACATAGTGAGACCTACAGCTTTGTCACAAGATGATTTTTCTTACACTTCCAGTGTAAACAAGTCCACTGGATGTATTACATGGAAGAAATTCAACAGTGGTTGCAAACTTAATGGAATTGTCAAACGATGCATACATAAAATGTGTAGATTCTATCTACCTATTATTTGTTTAATGTAGCACCTTACTTCATGTAGAGTTTTTCTCTCTTTTTAAGCTCCCGTTGCTTGGGGAATAACTTTTGGGAGGTTAATTTAAGAAATATCATATCTGGTAGAGCAAACCATTCATCTAAATTTTGCACAGATTATGTCTACTGTTCTTGTTCATAAGGATTGGCCTTCGTATATATCTTCTTCTTAATGATGGGAAACTTAAATTTGATGAAAAGAATCTAACTTGATATTGAATTCTTACTGTATCACTTAGTTGATAAACGAGCATGTATCTGGCTTCAAAATTCAATATAGCAGCATATCTCATCTAGACTTGTACTGAAGATTGAAATATGATTAGGAAGAAACCATTAAATAAACATTTCCTTTCTTTCCTTCCTTCCAAAAACAAGAATTTCTTCATTCTAGGTTTCTCTGTCAAAGGAGTTTAAAAGGATTTGAAATAGTAAGGTTGGCTTAGCTGATCAATAGCATGGATAAGCTTTCTTTGAGGCCCAACAACATGTACTCCCATCTCTTTAAGTGTGCCCATGGTTAATTGCAATAATTGGAACTCTTCAACCTTTTCCCTATGAAAAATGTCTACAAAATGTCCCAGACCTTGTGAAACAAGCCATTTGTTCAATCCTCCGGCCTTCTCCAATTTTTTCTTGAGAATCAATTCTCTTTTATCTTGATCTCCAAGTCCAACCATATTAATGTAACTGGTTGGAGAGGTACCAAAATATATGGTTTCTCCAATTCTAGTTTTGCAGCCAGAAGTTCCTTCATTGATATTTAAATGCATGCCAGTAGAGGATATTTTATTACTTGCTGGTATTATTCTATTGTTGACTAGGCTCACATTTGTAGAGTGTGAGGACATCATACAGTTAGGATTGTACCCTATACAAGTTTGTTCAAGGAATTGCTTGGAAGGAATAATAGATATACTCGTTATTGTACCATCATGACATGTTGATCTCTGTTGCAATTGTATATGGTCCAGCAAACTGTCACTTGGTACATGTAGGACTGGAGTGGGATGAATAGTATTTGATGATGCTTGATGGCATGCATCACTACTTCTAACAGCCTCATTTTCCTCACTATTGCAACAACTATTTCTGAAACCAAGTGATGTGCCATCTTCAATTGGAGGTAATTGGTCCCCTATTCTTTCATCTTCTATGGGTTTATTCCGAGTCTTGAACTCAAGGTTGGTTGCATTTTCCATCAAAGTCTCTCTTCTCTAGTATTTATTCTATGATGAACATTCAACAAAATTTTGTTTATTCTGAATTGTTTGTGAAATTTTCCCATCAGGAACTTATAGACTCTCATGTTGCATTACCTTACAATCAACATCCATCACTGGCACAGTCTCCCCATCCCCTGACTCCGGTACTTCACCTTGATGAGAAGTTAGATGGGTTACTAGCTTAGAGATATCTCATGCAACTACCTTCTCAGAAACTTCAGGATTGTTATTTTTCCCTAGAGCCATTGTTTCCCCCTGCCTTGATTTCACCTTTAGTATTGCCTTCCTTATGTTTCTATGAGAATTATTTGTACTAATACTCAAATAAATTCTGCTTATTTTTCCTGAAACCCGACCAACACCATTAGTAGAGGATATGGGTATAGTTTCATTTTGTTTGGCTCTTTCCACCCCAGTTGGGACTTGGGTAGCTATAGGTAGGGGAAGAATCAGAATAATGACCCTTTTCTTTCTCACTTCCACCCAGGAATCCCCTTCATCTTGCAATTTTGTCTCTTTCCTTGACAATGGAGAATATTTTTTTTTGTTATTTATAGGAATCTCATCTTTTTTTCCAGCTATTGCTGAGAGGTGTCTCCGCTTTGTTTTCACCATAAAAAAAGCAATGATTTTATCAAGTAGATTATTTCAAAAGGTAGTTTATTCATAGTTCATGTTGCACGAGGAAAAAGCATATGAACAGCTGTTAGATTTAGAAAATGAGAGAATAGAAGCCTTGAATCAAACTCTTGATGTGAGCACACATATATATTTGGTCTACGAAAGGAAAATATAGATCATATACATGTTAGGATTATTAATCCTCCCTTTTCCAAATTTGGTCATATGTCTAAATCAGGAGTCATGTCTAAATCAGGAGTCCATCTAGTCTATTTATAGTCATTAGCACCATTGGGTCCACTTGGCCTAATTGGGGCACATGGTTCAGTTACTAAAGTGTGGGGAACACTAATTGAGGCTTACTGCCACTGATTTCACTTAATTGCATCAGTTTAGGAGCCTCCTAGACCAATCCCTACAATTTAGGAGCCACTAGGAGTGTCAAAACCAACCAAGTTCAGTTCAGTTCAGTTAATGACTAGTCAAGCTAAGTTAGGAGCCAGTTACATTCAGTTCTAGTCCTCTACATTCAGTTAGCGCTAGGTTTACATGATTGCACTCAGGAGGGGTGCATTTCTCACCTACCACAGTCAGTTAGCCTTAGTCAACAGTGAATGTAACACTTGAGTTGTGTTTTAGAGCTCCGATGAACTTCGGTTATGGTTTAGACAAGGTCGGTTAACTATTGAGTCCTCCGATAGTGATTTAGACAAGGTCTTAGTTACCTACAGTCAAGTAGAGTCTATCCATTCGAATTTCCTCATGTGGATTCAAATTTCATGTGGATATTAAAGCCATTGTACTTATTTGTAATTATTATCTGATTACTTTTTTATTAATGAAAGCATTCACAACTGCAAACCATTTTTGCACTGTTTCATTCTTCAATTGTTGAGTAAATTGTGTAATCTATTTTGTGAGTTGTGTGTTTGTCCACAGATCTATGTGCTCAATTTAATATGGTATCAGAGCCTTGATGGACAAGACACCTCTCCTCCTCAGATATCTAGCTAGGTCATTTTTTTAAGCAAATTGCTCCTTCCAGTACTGCACCAGAAGCAGAGAATTTACCACTTAATATCCCAAGTTAGGAAATTGTTGATCAAGCTTGCTTGATTAACGACACTGGGGGTGAAGGAAATTCCAAAAGTGCAGACTGTCGACCTTACTTTGTATGTTTGATTGTGTGACAGGTTATCGGCTTTTCTTACAGCATTCGCTACAAACAGCCCTTTCTTCTCACTGCATTTGCTATAGCAGCTCAGTCTTTCTTACTACATTCAAAATGGCTCATCCAGTGGAGCCTCTCACTCCATTCAACTATCACCAGTGGAAGGAAGACATGGTGGTAATGCTCCACACCAAGCAGCTCTTCAGACTCATAGAAGAAACAGAGGCAAAGCCAGCTTCAGATAAATACAAAGCAAAGTACATGAATAGGCTTGATGAATCCCATGGACACTTGCTCTCCTCAATATCTAGAGATATTTGATTCCACGTCCAAGAATTGAAGACTCCCAAGGAGGTTTGGGACAATCTTGCCTCCTTATTTGATAAGCAGGATGAGATGAGGATCCATCAGCTAGAAAATGATCTAATCACTCTTAATCCATCCAATTTCGAATCACTGAATGAATTATTCACAAAGTTCAAGAACCTGATATATCAGTTGAAGCAATGCAAACTGGAGAAGGATGAATATCAGCTCATCCTTGCCATCCTCACAAAGCTCAATGCAGACTACTCAGTCTTTGTATCCACCTTCCAAACAGTAAGGCTCACTACTCCAAATTGGAAGATTCCCACTCTTAATTCCTTCATCCAATCTCTTATTTCTGAGAATGATAAATTGATCCAAATGGGGATCATTCGATCTTCCAAATATCTAGCTCTGGTTGCAAGAGGAGATAAGGTAGCGAATGAAAAAGGGAAGCAAAGGGACTAGTCTCTTATGAATAAAGAGCAGTCAAAAGAACCTTTAGGTTCGAAGAGAAGCAAGAAGAATGGCAAAGGCAAGATCCTCTGCTCTTACTGTGGAAGGGGCTTTCATTCAGAAAGCTCCTATATGAGAAGAAAACTTGATGAAATGGCTCTTCTTTTGAAGAAACATAACATTTCTGTACCTGCTAGTGCAAGGAAGGATGAATCTGAAGAAGAAGAAGCTGAAGAATATCAAGAGGAAAGGCCATGCACTGAAGGCTTGCTGCACATCAGCACATGTCTTCCTCATTGATTCTGGAGCTTCCAACCATATGGCTGCATCCAGAGAATCATTCTCTTCTTTTCAGTCCTTTGATGGTCCTAGTATTCATATGGGAAATAACAATAAATTCAAAACAAAGGGGAAGGGCTCTGTCAAGCTTGAACATGGAAGGTTCAAAGATGTGCTATTTGTTCCCTCCCTAGCTTCAAACATGTTATATGTCTATCAGATGACCCATACTGGATCTCCAAAGCAAGTGATCTTTGGTCCTGACTCAATGGAGATCACAGATATCTCTACTGGGAGCATCATAGAAAAGGGTATTGCAAATCATGCTTCAAAAGCATATGATTTCTCACATTTCATGCCTCCTTCAGAACCAGTGCACTCTCAGCAGCCACTTGCAAGGGAAGGTAAAATCATTGCATCTACGTATTTTACAGCTTCTACTAGTATTGCAGATCCATCTTTATCATTTTATGAGATTGAGATTCAGGGTGACTCAGATCTAGATTCAGTCCCTACTTCCAAACTGGAAGCTAGGAAGATGACTGGAAACTCACCTGACACTAAGAAAGGAAAGACCCTTGCGCTATGCCATGCAATATTACCTCCTTCAGAGAGATGCAATAGACTCCCTGTAAGATGCTATATGGCAAGGGATCAGTATCACTACATTCAGAAGAATGGATATGATCATACACCTCTTCATTCAGCAAGAGATAAAGGTTACATTCCTCCTTCCTTCCATCATAATTTTTGAAGAAGAAGGAGAAGTCTACATGCGAGGCCCCAGAATACCTGTGCACAACACACCATGCATGCTTCTTCCCTACCTCACAGAGATGAAGATTGTAGCAACATAATTTCAAGTTTCTCAAACTTGAGACCTGATTCTACCTGCTTAGATAGAGGGGGGGATTTTTTCCCATGTGGTTTTTTCCCCAGCTCCTTGTATTAAGTAGTTACTTTATTTTACTTGATGTAATGGGTGACCTATGGTCTTAGTTACCAGGGCCCACAGATTGTCCAAGTTAGCATTCAAGGGGGGTATTAGGATTATTAATCCTCCATTGTCCAAATTTGGTCATATGTCTAAATCAGGAGTCATGTCTAAATCGGGAGTCCATCTAGTCTATTTATAGTCATTAGCACCATGGGGTCCACTTGGCCTAATTGGGGCACATGGTTCAGTTACTAAAGTGTGGGGAACACTAATTGAGGCTTACTGTCACTGATTGCACTTAATTGCATTAGTTTAGGAGCCTCCTAGACCAATCCCTAAAATTTAGGAGCCACTGGGAGTGCTGAAACCAACCAAGTTCAGTTCAGTTCAGTTAATGACTAGTCAAGCTAAGTTAAGAGTCAGTTACATTCAGTTCTAGTCCTCTACATTCAGTTAGCGCTAATTTTACATGACTACACTCAGGAGGGGCACATTTCTCACCTACCACAGTTAGTTAGCCTTAGTCAACACTGAATGTAACACTTGAGTTGTGTTTTAGAGCTCCGATGAACTCCGGTTATGGTTTAGACAAGGTCAGTTAACTATTGAGTCCTCCGATGGTGATTTAGACAAGGTCTTAGTTACCTACAGTCAAGTAGAGTCTATCAATTCGAATTTCCTCATGTGGATTCGAATTTCATGTGGCTATTAAAGCCATTGTACTTCATTGTAATTATTATCTGATTACTTTTTGATTAATGAAAGCATTCACAGCTGCAAGCCATTTTTGCACTGTTTCATTCTTCAATTGCTGAGCAAATTGTGTAATCTATTTTGTGAGTTGTGTGTTTGTCCACAGATCTATGTGCTCAATTTAATAATACATGGTTGAACATATGAATCATCAGCATATTTGAATATTTAGGATGTTACAAGCCTCCTTCTGGTCCACAAAGCTTAAACCACAACCTCAACAAAAGGAGAAGATTTAAATATTTTGTTTGAAAAAGAGTAAGACGACAAATTGACAGCAAATATCATATAAATAAACAAAAATATGCACAATAGGAAAGAGTATAGGGAATCAGTAGAAAGGAACAACATACTTGAAAATTAAACTCAAATAAAACTTATAGAAAGAAATAGTAAGGGATTATCCAAAAAAACAAACAATATACCAATCAATTAGCCATAAGAAGAAGATCTCACGAAGAAAAGATCTTCACTTTCCACCCAAGAATAACAAGATTTAATGTGTTTAGAAGACAAAAGAAGAAGATCCAACAACCAATCCCATAGTAGGAATGAAGCTAAGAAACAATATTTTCTTTATGATATTTAACACACACTTAAAGGGGCGGGATATATGCAGTGAAAATCATCTAGAAAAATTGCTCAAAGAATCATGAGCAATACCTAATTAACAATCTGCAGTGAAAAGAACTAATTTGAGGAATTGGTCAAACAGAATCTGCCTATTTTTTTTTTAATGTAGCACCCTTCTTCATGTAGAGGTTTTGTCGCTTTTTAAGCTCCTCACATTGCTTAGGTAGATAACTTTTGGGAGGTCAATTTCAGAAATTATTAGAGAACCAGTCATTTCTCCTTTCCTTTTGTTATTTTCTGTCTTCGGAAATTTTATTGCACAAAAGAGAACAACAATATATTCAATCTTATTGCAAGTGATTTCAAGAAGGAATTCATTTATAGGAAGAACATGAGGAATTCCACAATTGTTGTTGCTGAATCAAAATAAACAGACTCCTAAACTCCCACCATCTTGCAACAATCAAGGACTAGCATGAGGAAGTGGGAAATAGTTGTCCATTGTAACAACTATATGCAATGGATAATGATGCTTCCAACTAGAGAATATAACAACAAAAATTCGATATTGAACAAAGCTAAAAACATGGTAATATAGTCCAATACATTAATACAAGAGATGTGATTAACCGGTATGATAATTTTTTGCAACCAAACCAACCAGTTGCATCCATAGAAGCGAGGTTCTATATATAATATATAGTCCGAGTGACAGTGGAACAATTCATCGACTCTTCGTGGGAAGGTGCATAGTATACATTGAATATGGACACTAAGACAGGCCCATATAAAGCCACATCTAATGTGCAGAAGCTCGAGTTTCATCTCAGACCTCGGGTTAGTTGGGTTTGTGCTAGTTAATCAGATATATATGGAAAATGGAACTGGCATAATTGATTCTTACGTTCCAGTCTGATTGGAAGAAAGAAATGGAAAATTTTCAGCTAGCTAGATCTTAATTCTGTGTGCATCTTCCTTCTTCAATCCATGGGAAGCATGAGTTACATCCTTAATAATTGATTCCATTGAATTTCATCCATTCTATAGATCTTCTGCTGGAATATGAACAACCGCTAGTTTATGCATGATTTTGTCTTTCATTTGGCACAAACTCCTTCGTATATCTGCAACAAATCCCCTTGAAGCCTCCAACACAAATTTCCCCTAATTCCACAGTTGTGTGTTCTCTATTCTATTCTCCAAAAAATTTCCATTCGATTGCAAATGAAGGGCATGATCAGGAGAGTGCAATTTCCAAATCCCTTATAATCCCACAATATTTTCACAAGTAATGTTCATTAAAAATCAGAGAATCTCGAAAACAACTGTAAATTCAAATAATGTAAATGTAATATATGTTTTCATCTAGGAATAACTTTCTACGACACAATAACATCAACAAAAGGTACATTTCTATATCTTGTAAACATCTTCCAGGAGAGAACAGATGGATGTATTAAGAGGGAATTCCATAAATAGGTACCGTGTTTGAGAATTTTCAGAAGAGTAAGCAAAGAAATGTAGACCTACTTAGATGAATCAAGCATAGGGATGCCCCTGAAAATATCCTTTGCAATCTCTCCATAGTTTCTTCTTCTTCTTCTTATGCTACCTCTCCTAACCCACCAAACCCTCCTCACCTCCAGCAACTGCAAAATATTTGGTGCTAACGGTCTGCTTGGACAGGTTATTTGGCGCCAACGGGTTGGTGGAGTAGTCATTTGTGGAATTGGAGGATGAAATTTGCATGGGTTTAGGAAAATTGACCATGAATGCCGTCAATAGAGGTGGGTCAAGAGATGGTGGGTCGATAGGTGCACTTGCATATATTTTTTTGTTTTAGAAATTATGTTTTCATATATTTGTTTTCTTTTTATTATTATTATATACGTATTTTGTTAATTTGTTTTATTTTATATTTAGTTTAATAATTATTATAAAACTTGCTTAGTTTTACCAAATAAGATTAATATAAAACTTGTTTAGTTTTATAAAATAAGATTAATATAAAATATAATTAATTTGTTTTTTTATATAAATATAATATTTGTTTTAATATTATTTTTGTTATAGTAGTATATATAATAATCTTGGATCGAGGATGTTGGAGAAGAGTTGTGCACATCGTGAATTAGGTGGGTGATGATGCCATATCCAAAATTTACCTGGACACCAATGCAAAAAGGAGGTTTACCTTGATAGTGATAAGGAAAATCCATCACTTCATTATACGTACCATATTATGCGAGGTCATGCCTCCAAGAGTAGGAATCAAAATATTTGCCTGAAACTCCAAGATGGGGCCTCTACCTTTACTGCATATGGATTTGAGTTGATTGGTTCTAGGTCAGCACCCTAGTTTATAATTGAGTCTTTGATTGGTTAAAATATTGTTCTTGGTGCTTCCACCAGTTCAATTAATGGATCAATTGCTACAACGTTTAAAGGAACTAGGCCTAGAGAGCTACGTCGACTGGTGAAACTAGTTCAACGGTCACAATCATGATAGCTATAATATTGAAGTTAGAAAAGAACCTCAGTATGGGACTAGGGACTCTCACATTGAAGGATCAACAACTAGATATGATGCTTCTAGGTATCGATATGTACTAGTCCTATGTCCTAATTCGTAATTGTAGGAACCTAATTTTCCTTTGGCGCTAAACGATTTTCTTCACTGGTGCAGCAGGGATAAATATGGTTAAGAGAAATTTCATGCAATTTATTTGTTGGATCTCTGAAGATCGAGGTGCATGGCACCATTACAGAAAAAGGGTTTTCCAACATATATATCATCTGGTATTTGTGATCCCAATATTACATCTGACAATAAATATGAAAATCTAAATCACATCATCTGCAATAATCCACAAAACCATAATACTATCTCAACCACCTGGGAAAAACACTAGATATTCCTAACCCCACAAATTCCATTTTGGATTCAGAATTGTTAACATACACATGGTTGGATATAGAAGGTAGACAATTTACAAAAATTACTAAATTGTAACACTTCATTGTCAAAATTGCAATTTTCCATGACACAATTAAAAATGACTAACATAAATGACTAATTCATATTCTTCCAGCTAGTCATTTTTTATGTCGTGACTAAATTGGTCATTTATGTTAGTCATTTTTAACTCTGTCACTTATTATCTAGTCATATTTGTTAACTGGTGACTAAATTAGTCATTAATTCTACTCATTTATAGTTGGGTCAGTCAAAATTGCCCATATTTAGTAGTAAATCACTTAAAAAACCTGTGATGACTAGAATTTTTAGTCACGTAGTATCTAATTCCTCATTTTGTACTAGTGTGTGTGTGTGTTGCAAAGTTTAAATGTTGTCTTCTCCTTCCATTGTTCAATTTCTAAGCATAGATGTTTTTGGAATCGATATCTATGTGTTTTTATTCTATGTAAGTTTGAATGTGAATTTGATGGCTTGAAATTGACTGAGTTTATGTGGATGAATGAAATCACTTTGGGCCTCTAAGTATGAATGATTTAACTAATTTCCTATTTCCTTGAAATTGTTTGATGACATTGATTTGAAATGGCTTATACAAATATTTCCAAATATTGATAGGTGACCTTTGTTTCTCTTATTCTTTTCTTTTGAAGAGATATTGCTTGTATACTATGTACTAGGAATTCTAATCACAAAGTAATTTATTTTATATTTAGGTATTTATATTAAGGTGTGAATTTAGGATGCATTCCTTTACCAATTCAATGAGTGTATTCAAGCATTGAAGGCCTATGCAAATATACATCATATGATAGAGTTTTAGATTGATTTTTGAATGAGTTTATGATGTGAAGGGAATATGATTTCATTCACTAGATCAACGACCATGATACACTACACATACAATACTAGCGTAAAGTGTCACTAACACCAAATGTTCCAAATATCAAACAATGGAGGTATTGAAAAGGAACTTAGAAAATGGTAGTGAGTTGTGGGTTGAACATATGATCTATAGCTTGTTGTAAATAAATCATATAGAAATTCTGGAACAAATGCTGTGAGAATTTTCATGAGAGAAGACTATGATTATTGGGAAGTCTAAAGGGTTACAGAAACCCAGCTCCCATTAATAAACAAGAAGAGTTGACAACTATTTTTACTTAATCCTTATGTCTTTTTCCTTATAGTGCATGTGTGTGGCCTATTTTTTTCGAGCGATATATTATGAATAGAATGATTAATGATGATATTTAGATTTCCCATATTCTTCTTTACTTGGGGTGAGGAAATTCCTTTTGCGAACCTGACTACATGTAATTATTTTTTCTATCATAGAATATTCTCCAATATCAACTCATTTATCACATTTATGATCTCTCTAGGAGTTTCCACAATTATGTCCTCTTCATCTCCACAATCTTCTCCAATAAAAAAAGTCGTTTCTTATCCATCAATATTAGTTTTTGTTGGATCTTCACCACATTTAGACGAACATGGATGCAAGTGTAGTGAAAAATCAAATGCCTCATGTAATCCCATATGAGAATTATCAAATATTGGAGGGTCTAAAGGAACACTCTTTAATGTCATATCAAATTTTTCCCCATTGGAAAATTGAATGTAGTTAACACTATCAAATATTTTATTTTCTTAATAGACAATATTGTGTGTCCTATCATACAATGCCTTTGAAATTTTCCTAGAACATCGAATACAATGGTTTTGAACTTTTCCTACCTATGGTGGCTCATCAAATTTTATGTAGCACTGTCCAATTCTCATCCTAAATGATTTTGTCTCAAATATGTTTTTTCAACATAGATTTTACTATGCTTTGATTGAGCATCATATTCAAAAACATGTATTCTCACACACTCCAAAAATGTTTCACTAAAGTATTCTATAGAATTCACCCCTATAACATGAAAACAAAATGGGTCCATCAGTAAAGCATATTACCATGAAATATACCCAAAAAAATGTCAATAGGAAACAACCTACCTCACTTTTAATGACTTTCTAAATCGCAACATTTTCAACAATCTTCCTATTATTGTTAAAACTATATTAAATGTCATAATTCTTCCTGTTAAGATCTCTTTCCAATTTGGATGAAAATATTGGCTTGTACTTAGATCCCTGTAGTGCAATGACTTGCAAGGATATGGGTTTCTTGGAATGAACTTATTTTTTATGTTTATTAAATGTACAACACTTATAGTTTCATAGACCATTGCATTGACTAGACAACCAATAAAATTAGTTGCGCCCATTGTTCTCCTTAAGAACTTTATAAGGTGAATCCTCCTAAAATAATTACCCAAAAGTAAAATCTAAAGCAGTTATGGCCTCTTTTCTTATCTATGTAGGGTTGGCTTTATACCCCAACAATTTTAGGAAAGAATACCATGTACATTTATTTCACCATGAAATTTTCCTTGGGAACTTTGACCTCAAAAAATTTGACCCGTAGGAACTATGAAATCAAGAACTTTGACCTTAGGAACTATGACCTTTAAATTTTTTCCCAAAACAATAATGACAAAGGGAACTATGACCTTTGACCGACATAAACTTTTTCCTCAATAAATATGACCTCAAGGACTATGAACAAGGGAAATTTGACCCACAATAAATTTTTTATCAAGAAATATGACGTTGGCCTTATGAACTATGACCTCCATAACTTTAACTTTGATAACTAACACCTCAAGAACTTTGACCCTTAGGAACTATGACCTCAAGAAATTTCACCCATAGGAACTATGGCCTCATAAACTTTGACCCACAACAACCATGACAACGAGAACTAAGAACTATGACCTCGAGAGGAACTATGACCTTGGGAACTCGGACCTTGGTTACTTTGACCCACATGAACTATGACCTCGAGAACTTTGACCTCAAAAATTTGGATCAATAGGAACTATGATGGATAAGAACTATAACCTCAAGAAATTTGTCCAACATGAAATTTTCCTTGAAGAATTTTGACCTCATGAACTATGTCCTCATCAACGTTGACAAAACTATGACCTTGCGAAATTTAACCCATAGGAACCATGACCTTAGGAAATTACAACTTAGGGACTATGAATTGGGAAACTTTGAACCAAAACAACTATGACAATAGGAACTATGACCTCAGACCCGCTGGAAATTTTCCTTCAAGAATGATGGCCTTAATAACTATGATCTCAAGAGCTATGACCTCAGGGACTTTAACCCCCATGAACTATGACTGAAAAGAAATTTTCCCTCAAGAACTATGACCTTCGTAATTATGAATTCGAGAACTATGACCTCAGAAACATTGACCTAGAGAAATAGGACCTCAGAAACTATGACCCATAGGAACTATGACATCAAGAACTTTGACCTTAGGGACTATGACCTAGGAAACTTTGATCCATAACAACTATGACAATGGGAACTATGAACTTTGACCCATAAGAATTTTTTTCTTAAGAACTTAAGCTTTAGGAACTTTGACCTTGAGAACTATGACCTTGGAAACTTTGTCCCATAGGAACTACGAAATTAAGAGCTTTTGTGTTAGGCCCTATGAACTAGGAAACTTCAACTCACATAAACTATGACAACGGGAACTATGACTTCTAATCTGTAGGATTTTTTCCCTTACAAACTATGATTTCAAGAACTATGTTCTCAAAAACTATGACCTTGAGAACTACGACCTGAGGGAATTTGACGCACATGAACTTTTCCCTTAAGAACTATGACCTAGAGAAATATGACCTCATGAACTTTGATCTTGGGAACTATGACCTCAAGAACTTTGACCCATAGGAACTATGACTTCAGGTACTTTGACCTTAGGGACTATGACCCAGGAAACTTTGACCCACAAAAATTATGACAGAAAGAACTATGAACTTTGACCCGTAGGAACGTTTCCCTCAAGAACTATGACTTCGAGAACTATGGCCCGGGAAACTATGGCCTCAAGAACTATGGATTCAAGGAATTTGACCCACATGAATTATGACCTTAAGAACTTTAAGCTCATGAACGATGACTTTATAAACTTTGAATGACATGAAATATGACCTTGAGAACTTTGACCCATAGGATTTTTTCCCTCAAGAATTATTACCTTTGTAACTTTAACCTTAGGAACTACAACCTACGAAACTTCGACCCATTAGAACTATGACCTAGGGAATTTTGACCTCTGAAACTTTGACCCACAACAACTATGACAACAGAAAATATGAACTTGGAAGGTGGGGACTACTTAAATATTGTTTCTTATTTAGAGAAACTCAGAAGTAATAGAAGTTTACAGTTTTGTTGTTAATGTTGATATTGATTTTTTTATATTTCTAACAACCTAAAATAATATCCTAGCATTGACCTGCCAACTTAAACAAATTAAAATTAAATTGTAGAAGCATAGATGAGGTTAAATACTCCATAAGGGTCAAAAAAAATACAATAGAATTAAGTAATTGGACAAAAAAATGGGTATCTAATGTGTCCTCACTAAATTTTAAGTAATGTGCACCCAAAATTCTACTTTCTATTTTTCTTTCTTGATTCGATAGAACAAACCAAGGATGAATAGTTTTTTTTGTATGGAATATGGAATAAATGTTTGATAATCGGCTCATTCTCTATGAAATATGCCACAACATTAGTAGTTCATCAATGAACTTTGAAAAGGGCCCAAAATCATTGGATTTAGTTTTTGTCTTGAATATTTACAAACATTCATGATAGTATATCGACACAATTTTAAAACTTAGATTTAGAAGATCTTAATATATTTGTGTAAAAATAATATTAATGGTGATACAAAAATTTCTTACCAATCTTTGAAGGATTCCTTGATAGAACTAATGGCCTAGTTTTTCAAGTTCACCAAGTTAATATTTTCGAGTTTGATTGAAGAGTAATCGATGTGTTTGAAAAACTTGACAACGTATAGTTTCGAAAAAATTCTGATAGCGTCATTTGTGCCATCATGAAACTTATAGAGGGAAATATTTAAAAATTTTGTCACTAATGTATCGACATCATTGCATAATTTGAAGTGTAATCTTTAAAGGATGCACCACTCTTTCAAAAGGTTGTCAAAAGTGTTATTGACAAGATTTCAAAACATTGAAAGGATTCTTCTACCAAACTCATGATAGTGTTATTAGTTCCTTTTAACAAGTCTAAAAAGCATATTTACATGGAATGTCAATGAAGGTTTTTGTTGTAGTGAGATGATATCTTTTTGGAAAATGCCAATAGTGCTATCAACCCTTTTTGAAAGGCTTTTTTACTTCACATAATTTTGTGAAAGAAGATGTTCTAGAATTTTATATTGTATTCTTCCGTGTTTTGGAATTTATATGACCATCAATAGGTTTTCTATAGGAATTATGAACTTTGGAAACTTTGACACATCTATGTGGATTTTAAAACAAGGTTTTTATATAGTTACAATAAATTTTGCAATGTTTTTCTACTCTATTATATTTTCTTGTTTTATAAAGGTTTCATATTTAAAATTTACAGAGCCCAAATTGGAAATAATAATACATAGAGGCTACACATAGATATTGAGATTGTGACTTTGATAATTTTGGAATTTCTATTCATATCAAATCCTAATTTCAATTTCATTTCATTTTAATACTACCAAGATGTTAGCATCGACATTGCGAGATTGACATCTTGAGTTTAAATGGACTCCAAATCAATTATGATTAAAGACTAAACATAGATGGTGATATTAACACTTAACTTATCATAAAAACCCAAATCAAATCTATTTAAATGAATGCATCTAGAACCACCATGACAGTACCCAAATTGATTCCATTATACAAGATAATTTTTTAGCAAAATAGAAATTAGAAAGGCAGAAATTCACATCATTTCAAGTAATAGAAATAGAACTTACTCAAATCTGGCCCAAAACTTTGTGTGGTTACATGTCGGTTATTCTGTCATTATTATACTAGTTATATCAGTGGTTCATCTCCCAATTTACCCTAGACTCCTAAAGAATCTACCAACACTCCCTCCATGGACTACCAATGATTTTGAAATGCAAGGAGGGTCACCCACCTGATTGATTTCAAAAGATGAAATGTGGTTTTAGGCATGAGAGATGGAGTTTGGAAAGGTATTGTTGTTGATGTGATGACACATCAAAGGTGATGGCGCGTGATCAAATTCTAGAAAGACTACAGTTGTCAATGGGGGCATGGGGTCCACGAGAGGCGACGAAAGAAGCTATCCGTGGAGAAGCGGAGGAACAACTATTGTAGTGTTAAATCCAAGCTACAACTGGTAAACTGGGAATTGAAAAATGGACAAAGGGTTGTTCCTTTAGCCAATTCCCAATTAATAAGGTATTGGTGATGCTAAAGATAAATAAGAATTTAAATTTGAATGAGGTATTGGTAATGCCAAAATCCTTGAATTATTGCAATAGAGATAATGTACAAGTTAAAAAAAGAGATAGTATAAACAACTTTTTAGAAGAGAAGGGAATCTCATTCTTAATATTAAACATTTAGAGAAAAAAATATAATTAATTGAGAATGTTGGGTTAAGAATTGTCTTCAAAATTTATAAAATTAAACTCTCTTATAAAAAAATAAAATAAAACCATAGAATTTTGGTTTCGTAAATAGATAGCACCAACTATTACTATTTTTATATATTTTATTTTAATATTTTATATTTTCATTTCAAAACTTGCTAGCTTTTGCATTCATAGTTACACCTTCATAAATTTTAATTATGTCCTTGTGATTGAATTATTTTCTATGCTTGAATGTCTGAATTATGTAATTGGATTGTTTTTTAAATAACCGACACCTCCTCAATGATGTAATTGGTTTTTTTTTTTAATTCCTGTCACCTCCATTAGTGTAGAGAATTTTATAGGTAAGTTGTACATTCTCACTAACCTTGCATTTGATTCGGTGATAGATCGTCATTTGAAATGGTGTGACAAACACATGAAGCAGCTCGAAATGTCAACAAAGAGTTGGGGGGCGATGACTCATGTGTACTTAGTATTCCTGCAGTCTAAGGTCCCTTGAAATCCCTATTCCCAGTGAGTTGGGGGGAGATGACTCATGTGTACTTAGGATTCCTGCAGTCTAAGGTCCCTTAAAATCCCTATTCCCAGTGACAAGTAGACCTGTTGTAAAAACAAGTAATAACCCTAGTCCAATACAAGTGCACAACAAGAATGGCAAAGAGATTTCTCAAGATTATGACAACCAAATTCCTTGTATAAATCGATGGGTGAAACCGGTGAGCTTAAATTGATGGCTAAAATCGATGATCTTATCTTGATTGTTGTTTTTCTCCATCTAACCGATAAAAAATCTAAAATCTTTGTTTGTTGTAAAAAAGAATCAACAACCAAGATAAGGATGACCAACTAAAACATCAAATTCAATCCAACTATCCACAAAGCGATAACACATTGACCAAAGTTGCAATAAATCAAAAGTTGGAAAGATGTAATCCGAATTCCATAGCAAGACTCACTATTATTGTTAATCTTTGATATATAAACTTTTTCTGAAACCATAAAAGGTGTACAATAGAATACCACATATTTGGCTGGACCTTGGAGCGTAGAACTTAAAATACGAAAACCTTTTCAAAATATCTTGGCACCTCACACGGGTCAGTGTAAGAAGATGAGGGACCTCTTAGATGCAATCCTAGTTTTCAAAAACATGATCACGTTACATAAAAATACAATGCATTTCTGCTACATAGCACTTGCTATGGTTCAACCCGAGCCTGGCATGTCATGGGACATGTAGGATAGTCAAACATATCACGTACACGTTATATAACTACAAAACACGTACGTGATATGTAGTTATAAAAAGCGTACGCAATTTGTAAAATTAAAATAAATTTATATACATAGTCTCGAAACCCACGATGCATTCTACCATCAGGAATGAGAAAATAGGAAGCGAATTGGAGTGAATTGGAATGAATTGGGTGTTGTGGATTGTCGAAGGAGTCAATTTAGTTGGAGGGGAGGAAAATCCACTAGTGAATTATCATCTAATCAGGTAATTCAATCACCTAGCGCATTCTTTTTTTTTCAATTCTAAACCTAGAATACAGTTTTTTAATAGTGTAAAACAACCAAGTTTTGTATTATTTAGCAAATTGGAAATAACTGAGTCACTAATTAAATTCACATCTCCCTCAAACAAGATGAGTGAATAATTACAATGAATTAATTTTCAAGAACTCAAAAATTCCTAATGCAACCAAAAATTGAAAAATATAGAACTCCTCCCTTTATACAATGTATCCATCCACATGAAACCCAAATTTCCAACCCTCAAAGGACATTTCCCCATGATACTAATTGAATAATTTTCCTCGTAAATGGTTATAACAAGATGAAATGCATGTGCACAAGCATGAATAGAAAAAATGCATAAAAAATTAGTAAATTGGTTTCTCAAAATTTCATCACAATGATTTGTCCATGAACATAATCAAAATTTCATCACAAGTGTATGTAGTTATACATTGCCTCTTAGTTAAGCACCCTTAACTAAATGTCAAAACACATTAACAAAGTGCCTCTCAGACCTGCCCTTTGAAACATAAAACAATATATTATATAAAATCAACAATATATATAAACACAGAGTTAAAACTAGTAACTATGACTAGTTTTATTCCTTCCTCCAGTTTTAGTAGCCACCACCATTTTTCCACTAAAATATTTTCACTTCTTGGTTATAGCACCCACCTCATTTTTGTTTTAATTATACCTTCCTCGGCACTTTGCTCTTGTTCTGCACATTTGACTTACCCTCCGTGCCCCTAGCCTTATCGTAATGACAAAAAAAGTTTAAATATATGAACCTTCTCACTATGATATCGAATTACAAGTTAACATGTCTTCACACCCCCATACAACCCTGGTATTCATCGTACCATCGAAGAGTTCATAATCATCATTCAGTTCTGACCCTAGCTCTATTGAGCCACCAAAAAGATAATTAATTACAGGTCATCACCTAAACTAAATAGATGTTGAATTCTTCTTATTTTATCCTATAAACATAATAAATCAAATTAGAAACATGTGAGACCCTAGGTCTCCCTAAGATCCCTTGACCTAGCAAAGACATAAATGACTTTACTCAAACAGTCTATGCCCCTGCATCACTAGGTTTATCAACCATTTTTTCAAAAAGAAAAAACAATGGGTAATATATTTCTAATTGTCAAGTCTCTAAGCTCATCTACAACCAATTGTATTCCAGTCCACAAATTCTCCATTTTTACATGTCACTTTTGGTTGGTTTCCATGTTTATACAACAATGGAAATGGTGAACATCCATGAAATGTAAGGTTTTCCGTTACACCAAAACCTGCAGATGTTGGTGAACATTTGAAACCCAGCACAAGGCCCTATCACCAGGAGTGGTGGTTAAACCACTTGTTTTATATTCCCAGAGGTGTTGCGGTTATACCATGTGGAGGTACCCGATACTCCAACACCCTGCCTCCGGCGTAGCTCGGGGGAATTGAACCTGAGACCTCTACTCTAATACCATGTAAGGTTTGTCGTTACACCAAAACCTGCAGATGTTGGTGAACATTTGAAACCCAGCACAAGGCCCTATCACTAGGAGTGGTGGTTAAACCACTTGTTTTATATTCCCAGAGGTGTGGCGGTTATACCATGTGGAGGTACCCGATACTCCAACATGAAATTCCTAGAGTGCGTCATGAGAGTGTTCCAAACCATGATCTAGTCAATTATATTTAGAGGATATGGTGGCAGATCTGTATCACCCCTTTTCTTGCCTCACATGCCCTAATAGTCCCTTGCCCCTTTCTTTTACATATCCAAGGGATGTAAAGGCCAAAACATGTCAAAATAGCACTCCTAAATTCAAAGAAGTTTAAACCCAAGTGTGCATGGAAAACTCACCAATGAGGCTTAAGAAGTGCCTTAACTTCTAGAAAGAAGTTGAACGAAACTTACTATTTAATTGTTAAATGTTTAATTTTAAGTTTTAAATGTATGTAAGTGAATGCCATTAAATTGGTTACTTGAGTTTGATTTAATTTACATTTTCAATTTTGAAGAGACATCATTATATACCATGTATATGTTTCTAATTATTTTCTTATTGATGTTTTTATTGCAGTTACAGCTATGGACACAAATGTTGAAATACTGATTGAGCTTTCCCACTTACATCCACTTTGGATGCAATTGTTAAGACTATTTCATTGTCAAGCAACATACTATATGATATTACATCATATAGAGAAAGAAAAATACAAGAGTACGCTGATGGGCTTGACTACAATGCAATCAAAAAGTTGAAAATAACCAAAGATCATATATTTTCATTCTTTAGGGACCCTCACACAAGGGAAATCCCAAATGAAAATAGGCCTCATATCTCTATTGAGTGGTGCACATTTCAGCCATTTGTTGATAATTGGATGGACAAATGGTATATGGTTTTTTATATGCCACCATATAACAATAGGGAAATCCCCTTGTATTTCCTTCAAAAGATGTATGCAGAGTTCGTGTTGGGTAAACACGTAAACTATTTTGATATATTGCAGTTTCAGGGGATCAGTGGGGGGATGCCCCAAAACCGACCCAATTCCACGCTTCGAGACCTTGATCTCCCTATCCCTACACCTCGCAGGCAGTTTCCTGGGCTATATGTCCCACCTGTAAATCATGTTATTCCACAGACACATGATGCATATTTAAGTTTTGGCACAGGTAGTTTTTCGTCATAGCACTATGGTTCAACATATGGGTGAGGAAGGGACATCTGTCCCTAGTGTGGTACATGTGACTAGGTCGTCAGAGTGCAGAACCATCTTCTAGTGCAATACCACCCACTAGAGCAGTACTCCCCTCTAGTGCATGACCATCTACTAGTGCAGCACCATCAGCACATCCCCAACCTACTTTTGAGCCTCGCGAGTGCACATCGTGTGGTCGTCCCTGCTATGGTCTTCCCTCAGATGTTGTCTTCAGTGGGTTTTTGAGTGATGTATGTAGATGGTTAATTGTAATAAATTCTTCATTTATTTTCCTCTGTGTACACATATGTATAGTTTGAGCCAATATATTAATTTTGTGAACTTGCAGTTGATGCTTTATGCCGACAACGACACCCTAGAGTTTCATGTTCCACACTCTACAAAGGGGCATGAAATTCCATCCACTGATCCTTTGGTTGGTGGAGAGATTCATATAGCACCCATTTTCATATCTCACACTGAGGTAAACATTTTAAAATTTCATTTTTTTAATACTTGTTAATTTTTTAATTTCCACATACTGTACATGTTAGTTCACTAATGCTATCTACGGTCTAATATTTACAATTATTAAACTTGCATGTGCCAGATCCTTCATTGGGGAAAGCGGTGATGGAGGTAGAATCCATGGTTGTATCAATCGAGGAAACATCTGGACATGACATTCCATCCACTGATCCCTTGGTTGGTGGAGAGATTCATATAGCACCCATTGTTGTATCTCACACCAAGGTAAACATTTTAAAATTTCAGTTTTTTAATACTTGTTAATTTTTTAACTTCCACATATTGTACATGTTAATTCACTAATGCTATCTATGGTTTAATATTTACAATTAGTAAACTTGCATATGCCAGATACTTCACGGGGGAAAGCAGTGATGGAGGTAGAATCCATGGTCGTATCGACCAAGGAAACATCTGGGCTCCAGGTAAACAATTAAAAATGTCATTTTTTAAATACATGTATGTTCGTTGAATCATGCATGTCAAACTACATGAACACTTGTTGAATATAGGCACCAACCAAAACACCTAGACCATTTCCCGGAGTTGTATCTCCTCATAGGCCATACGTGAACAAGGGTCATGTGTATATGAGGCGGCCTACTCCTAGCAAGAGTCTAGTTGTCCATGACCATGGAGCTACTGATACCATGGTAATGTATATCCTTTGATGATATTTCTTGGTTAACTTGAAATCCAATGCATAAAATGTTTTGTTAATGTTTGATTTTCATGTTTACTGTATCAAGAGCCAGAGTTTACTATTGAAAACCTCGTAGGGATGGTTGATGCAACAGTCAGTGTTGCATCTACAATGGCAACAAGTCACACAGAGGTGCAACTATTTCAACATGATCATTACATAGTTTATTATTGTTGGCGTATGTTTATTCATGCATGTTTAACTATTTCAACATTTGGTGATTGTAGCCACCAGCAGTAGGAGTTATTGATGCAGCAATCATTGTGGCATCTGCAATAACAACAAGCCACACAGAGGTACAACTATTTGAACATGATCTAGACATAGTCTATTATTGTTGTCTATTGTTTATTCATGCACATGTCTAACTATTTCAACATTTGGTGATTGTAGCCACCACCACCACCAATTCCTACCCCCTCTGGTTCGACCATGGATGTGACCATCCTTGATGTTTAACCAACAGCTCCATCTGCTACACAAGGAACACAATCCCCTTTGTCACAGTCTCTCGCTGAGGTGAGATGTCCATTAATGACCAATTGTTTCTTGCAATGTCCATGAACATGTTGATAATTGTTGAGTTAATTTAGATATGGTCTTTTATTGAGCTAATGTATTAGTACATAGTTAGTTGAATTTAACAATTGATATTTAATTTGAAGGATCTAGAGACGCACACTGGTCCTAGAGTTGTGCTTAGAGGATCAATGTTGGGAAAGAACAAGAGGAAGCTTGAGTTTCAATGTCTCTTATGGGATATGTACATTTCAAGACATGTACATGTGGCTTGGATAGTTTTGGAAAGTTTTTGATACATGTACTTTTGGAGACATGTACATTGACATTTCACTTACATGTACATGTGTCTTGGATAGTTTTGGATACATGTGCATGTGGCTTGGATAGTTTTGGAGACATGTACTTCTGGTTACTTTTGGATATATATGTACTTTTGGATACTTTTGGATATATATGTACTTTTGGATACATGTACATTGACATTTCAGTTATAAATGAATGATACATTTCACTTTGAATTTGTTCTTTGGTTTCCACATGTTCTTGTGTCAATCTATTGTATTGATTTGTGTGGATTATCTATTACTTATTAATGCACTATGTCAAATGAACAAACCATTATATTTAAAGGTTTCAATGATCTCACTACATGCACACTAATTGGATATCTAATTAGAAATTGTGATTTTGGATGATCATTACAAGTAAAGTCAAAGTTCTTGCTTGTGTAATTTAATAAATCTAAGTGCAATACAATGTATTTCAATGTTTTAATGAACTCACTACATGCACACCGATTGGATATATCTAATTAAAAATTGTGAGTTTGGATGATTAAATTACAAGTTAAGTCAATGTAAAGTGTAATTTAATAAAACTAGGTGCAATACATGCTTCACATTTCATCAACGACCAACAACACTATTCAACAAACCTCATGCACCCAATGAATAATCACTCATCATTAAAGGAACTATAATATAATCCAAATATTGAGAACCAACTTCATGAATCAACATTATTTGAAGCATAAGTCCACCAGATTTGAAAAAGTTGATTTGGACATTAGATTGATTCTGAATTGAGTTGTGACAGTAAGATAATATTAGGGTTAGGATTAGGGTTTCCATGGTAGGGTTATGGGTATGGGCCATGCATGTTAAACAGTAAAACCTAGTTAGCGCTACGATTTTCCAAGTTTGGCCCTCATTGGCATGAAATGCATTTTCTAAGTTTGGCCCTCATTGGCGTGAAATGCATTGTCCCCTACTGAGCAAAACCCTAGTTTCAGAAACCACCATATACGAAGGTCATCAAGAAATGGACAAGAAAGAGAGGGCCCCCCTAGCTAAAATCCCACGTCGCAAATCCAACAGAATCAACGGTTCTTCAATCGAAGGCCCAAGCATCGATCACGGGGACTTCACTTAGTGAACCTCTCACATACCACGTGCAATCATGGGATATTAAAGAATACCCTTAATTTCCAGAGATATTGACCCAAACTATTTTTGTTGAAACCCCCTCCCAATACTTAAAACCTCCCCCCCAACCCTTTTTATACCTCAATCCTTATAAACCACCCTACCCACCCCCACCTTAAACCCCTCATCCCCCCTAATACCTGCAATATATTGGTTCAATTTTTGATAATTTTAAAACCCACAATATGAACTAACATGATAGGATATTGGTCAAAACGTGAAGCCCCTTGTGGCATCGATCTATGGTGAGTTGCAGGTCAACCCTATATACCGTTCAGGGACACCTGGTGGACTTGTGACCAGTGTGCAAAAAACATCACGGAGCCACAATTTTGAATTCTATCAACTCCTCCTAGTGTGTTTGGGCATGGGAAATATGGAAACTCCAACCGCATACCCACCATCTGTGGCTTTCCAAGTTTGGCCCTCGTTGGCATGAAATGCATTGTCCTCTACTGAGCAAAACCCTAGTTTCAGAAACCACCGTATACAGAGGTCGCCGAGCAATGGAGAGGAGGGAGAGGGCCCCCCTAGCTAAAATTCCACATCACAAATCCAATGGAATTAACGGTTCATCGATCAGAGGCCTGAGCATCGATCTATGGCAAGTTGTAGGTCACCTCCAAATACCATTCAGGGACACTTGGTGGACTTGTGCCTGGTGCACAAAAAATGTCACGGAGCCGCAATTTTGAATTCCATCAACTCCTGCTAACATGTTTGGGAATGGGAAATATGGCAATGCCAACCGCATCCCCACCATCTGTGGCTTTCCAATTTTGGCCCTCGTTGGTGTGAAATGCATTTTCCCCTACTGAGCGAAATCCTAGTTTCAGAAACCACCGTATACGGAGGTCACCGGGAAATACATAGGCAGAAGAGGCCCCCCTAGCTAAAATCCCATGTCATGAATCCAACCGAATTGATGGTTCATCGATTGGAGACACGAGCATCGATCTATGGCGAGTTGTGGGTCACCTCCACATACCGTTCAGGGACACTTGGTGGACTTGTGCCCGATGCACAAAAAATGTCATGGAGCCGCAGTTTTGAATTCTGTCAACTCATGCTAGCATGTTTGGGAATGGGAAATATGGCAATGCCAACTGCATCCCCACCATCCATGGCTTTCCAAGTTTGACCCTCGTTGGCATGAAATGCATTGTCCCCTACTGAGCGAAACCCTAGTTTCAGAAACCACCATATACGGAGGTCACCGAGAAATGGACAGGTGCGAGAGGGGCCCCCCTAGCTAAAATACCATGTGACAAATACAATGAAATCGACAGTTCATCGATCAGAGGACCGAGCATCGATCTATGGAGAGTTGCAGGTCACCTCCAGATACCATTTAGGGACACTTGGTGGACTTGTGCCCAATGCGCAAAAAAATGTCTTGGAGCCACAATTTTGAATTTCATCAACTCTTGCAAGCGTTTTTGGGCATGGGATATATGGAAACACCAACCACATCCCTACCATCCGTGGCTTTCCAAATTTATCTCTCATTGGCATGAAATGAATTGTCCCCTACTAAGCAAAACCCTAGTTTCAGAAACCACCTTCTACGGAGGTCACCAGGAAAAGGACAGGCACGAGAGGCCCCCCCCAGCTAAAATCTCACATCACAAATCCAACGGAATCAAGGGTTCATTGATCGTAGGTCCTAGCATCGATCTATGGTGGATTTTAGGTCACCTCCAGATACCATTCAGGGACACCTGGTGTACTTCTTCCTAGTGTGCAAAAAACGTCATGGAGCCGCAACTTTGAATTTCGTCAACTCCTGCTAGTGTGTTTGGGCATGGGAAATATGGAAACTCCAACCACATCCCCACCGTCCATGACTTTCCAAGTTTGGCCCTCGTTGGCATGAAATGCATTATCCCCTACTGAGCAAAAACCTAGTTTCAGAAACCACCATATATGGAGGTCACCGGGAAATGGACAGGTAGGAGAGGGGCCCCCCTAGCTAAAATCCCACGTCATGAATCCAATGAAATCGATGGTTCGTCGATCATAAACCCGAGCATAGATCTATGGCGAGTTGCAAGTCACTTCCAGATACTAAATCCTACATGTTAAATTCTTTATGTAAATGTTTTATGGTTACCTTTATGCATTGAATTAATGGTTATAATAAAAAAATTAACGTGGTATAAGAGGTGAGTTGTCGAGAAGGAAATTATACAAGCCTTAAAACATAAATTTATTGTTGCACCATCTTGTTTCCATCATCCTAGTTTTATATATCGGATGGAAACGTTGACAATATTACCTACTTGAAAAATTAGGGTTTTAGTCCTGTAAGAGAGCCTACAAAGAACTTTGACAGGTATGACCTAAATAGGTACATGTATGTATTCTAATGTTATGTATATCATGTGAATGAGATATTGAAATGTTAATATGATTGATATATAGGGTTTATTGATCATATGTGAAATTTGGCATGTTCATTAACTTGACATACAAGAGAACTTTTGGCATATTTATAAACAACATTATGGAAAATTTCGTATATCAAGAACACAAAATTGACATATTCATAAGCAACATACATGGGAAAATTAAAATTATGATACATACCTCATCATGCTAGATCCCGCCTATTATCATACAACCAAGCCCTTTGGATCATCTCTTATAATGATGGTCTCCATTAGTCTCTCGTGCTCTGTATCCGATAAGAAGTAGCGTACCTTTGATGAATTCTGTCTAGGCATTGTTCGTACCTGGAGGTTTGTACCAATGATTAAGTTGGTAAAGTGATACACACTTGCACTTGGTGTGTAATCCCTGTAAACATATCCACCCTTCTTTCTTGAATTGTTGTCATGTGTAAGGTATTCAACTTTAACAACCATATACCCGATTGGGAAGTGGTTGTTTTCATCATCATTCATGGACATAATGAGGGTTTGATTTCCCTCTATACAACGTGCCAACCAGTAATCACCACCCCATTCACTATCTTTTGAGGAAACCACTACGTATATGTGTTTTGAATAATATGATTGTAGGTATATGATCATTTTTTTTTCATGTGATACAAGGCCATTAATGTGAGTATTAAGACTACATAAATAAACAAAAAAATGTTAAGGAAATGCATCATACCAGGTTGTATAAGGTCTGCAACATGATCAAAATATATAGAAATAGATGATTGGTCTTATTCCAACGAAGTTAACTCAAAAATTGCACGTTGATCAAGTGGAAATGATATGTGATCCCATCCATCAACCCAATCCAATGATTCACACCCATCCGAGCCACCATCACAACAAGGCGAGCACAAACAAGCAAGTTTTCTGGTCCAAATTTCAAATACTAGGTTATTAGAGATTCAAACCGAATGAAAGCCACGAGTCCCAGAAACAGTCTTGCATTCCCATGCATATGAAATATATGTGTCTACCACATCCCAAAAAATATCTCCACATGTCTCTTTCTTGTGGATTCTATTCACATAGTTGATTCCTCTCCCATTACTGACATGTACCACTTGACTATAGATTGAGCATTTCGAAGAGTAGATACTGTAGATAATTTCAATTCCTCACTTCGTAGGGCTATTTTGACACATGCTCCAGCTCCATCATGCTCTCCTTTACCATGCTCAGTCTCAAAATAGTTCCACATATGTGGAACTTTGTAGTTTTTATGCAATGAACACAACCATTGATGTCAGTACCCCAAATTTTCACAAAAATTAAATTTTTTTGATGTAACACAAATTGTTTATGCGGCTGTAGTTTGTTAACTGCTAGCGGTTAATGGATAAATGAAACAGTTAAGAAACTAATGATTAGCTTAAACACATATAAATTAATACTAATTTAATTTCGATATGTGATGTAAATAATCTGCGTTCAGTTGTTTCTAGCTGTACTGATGATTTGATTTTGTCAAATAGGTGAGAAGGTACTTTCTAACTGGGGCTTACTTAGCGATTGCTAACTTACCTGGATTTCTGGATCTTACAGGCTGGACAGGTAAATTTTGAACCAGTAAGAATTTATTAAGGCGTTAATCCAGATATACTTCTTTTAGCATAAAATATACTGCTAGAGTAAAAGTTTACTTAATAGAATTCAAGGGTATTATGAGGTAACGCATCTTTCCTTTACTTGTTTTACAACTATAATAGTATTTTAAATTCATGTTGTAAAGACCAATAACCTTACCATACTCAATTTCTTTCATTAGTATGACTTTTATTTCAGACAGTTCTTCTTTCTAGCTACTAGCCAAGTTACTTATAGAGCTCATGATTTTTGTAGAACAAAACCTTTACTGGATTAAGAGTTTATTGCTGTTATTATTTCTAAAATTTAAAACACTGCTTAACAACATATAAAGAAAACTAAGTCTTCTAAGAACAAGCTTACAAATGTACCCTCAACTCTACTTTTAATTGAGATTCAGTAGAGGAAAATTTATCATCTTATTATTGTATTATAACTATAAATAATCTTTTGCACAAATGTCGTCAAGTTGTGATTTCTATCTCCAAATTTCTTCATGACATAAGTAATGTGACAAAAATATATTATTTATTTATAATACAAATGCTACTATAATTATTCTTGAATAGTTTTACTATCCTTTACTACCAAGACTAATTTAATCTTAGTTTGATTCATCTTAGAGGTTTAGTATCTTATGAAGACCAAATGATCATATACTTCCCAGAAGTTTATCTTACTCTTAGTACCATAGACTACATTCAAAAGTAAGAGTTATGCTAGGGTGTAATTACTAATTAATTTTATACACACCTTGTTGATTTGTAAACTAGTTCTAACAGCTTAAACATGCATCGTTTATGGTTATAAAAAGAATAGGTCGATAGTGATCAACTCATGTCATCAACTTTTACTATACTATTGATCTCTTCATAAAATGTTTTGCTAAGGAAGATTATAAGGTCATTGTAAAACAAGGATATCGATGTAATAAGTTTTGGTTCAATACTAACGACAATTCCAAGGTTTAATAAAACAAGGATTAATGATGCAACATAAGTCTCGTTCTTAAACTTTAACTTGACCTTATGGTTTATCCATGCAATGATACATTTTTTACTTTGGGAATATATTATCATTATAGTCATTATTTAAATTATTGATAATAATTTGTTGTCCCGACAATGCAGTGACAACTATATCATTCGATCCACCGTGAGATGGATAAATTTGTGGGTACATGGAACATCCACCACCGTACAATGCTTGATTTAAAAACCTCCAACGCAACCCTAACTCCTCATTCTTCGTCGAGGGTTTTGGTCTTTGCTTTGTCTAGTTTACTGTGGCCATGAGGGCTTGATTGTGCTCATCTCCAAGCTCCATTGTCTGTGTGTAGAGAAGTGTGGAAACTCTAGTGTGTGGATTTTAAGACTCAGTTCATATTTGATTTCTCTCTGCATGCATTGCGTTGTCGTGCATGTAGTTGTTCTCTGTCAGTAGTTTGTAGTGTCCATTTCTTGTATGGCCATTTCCAAGGCTTCAATCCTGCTCCAATCGTTGGTGTAGTATGCGTTCTGAACCCTGCTGCCTCTGTCATAGGTGAGCACGAGGGTGTACTGTTCGTTGTGCTGGTTCATCTCCTTCGTGGCTTCAGATTTCCTCGCTTCCAGGTAATAATATGTTTTACAAATGTTTGTAAGTTTTTAAGTTACAGTTACAATTATACAATTCAGTTTCTAATCAAGGTTTTGATATTCACTTGTAGGTTACAGCTCGCCCTTACACTTGGAAGAACCCTCTCCAAGTTTGGATTGACAACCAGACCTACGGGTAAGCCCCGGTTACAATGTGGCAACTCCCTGCTTGTACAAACTTATGGGAAAATGGTTTCAGTTGGAAATAAATTACTACCTCGGTTCCTCCAGTCTTGGGATGTTTGGTCTTCAGCTTTAAGATTTGTTTTTCGTTATTAAACCCTTGCATATAGCAAGGTGACTCCGGCTTCGATGTCGTGACTTGTATTACTCTTTTCTTGACTTATAAAGGATATACAGTAATGTAGGTTTTAATAAATTGAATGTTAGTTTTGTTTTAAAACCCATGCCACGATGCTGGGTACACCGGCCCTGAGCTGGGTGTTGTAATCTAGTTTAGTTTGCAGCCTTACAGCCTTTCAATGTAAAACATTGGGTTTTAAGAAAGATTTTACTTAGAACTATGTCTCGTTTTTGCAGTAATCTTGTATATTGTAACTCTGTGTTCATTAGGGTTTTTCCTATTCAACTATTAATGAAGAACACTACTGTCTAAACATCTTTTGTAAATAAATTATTGTTATTATTTAAGACTGTAACTCAGTCATAGTGTGTAATTTATAATATTAACTTATTTGTTCGGAATATGCAAGCTAGGGTTTTCCTGAAACCCTTGTCTAATTAAGTTCTTCAATTTATTAATGATTAGGTTCTGCTACTTGTTAATTTGGTTAAATTATTATCATTACAGGCTTGTTGTGGAAATGTACATTTGTTTTCAGAAAGGACCGTAACAGTCTATAGTAGACTAATCGTTTATATATATAAATATCCAAGTAAATGGTTTTGCAGCTTAGATGTTTTTTTTTTATAATAGTTAAATAACTTGGTTAGGGTTTTAACCCTTAAGTTTTATATTTATAGGTATAAGCCTGTCTAATAATTATAAATAGTTTCTACATAGGTATTATTTAGTTTTATACTAGTTATTAATTATATTTTCATTGCTTTTATTCAATAAACTGTCAGGTAGAATTTACTCAAAGTTTTTGAAATGATAAAGCATAAATTCTGTAACTCAGTATACTCTTTATAATTTAAGTAATTTTAAATATAACCCTATTTGGTTTATAGTAAATATTAGTCTTAGATTTAGTTGCTATTGTTAGAAAACAAACTTATTAGTAGCTCGTTTATTTACTTAACTGTATGTAATCATTGTAACTCTAATGTGGTTTTTTGTTGCATTTCATTCAGTTACTAAGTGAAAACATAGAAATATAAACATATCATAACACTGTTTAACCTCCATAATATGTTAACATGAATAAACTTACTCTATTGTCTGTAAATACACAATCTTATCTACTCAAACACTCTCTTATCTTCTTAAACATTCTACATGTGCTAGAGTACTGCCTGGATTTCTAGGTGTGGAAAAACACAGTCTAGAAATTATTTTCTATTCTAACACATTACTTTTCTAATCAAGTTCATTTCTTCAATCATTTAAAAGACTGCTAAATTCTAACATTCTACAACTAACTCTGTAACATTCACATATCAGTCAAACTCAGATTGATTTATCTAATACAGTAAAACAAAATAATGTAGAACATGTTTAGGACAGATGAAAATAGCGTTAGGAGGTCGTTCCTCCCTACCAATCTCCTGGAGAGCACTCAAACAACGCTTCCTCAGGACCCCCGAGCATGTTCCTGGTCTTCTTGGCTGAGAACTAGTGGAGAATGCAAACAGTAGACTAGTCCCAATATCTCAGTAAAACATGTTTCCCTTAGCAGTAAGATCTTTCAACTTAAAAGTTGCACTAGATCAATCAGCAGTTATCCCCTCAAACACTTTCCACAATTCCCTTCCATTGAATTTCTCTGAAGTACATTCATTCACCTGAATGATCACTTCTCTAGAATGAGCAGCCTCAGCTCTATTCAATGGGAATTTTTATAAATATTGCCTAGGTCTTTTGGGTCAGTTTTCATTAATTGAGCCACCTGCTCTGATTCCACTTTCTTGGGGAATCATGACCCCAATTGTAGGGAGGTTGCCACCTGCAACAGTTGGAGGTGGTTTGAGGATGCTGCCACATTTCAGTTTGCTCTCCACCCAATATCCTCCACCAATTTGACCAGTAAACACTCTTTTAACAGCTCTCCTAAGCTATTGTCTCCTCCTTTATTTATTTATAATTAAAATATTCAGAATTACATTAAATATCCTTGACTCTGCTAAGTCATCAATTACAACTTAGCATAAAATTTAACATATTGTCCTCAAATAAAATCAAATAATATAAAATTGTTCTTTCAACATTGGGGCATGTGACATACACACCCCCTTAAAGTATAACATCAGCCTCGATGTTATTTATTCTTCATCCTCAGAATTCCCCTGGAACAGAATTGGATATGTATCCTGCATATTAATTTCCAATTCCCAGGTGGCTTCCTTTGGACTAAGGTGCTTCCATTGCACCTTCACCTGACCAATGGTATGATTCCAAAGTGTGATCTCCCTCCGCTCGAGGATACAGTTCGGTTCCACCATAAAATCTCCTTTTGGTTCCACCTATACATCATTCCATTTAACAATATGAGTAGCATCATGAACATATTTCTTTAATACAGAAATGTGGAAAACATTATGTACTCTTAAATTTGGTGGTAATGAATTGATAAGCTACTTGTCCAATCCTGGACAGTATTTCAAATGGACCACAGTAACGAGGTGCTAGTTTTTCACAACTACCCAATCTCAGAGAGGTCTTTTTTGGCCTCACCTTGATGAACACATGTTCACCTACCTGAAACTCCTTTGGAGTTCTTTTAAGGTCTGCTTGACTTTTCTGTTAATCCTGCGCAATTTTCAGATTACCTTGTACCTGCTCTACAATTTCTTCGACTTCCTTTAATAGTTCAAGACCTAATACTAATCTGTCCACTGGATTACTCCAAGAGATAGGAGTATTAAATTTCCTTCCATACAAGATTTCGAAAGGACTAAATCTAGCTGATGCTTGATAATTATTATTATAAGCAAATTCTACCAGATGCAAGTAATACTCCCATTTACCTGGCCGGTCTTTCACAGACATTCTTAGTAAATCTTCCAGTACTTTGTTTACTCTTTCAGTCTGTCCATCTGTTTGAGGATGGAAGGAAGTACTAAAATTTAATGTAGTGTTTAATCCTTTAAACAAAGATTTCCAAAAGTTACCTGTGAATTTAGGATCTCTATCTGAGATTATAACTTTCGGTATTCCATGCAGTCGAAAATTTTGTTTTAGAAAGATATCAGCTATGTTTGCATCTTTATACGTAGTTTTAACAGGTATAAAGTGGGCTGCTTTACTTAAATTATTGACCACTACCATGATGGAGTCATTTAAATTCTGATTTTTAGGCAGTCTAGTAACAAAATCGAGACTAATTATCTCCCATTTCCAGCTAGGAATGGGTAATGGCTGAAGTAATCCAGCTGGGTATTGATGTTTAGTTTTCACCTGCTGACATTCAAAACACCTAGCGATATACTCTGACAGTTCAGTCTTCATGTTTGGCTAGAAATATTCTTTTCTTAACATAGTTATAGTCTTTTGATAGCCTGAATGACCTGAGTATGGAGTTTTGTGGATTTCATCTAAAATTAATAACTTAACTTTAGGTACATTGGGTACATGCATTCTGTCTTTATATAGTAAAAATCCTTTGCATTCAAACTGTACCCTTTACTTAAGGTTTCTGTTGGATTTTCTTTTGTTTTAGCTTGTAAGTTTTGGTAAATTTCATCTTGTTCTATCCCCGCTTTAAGCTGTTCATCCATATATGTTGTATAAGTACTGATAAATGCTGTGAAGTTCAACCTTGCATTCCTACTTAATGCATCAGCAACTTTATTTTCTTTACCTTTAATGTGCTGAATTTCGAAATCATACTCACTTAGAAAAGCTAGCCACCTAGCTTGTCTGGCATTTAGATTAGGCTAATCTAATAGATATTTTAGTCTTTTATTATCAATAAATTTTCTACCAATTAGGTGATGACGCCACATCTTTAGAGCATGTATAACAGCAGCTAATTCCAGATCATAAGTTGCATAATTATTTTCATGAATTTTTAATTTCCTAGACTCATAGGCAATAACATACCCTTCTTGAGTCAGAACACCGCCTAAACCATCATTGCAGGCATCAGTGCACAGTACAAATTCTTTATTTGGTTCAGCTATTCTTAAAATAGGTGCACTAGTTAATAAAGTTTTTAACTTTTTAAATATTTCCTCGCATTTATGGTTCCAATGAAATTTCTTTCCCTTCTTCTGCAAAGAAGTCATCCGATTTGCGATTCTTGAAAAGCCTTCAGTGAATCTTCGGTAATAACTAGTAATTCCCATGAAGGATCGAACATCAGTTACATCCTTAGGAACCAGCCAATCTTCGATCGCCTTTATCTTTTCGGGATCCACCGAAATCCCTTCCTTAGTCACCACATGACATAAGTACTGAATTTTATCCTTGAAGAAATCGCATATACTAAACTTTGCAAAGAGTTGATGATCTCGTAGCTCTTGCAAAACAATTTTTAAATGTTATTTATGTTCTTCTTCAGTTTTTGAATAGATTAATATGTCGTCGATAAACATGACCACAAACTTATCTAAATACTTATGCATAATGTTGTTCATTAAACACATAAAAATAGTTGGGACATTAGTAATCCCAAATGGCATGACAGCAAACTCATAATGGCCATATCGAGTTCTAAAAGTTGTTTTAAATATGTCTTCATCTTTAATCCTAACTTGATGATATCCAGACCTTAAATCAATTTTTGAAAACACCGTGGCTCCACGTAGTTGATCAAACAGATCATTTATGCGAGGAAACGGGTATCGATTTTTAATAGTCATCTTATTCAACTGACGATAATCTATGCAAAGTCGCATGGTTCCGTCCTTCTTCTTAACGAAGATGACAGGTTCCCCCCAGGGAGACACACTAGGTCGAATATACTTTTGTCAATAAGTTATTTTAATTGTGACTTTAATTCATTAAGTTCAAGTATGTTCATTCAATAAGGAGCCTTTGAGCTGGGTACTGCACCAGGTACCAGCTCAATGGTAAAATCTAGTTCCATTTTCGGAGGTAGTCCCGGAATTTCTTCCGGAAATACATCAACATATTCTCTTAAAACTGGTATGTCTTCCAATTTTAATTTGTCTGTCTTATTTAGTTTCTCCTCATCAGTTATTGTTATTGCATAAGATTTACAACCCTTCCTAACAGCCCTCTTAAGCTTCAGAGCAGAAATCTGCCTTATGGTTGTTTTTCTAGGGATTCCCTTTACATTTATTGATTTTCCATCATTGTTTATACACGAAAGGTTTTATCATAACAATTTAAAATCACCCTATGATGTTCTAACCAATCCATACCAATTAGTAATTCATAAGAACCAATAGGTAATACATTAAGCTTTACAACAGTTTCAAATTGATCCATAACTATTGCACATTCTTTTACAAAACAAGTTACCTTCCTTTTTGCACTAGTGGCTAACTGAACCAACCAAGAATTTTCAAATTTTTCAACAGGCAACTTACATTTTTCTACCATTTTAGGTGAAATATAACTAAGACTAGCTCCTGGATCAATTAAAATAGCTATAGGGGTTTGGTTTATCATACCTTCTACTTCCACCATGGAATTTTGATATTCTGCTTATCGATTCTCCAAGGCTGCATTGATTCTAGGCATAGTCCTCGCTAAATCTCCGACAGTCATTTCCTCCTGTATGGTATGAATATTACTGGAAGTCTTTTTCCGATTAGGGCAGACTGAGGCATAATGTGGGCCATTACACTCCCAGCACTTTATTGGTTCTTTACGTTCAAATTTCTTGGTGTAATTACCATGATTATTAGTAGATTCTTTACTCTTTGAATTGTTCTGATTGCTTGGTGAATTATTCTTATTCCCTTGGAAATTCTTGTTAGCAAAATTTCTGGCCTTATTGTTTTTAGAATTTCGGTTGGGCACAAATTATTTCTTCTTTTGATCATAATGGTTTTTATTCTTCTTGGCCTTCCAGTTGGCCATGCTCTCCTTCTTTCGATTCTGTTCAAAATAAAAATTGGCTTTCCTCATAGCTTCTTCCAGTGTTTTTGGATTGTCATTCTCAATCCTATCCTTGATGTGATAAGGTAAACAACTGAGGAATCGATGGACCTTTGGTTTTTCATCTACAAGGTATGGTACATATCTAAGCAGACTTGAAAACTTACTATTCAAATCTTTCATAGTCATTGACCATAATTTAAGCTAATAGAATTCTTTTGCTCTCTCTTCATAGTACTGCTCAGACAAAAATTTCTTTTTAAAGTACCTCTTAAAGGTACTCCAATTTACGTTCTTCTCTTTTATTCCCTTCACTCTCTTCAAGTCTTGCCACCATATATCAGCCTTCCCTAAAAGATTGTAGATAGCCATTCTAGCCTTTAATTGGTTAGAATAGTTATAAATATGGAAGTACTTTTTCATCCCAGATAACCAGGATTCTGCTTCCTCCCCCTTCTCAGTCTCTCCACTGAATGTTGGTGATTTAATATTTTTAAACCCCCTGGTAATTTCCTCACAGGATTTATATTTTCTCTTTTTAGTGTACTGGTTACCATCACTACTATCACTAGTGAAATGAAAATTATGTTGAGCACCAAATATTTCTAAAGATAAGTTGCTTCCATTTTTAGTCTGTTTAATCTTTTTATATTTATGTTGATGACTTGTATCTTCTGAATCAGCTCTTTTTCCCCTTCCCTCAGTTTGAAATCTTTCTGTTAGGATCTGATTCAGCTCCTCCTAAGCCCTCAGAATCCTTTCATTCTCTCGTTTAATAGATTCCATTTCATATTTTAAGTCTTTTACTGTTTGTAACAGTTCTGAGGAATTAGTGGTTAGGTATTCTTGTATAGGGTCTCTTGGTAAGTTTTCTTGTTCCTTAAATGGAGATTCCTCTTCTGCATATTCCTCCAGCCTTTCCATGCCTGTTGTTAAACTTCAGAAACAATTTTCTTTGTTGAATAACATTAAAAGAAAATAACATCAGCAAAATAGTTTAAATTCACTGCTTCATCAAGGCCTAGTGTTTGAACCTTGTGCTCTGATACCACATGTCAGTACCCCAAATTTTCACAAAAATTTAAAAAATTTGATGTAACATAAATTGTTTATAGCTGCAGTTTGTTAACTGTTAGCGGTTAATGGATAAACGAAACAGTTAACAAACTAATGATTAACTTAAACACATATAAATTAATACTAATTTAATTTCGATATGTGATGTAAATAATCTGCACTCAGTTGTTTCTAGCTGTACTGGTGATTTCATTTTGTCAAGTAGGTGAGAAGTTACTTTCTAACTGGGGCTTACTTAGTGATTGCTAACTTACCTGGATTTCTGGATCTTACAGGCTTGACAGATAAATTTTGAACCAGTAAGATTTTATTAAGGCGTTAATCCAGATATACTTCTTTTAGCATAAAATATAATGCTAGAGTAAAATTTTGCTTAATAGAATTCAAGGGCACTATGAGGTAACACATCTTTCCTTTACTTGTTTTGCAACTATAATAGTATTTTAAATTCATGTTGTAAAGACCAATAACCTTACCATACTCAATGTCTTTCATTAGTATGACTTTTATTTTGGACAGTTCTTCTTTCTAGCTACTAGCCAAGTTACTTATAGAGCTCACGATTTTTGTAGAAAAAAAACTCTACTGGCATAAGAATTTACTATTGTTATTATTTCTAAAATTTAAAACACTACTTAACATCATATAAAGAAAACTAAGTCTTCTAAGAACAAGCTTACAAACGTACCCTCAGCTCTACTTTTAATTGAGCTTCAGTAGAGGAAAATTTATTAGCTTATTATTGTATTATAACTATAAATTATCTTTTGCACAAACGTCGTCAAGTTGTGAATTCTATCTCCAAATTTCTTCATCACATAAGTAAAGTGACAAAAATATATTATTTATTTATAATACAAACGCTACTATAATTATTCTTGAATAGTTTTACTATCCTTTACTACCAAGACTAATTTAATCTTGGTTAGATTCATCTTAGAGCTTTAGTATCTTATGAATACCAAATGATCATATACTTCCCAGAATTTTATCTTACTCTTAGTACCATAGACTACATTCAAAAGTAAGAGTTATGCTAGGGTGTAAGTACTAATTATTTTTATACACACCTTGTTGATTTGTAAACTTAGTGTTTGCATAAACTAGTTCTAACAGCTTAAACATGCATCGTTTATGGTTATAAAAAGAATAGGTCAATAGTGATACTATTAAATCATGTCATCAACTTTTACTATACTATTGATCTCTTCATAAAATGTTTTGCTAAGGAAGATTATAAGGTCATTGTAAAACAAGGATATCGATGCAATAAGTTTTGGTTCAATACTAATGACGATTCCAAGGTTTAATAAAACAAGGATTAATGATGCAACATAAGTCTCGTTCTTGAACATAACTTGACCTTATGGTTTATCCATGCAATGATACGTTTTTGAATTTGGGAATATATTATCATTATAGTCATTGTTTAAATTATTGATAATAATTTGTTGTCTCGATAATGCAGTGAAAACTATATCATTTGACACACCTTGATCTGGATAAATTTGTGGGTACATGAAAAATCCACCACCGTGCAATGCTTGATTAAAAAACCTCCAAAGCAACCCTAACTCCTCATTCTTTGTCAAGGGTTTTGGTATTTTCTTTGTCTGGTTTACTGCGGCCATGAGGGCTCACTTGTGCTCGTCTCCAGCTCCATTGTCCGTGTGTAGAGAAGTGCGGCCACTCTAGTGTGTGGATTTCAATACTCACAGTTCGCATTTGATTTCTCTCTACATGCAGTGCATTGATGTGCATGTAGTTGTTCTCTGTTAGTAGTTTGTAGCATCGATTTCTTGTATGGCCATTGCCAAAGCTTCAATCCTGCTCTAGTCATCGGTGTAGTATGCATTTTGAACCTTGCTACCTCTGTCACAAGTGAGCACGAGGGTGTACTGTTTGTCTCCTTCGTGGCTTCAGATTTCCTCACTTCCAGGTAATAATATGTTTTACAAATGTTTGTAAGTTTTTAAGTTACAGTTACAATTATACAATTCAGTTTCTAATCAAGGTTTTGATATTCACTTGTAGGTTACATCTCGCCCTTACGCTTGGAAGAACCCTCTCTAAGTTTGGATTGACAACCAGACCTACAGGTAAGACCCGGTTACAATGTGGCAACTCCCTGCTTGTATAGACTTAAGGGAAAATGGTTTCAGTTGGAATGAAATTATGACCTCGATTCCTCCAGTCTTGGGATGTTTGGTCTTGTGTTTTAAGATTTGTTTTTCGTTATTAAACCCTTGCATATAGTAGGGCGACTCCGGCTTCGATGCCATGACTTGTATTACTCTTTTCTTGACTTATATAGGATATACAGTAATGTAGGTTTTAATAATTTGAATGTTAGTTTTGTTTTAAACCCATCCCACGATGTTGGGTACATCGGCCCTGAGCTGGGTGTTGTAATCTGGTTAAGTTTGCAGCCTTACGGCCTTTCAATGTAAAACATTGGGTTTTAAGAAAGATTTTACTTCGAGCTATGTCTCGTTTTTGCAGTAATCTTGTATATTGTAACTCTGTGTTCATTAGGGTTTTTCCTATTCGACTGTTAATGAAGAACATTACTGTCTAAACATCTTTGTAAATAAATTATTGTTATTATTTAAGACTGTAACTCAGTCATAGTGTGTAATTTATAATATTAACTTATTTGTTCAGAATATACAATCTAGGGTTTTCCTGAAACCCTTGTCTAATTAAGTTCTTCAGTTTATTAATGATTAGGTTTTGCTACTTGTTAATTTGGTTAAATTATTATCATTATAGGCTTGTTGTGTAAATGTACATTTGTTTTCAAAAAGGACTATAAAATTCTATAGTGGACTAATCATTTATATATATAAATATCCAAGTAAATAGTTTTGTAACTTAGATGTTTATTTATTTATTTATTTATAATAGTTAAATAAATTGGTTAGGGTTTCGACCCTAAAGTTTTATATTTACAGGTATAAGCCTATCTAATAATTATAAATAGTTTCTACATAGGTATTATTTAGTTTTATACTAGTTATTAATTATATTTTCATTTCTTTTATTTAATAAACCATCAAGTAGAATTTACTCAGAGTTTTTGAAATGATAAAGCATAAATTCTGTAACTCAATTTACTCTTTATAATTTAAGTAATTTTAAATATAACCCTATTTGGTTTATAGTAAATATTAGGCTTACATTTAGTTGCTATTGTTAGAAAACAAACTTATTAGTAGCTCGTTTATTTACTTAACTGTATGTAATCATTGTAACTCTAATGTGGTTTTCTGCTGCATTTCATTCGGTTACTAAGTGAAAACATAGAAATACAAACATATCATAACACTGTTTAACCTCCATAATATGTTAACATGAATAAACTTACTCTATTGTCTATAAATACACAATCTTATCTGCTCAAACACTCTCTTATCTTCTTAAACATTCTACCTGTGCTAGAGTACTGCCTAGATTTCCAGGTGTGGAAAAACACAGTCTAGAAATTATTTTCTATTCTAACACATTACTTTTCTAATCAAGTTCATTTCTTCAATCATTTAAAAGACTGCTAAATTCTAACATTCTACAACTAACTCTATAACATTCACATATCAGTCAAACTCAGATTGATTTATCTAATACAGTAAAACAAAATAATGTAGAACATGTTTAGGACAGATGACAACAGCGTTAGGAGGCCGTTCCTCCCTACCAATCTCCTGGACAGCACTCAAACAACACTTCCTCAGGACCCTCTAGCCTGTTCCTGGTCTTCTTGGCTGAGAAATGGTGGAGAATGCAAACAATAGACTAGTCCCAATATCTCAGTAAAACACTCTGCCCTCAGCAGTACGATCTTTCAACTTAAAAGTTGCACTAGATCAATCAGCAATTATCCCCTCAAACACTTTTCACAATTCCCTTCCATTGAATTTCTCTGAAGTACATTCATTCACCTGAATGATCACTTCTCTAGAATGAGCATCCTCAGCTCTCTTCAATGGGAATTTTTATAAAGATTGGCTAGGTCTTTTGGGTCAGTTTTCATTAATTGAGCCACCTGCTCTGATTTCACTTTCTTGGGGAATCATGACCCCAATTGTAGGGAGGTTTCCACCTGCAATAGTTGGAGGTGGTTTGAGGATGCTGCCACATGTCAATTTGCTCTCCACCCAGTCTCCTCCACCAATTTGACCAGTAAACACTCTTTTAATAGCTCTCCTAAGCTGTTGTCTCCTCCTTTATTTATTTATAATTAAAATATTCAGAATTACATTAAATATCCTTGACTCTGCTGAGTCATCAATTACAACTTAGCATAAAATTTAACATATTGTCCTCAAATAAAATCAAATAATATAAAATTGTTTTTGCAAAATTGGCGCATGTGACAATTGAAATATGCGTGCATTTTTTAACTGACCAACACATCCATCAGACCAAATCCAGTGTCGATCCATATATATGTTCCTTCCCTTCAAATGATCATAGAACATGATGAAGCAATGGTATACATAGTGGAAGTCATGGAACCTATCATCACTTATGTAGAAGTGATATTCCTTTAGAATTGCTCTTTTCTCTTCACTGTTATTTGAGCCATGCCTATATGTGATATGCACCATCAAGGAAACCTGCTCAAAGTGATAATACTGACTTTGGATATTATTTTGAGGTTGTAGAGTGTAGTTCTTGGCAAAATAAACAACTAAAAGTACAGTACCATGGGGAAATGTATCTCTGCATATTCTAAACTTCTCATCATGCCATCATGCCAAGTGGACATGCTGAACATATTGATGTTTCTTTTCAATAAATTCCTTGAGGAAGTCACTAACTTGTACCTGTTGACACAAAATGATCTCAATATCAGTTTTTTTATAAGTAAGGAATGAAATGTAACTATTCAAACATAAATTTATAGATAAATGCATGTACCTGAGATGTCACCAATTGTATTTTTTTGCTTTCTTTCCATGGGACTATTTCATAGCTAATATATTTGAAACTTTTCATGTCTGTAACCATATTCCCAAATTCATTGTCTCCATTCTCGTGCATACATTGGCTCAATAATGCCATTCTAGCACAGTTGGAGCAAGTTCCATCCAAAGAAGATTGTGCATAGTATGTTTTCCCCTCAAGCCTATTGCACATGATACTATGAATGAATTCATTTGATGAAATCAGTGGTATTGTCAAGGAGCAATCCTCCACATGGTTAGTATGCAACACACGAAGAATGTACAAAAAAGTTTCATAGTAATATTCATATTCTACATGGTATCTACAACAACAAGTTTTACGAAGAGTATTTATTCTAACTTACCAGGGCATACATTTCTCAAAAGATCTTTGCCCCAAATTCATTTGTCTATGTTCATTCCTAAATTTCTCGTATAGTTCTGTCTGTGTTATATCAAGAAGATGCTTAATATGTGGTTCATGATCCTTTGAACCCCTTCTTAGTTTTAGTACATCCTTCTGGTTTGAACAAGACCTTGTGTGATCATGCCAAAAAATCTGCACTAGTCCCTTTACTGCATCAAATAGATTCATGTCACGACGTTACAAGTTCAACCGACCAATAAAGGCCCAAAAATCTGTTTGAGCGGTTGTGTTAAGATTTTCTCTTCTAATAGAATACCTACGGAGGGTTTTTACATTCAAATTAACTAGTTTAGATGTAGGCTTGAGAAAATGAAGGACCCTGGTGTTCTTATTTACAATTGCTTGTGACAATACACAACGAGCCTCATTGCGGTCCTTTGAACGAGTGTTCTTACCAATTTTACCAAAGGCATCTACTAAGATTTTAACTATATGAGAAATTGGTCCATAAGTCTTTATCATCTTAATCCCTAACAATTTCCAAACAATATTCATGCCCCTAGATTTTAACAATGATAAAATAATCTACATTTATCTCCATCACATTTAGAAACAAAAATATTCATTTATTATATGTTGAGTTTGATAAGCAATACTAAGTTTAGATAGCGTACCTTCAATGGAATTGAGGAGTCCTTCATCAACTTGTATACGCTTTGGAGTTCTTCAATGTGTGCTTTCTAATGGAGGTAAGGGGGTTGGAATTCTATCATCTAGCACATCAAAAATACGCTTTAGCATTTTAGTAGTGACTTGTTGTCCTTGATTCTCTTCCTAGTAGTTGGATGGTGGAAGTCCAACATCCTCATCGATGGTCCGAATAATATTTTCTTCTTCAAAAGTAGGCTCCATGTCCAATGCCTCTTCAACAGTATGCTCCATATCCAACGCATCTTCATGAGCTTCGTCTTGAGATGGTAACTTATCACTTTGACTTGATGTAGGATTTGAAGCATCCCCTAATGAGCACCTACATTTTGCTTCTTGAATACTTCCATGGGGTGCTTGTTCAACAACTATTGTGGAAATTGAAGATCCCTCTAGTGAATTCTTCTTTTTTTCTTGTGGTGGATTAATAGGATGAATCATGGTATCCTCTATAATTGGATTTGGATTAGTTTCCAAAGAAATCCTCCAATTCATCATGTCTATTCTTTTCTTTCCTTTCTCTTCTTCAATGACTTCTTGAGGTCTCTTCTTCCTTGCTAATTTTCTTCCTCGGTTACGTACATTCCCCATCACCACAATGATCAATTCGATATAGTTTGTTTTTTATGCTCCTCAATTACAAGCTTTCAAACCTTTAACTTGCTTTATAACTATAGATCCTTCAAGGTGCTTCAATCTTCCTTCTCAATTGTTCATATTTCCCATCAAAACAATGGTGAATGAGAAAATTTACCTTTCGTTCTCTTGAATAATAAGCAAATGAAAGTTAAATCATAAATTGTTCCTCAAGCTGATTCTCTTGTACAATTGTGTATTGTGTATATCCATCATCACCATGAAATGATATTGAAGCTTGATATCTTATCCTGTGTGCTCCTCAACCATGAAAGATGTCATCAATGCTACACCTGCATAACAAAAAGAATGATGGAGAATGTGTAGTGTGAGTATTTCCACAGGCGGGCTCGTGCTCTGTTGAAAAAAAAAGCGTGATAATCAGATTTTTGTAAAGACGGAGTAAAGTTGCTCTCGGACAAAAACAATCCACTATTTTTACAGTCCTAAAACGTGCACATGTTATATAGAGTAAAAACACATATGCGATTTGTAGAAGTAAAATGCGCACACGATGGTTTTAAGCATAATTAATAGGTTAGGTGCATGGCTAAGGCAACGAATAAAATCTTAAGAAAACAAATGTTTTATATGGTTAGAAACAAAGTAAATGTTTTTTCTTTTCCCTTCTTTTCATGCATATAAATGTTTCTCTCTATACCCCCAATAATCCCTAGATACACCCTATCTCTTTCTAAATATACCTCCCTCATTCTCTCTACTTCCCTCCCTATATGTTTCTTTCTCTCCCTTACTCCATCCCTCCCTCTATCATCGTGCTGCTGATGATGATGATGATGAACATGATGATGGTGATGATGATGATGAACATGATGATGATGATGAAGACTATGATGATGATAATGATGGTGATGAAGATGATGATGATGTTGATGATGAAGATGATGATGATGAACATGATGATGATGATGAAGATGATGATGATGATAATGATGATCATGATCACGATGATGATTATCATTATGGTGATGATGATGATGATGATGATGACGATGATGATGATGATGAAGATGATCATGATCACGATGATGATTATCATGATGGTGATGATGATGATGATGATGACGATGATGATGATGTCGACGACGATGATGAAGATGATGATGATTATGATGGTTATGATGATGATGATGATGATGATTATGATGTTTATGATGATGTTTATGATGATTATGATGATTATTATGATTATGATGATGATGATTATGATTATGATGATGATGATGATGATGATGATGATGATGAGGGTCATGATGATGATGATGATGATGAAGATAATGATGATGAGGGTCATGATGGTGAAGACGATAATGATGAACATCATGATAATGATGATCATGATGATCATGATGATGATAATGATAATGATGGTCATGATGATGAAGACGATGATGATGATGATGATGATGATGATGATGATGATGATGAACATGATGATGGTGATGATGATGAACATGATGATGGTGATGATCATGATGATCATGATCATGATCACGATGATGATTATCATGATGGTGATGATGATGATGATGACGATGATGATGAAGCTGATGATGATGATGATGACAAAGATGATGATAACGTCGATGATGATGATGATGATGATGATGACCATGATGATGAAGACGATGATGATGTTGATGATGATCATGAGGATCATAATGATGAAGACGATGATGATGAACATCATGATGATGATGATAATGATGATGATGATGATTATGATGATAATGAAGATGATGATGATTATGATGGTTATGATGATGATGATGATTATGATGATGTTTATGATGCTTATGATGATGATTACTATGATTATGATGATTATGATGATGATGATGATTATGATGAACATTGTGATAATGATGATGATGATTATGATGAGGGTCATGATGATTATGATGATTATGATTATGATGATGATGATGAGGGTGATGACGGTGGTGATGATGACAACGACGACGATGATGATGATGAACATCATGATGATTAAGACAATGATGATGATGATGACGATGATGATCATGATGATGAAGACGATGATGATCAACATGATGATGATTAAGAAGAAGATGATGATTATCATGATTATCATGATGATGAAGACGATGATGATCAACATGATGATGATGATGAAGATGATGGTGATGATGGTGAGGATGGTGATGATGATGATGAATACGATGATGATGATGATGAGGGTCATGATGACGATGATGATCAACATGATGATGATGAAGACAGTGATGATGAATGTCATGATAATGAGGATGATGATGATAATGTTCATGATGATGATGAATATGATGACGATCAACATGATGATGATGAAGATGATGGTGATGACAGTGATACCATCCATCTCTCTCTCTCTCTCTCTCTCTCTCTCTCTCTCTCTCTCTACATGTGTGAACCTACACCTTTCTCTCCTTGTGTCTATTCCCCCGTCACCTCTCTCACACACACACACCTTCTATCGCCCCCTCAATATCTCTTTCCTTGACTCTATATTCACCCCTCCCTCATCCCCCCTCCTCCCTCTGTATCTTATTCTCTCTCACACTCTCTCCACATCATTCTCTCTCTCTCTCTCTCTCTCTCTCTCTCTCTCTCTCTATTTTCAAATTATCCATTCTCCTCAACCCCATACCTCATTATGACCCCTATTATATGTTTTATCGCATCTCATTCCCATCTCTTCAATTTCTCCCTCCTTCACCTCTCTCCTCAACCACATCCTATTCCTCCTCTAATACTCCATATCCACTTTTCCATTCACCAATTCTCTCTCTCATCAAACCATCACCCACTTCCTCCCCTCCACCTTATCCCCCTTTCTCCACTCAAATTTATAACATCCTCCTAGGAACTTGACCATTCCCAACCCCCTCTCAACTATTAACCATCCCCACTTGAACTTCCAGCATCTTCCTAGGCCCTTGACCCTTCCCCACCCCCTCTAAACTATTATCCATACATTTGATATATTACATATAGTGCTAGAGTTTTAGCTCTACAACACACATTCGTGTCTTATAGTTACATAACACACTCGTGTTTTATAGTTATATAACGTGCACGTGTTTTATAGTTATATAACATGCTCGTGTTTTGTAGTTATATAACATGCATGCGTTTGTAAATTCTATAAGGCGGGAAATATAACATGCACGCAATTTATAGTTATATAACGCGCTCGCATTTTGTAGTTATATAACGCGCACGCGTTTGTAAATTCTACAAGGCAGGAAATGTAATTTGATTTTAAACATGCTAATTCACTTGTTCAATTTGTAATCGTTTTCAAAAAAAAAATTATATGGTGCACTAGAAGAAACTCACCTATACATTCTATAAAAAACCCATTTCATGATCTTATTTCATTAATACCTTCAAAGGCTGCACCCACAAAAGACGTACCATTTTCAAGGAATGATCACTTAGATAATTATAAATAAAAATTAAAAATAACTAATTTTATTTTCGAAAAATAGCGCTGCACTAGTGTTATATGTTCTCTACATGCCTCCAAAGTTTTGTATCCCGAAAGCATCATTTAAGACCTCAAAGGCTGCACCCACAAAAACATATACCTTATCATTTGCCTAAAAAAAATGACTGTTAGAAAAAATGAAATTTGACATAGTTATAAAAAATTTCAATACATAAACCTTATATATTTGGAAACATGATTCAATTTCCTACATTTAATATTTTTTATTCAAAGCAAGACATTTTGTGTAAGTATCTCAAAAAAAAAATTAAGTAGAGGGATTGCTGATTTTTCAGTTTTCTATTGCATCTAACGTGCCAAAAGTGACCATCATGAGCTTGCACTGTTGCAATGGCTTGATAATATAAAAGTGAAGGTTAGATGCAAATGTTCATAGAATGATATTATGTTTTAACCAAATCATTTTCACATTGGATGCAAACATTATTAGATACAATTACAATATAATTATATAATCAGCTTGACTACTTACTTTTTTTTCCTATGTTTAATTGTAATTTTTTTTTTTTTAGTGATTTATATATTACTTAGTAAGTATCTCTGTGTTAACTACCAATTATTTATATATAGTTGTAAGTTAATATATCTATATATAATTGTTTATTTATGATATGGAATGTTGGTCATAAAATCAATTTGTACTTTTTCATTCTCCTACAATCTAAGAAAATTATATTTGCTATTCCACCCCAAATTCTAAAATATAAACAATTATAGATATAATTAAAAAAATATTATACAATTTATTATCATAAAATAACTATTATTATTACATAATTACAAAAATCATATACAATTTAAAATTAAATGTAATAATTATCGTTTCACAAGAAAGTGATTCTCATTTTTTAAAATAAGAAGAACCTTTAAAAAATACCCAACGAGCTTTCTTAAGTGATAAGCAAGACCAATCTAAATCTTGGACACGACTTTCATGGATATTATAGTCACCTAGGCCTTTAAGGACCGCGTGGGATAGGCCTTTAAGGACTAGGTATGCTTTGGCTACTGCTCTCAATCCCAATGAAAACCTCGGCCACGGCTACTGCGCTCAATCCCAAAAAAAACAAATTATCATGTTAGCGTTCACAATTTTTCAATTTAAAAAAGGTTTTCACTTTAAATAATTTAGATATTCTCTTAAAAAATTTATGCTGATTTATTTTATTAAGTAATTCTTTAATTTTATTTTTCATTTTTAACTAAATTACTTTTAATATGGTTATAGATGCATTTAATAATTCTTTAGCAAAATATATTTATATTTAAATATTAATATTATGTTTGTAATGTGCTTAAAATAAAGAAAAGTATCAATGAAATTTAAATATTATTATTAAATAATATATAAAAAAGTGTTATATTTTCTTTGAAATCAAATTGTAAAATTTAATATAAATTTATTTTATTTTGTTGTGTTAATAGACTTTTAAAAAAAACTGAAAGAGAATCTAAATTGAACTTGAGTGAAGAAGATAATATTCAATCCTCCCAGCCACCCAAGGTACAACCAATGGGCTATTATTTAATGGATTCAAAAGACATAAATTTGAATACCCTAACTATAGACAATTTCGATAATTTTCTTCTTAAAACTAAAACACAAAGAGACATCATGAAATAACGAAAACATTTTCAACATGTGACTAATAAAATTAAACACTATCAAATAGTTAACACATTCATGTGATATAATTATCCTCACTCGTGACTTAAAAGACCTCGAATGTTTGTCGCGGTAGTTATCATGACAACGATTTTGATTTATCAATAAGTATAAAAATGAAGTTATTGAGTTTGAATTTATTAACAAGTATAAATGAAGGTATTGATTTGAGTGCCAAATCAAATCAACGAAGGTATGAATCGTTATTAAAATAAAATAAAAACATGAGAAGTAGAATTTGGGAACAGGTAAAAACTAGAGTAGCTTGGCAGCCCAATTTTTAATATCATTAAATCTTTCCACTAAAGAATGAACTTTATAAAAAAAAATTATTCCATATTTTCTTTTAATATATAATAATTTTTTATTAAACTATTAAAAATCCTAAAATCTTACTCATCTTATATTCTTGAAAAAATAATTACGTCATAACTCATCCATTGTGATCTTAAATAAACAAAACAAAAGCAAAAGAAAAAAAAAA